>JAJEJO010005242.1:49661-362567 GCA_020662805.1 Glaucomys volans
AAAATTCTTTTATTTTTACAGACTGCATTTTGACTCATTGTACACAAATGGGGTACATCATTTCATTTCTATGGTTGTGCATGATGTAGATTCATGCCACTTGTGTAATCGTACGTGTACATAGAGTAAGGATGTGTCTCATTCCATCATTTTTCACCTCCCCCATTTCCCTCTACATAATCTAAAGTTCCTCTACTCTTACGGAATTTTAAAGTGGATCTGGAAAAGTTAAAACTTATAATTGAAATTTCATACTGGAAAATTTATGAATGGAAGGTCAATCATCCTTAAAAACTTATTTTTAAAAAGTTGAAATATGTTTCTAAAATCGTATTATATACCAGAATCCCACGTTTTACAAGTATCTAAACCTACTGTTACTTTTTACTTAGTAGTTTTTTTCAAGAATATAATATACACATTCCCATATAACCACTATGCAAATAGTTATTTTTTTCAGTTGATGACAAAATAATGTTCTAGGTCAGGATATGTTTCAAGGTTACAATATTAGGTTTAGTGTTTAAACATTCACTTATTTTCAGAATCAGGACCCTATATAAAAGCTAAAATAAAGTAGATTTGCATTTGGCAGTTCTAACTTCTCTTATTTGTGAAAGCATTGATAATCTAGGGCATGGGTGGGCAAACTTTCTGTAAAGGGCTGATGGTCTTTGTCTAGCTACTCAACCCTGAAGTTGTAGGGCAAAATGTAGCCAAAACAATCTGGAAGCAAATGAGTGTGGCTATGTTCCAATAAAACTTCATTAATGGATGCTGAAATTTGGATTTCATGTAATTTTCAAATGTTATAAAATGTTATTTAAAAATTTTTTCAACTATGTTTTAAAAATGTAAAACCATTTTGAGCTTGCAGGCTATGTAAAAATGAGCAACAGGGTTGTTCGTTCTCCCCAGTGTAGGAAAGTGCTTTCTCCTATACTGATTACTTTGTTATTTTATTTTTTAACTTAATTTTTTTGCAGTGCTTGACCCTCACCTATGCTAGGCAAGTGCTGTACCACTGAGCTACACCTCCAGCCCTATTGCTTTTTTTTTTTTTTTTTTTAAATAATACATTTTCCCCTGGTATAGGAAAGTTTTAGAACAAACCAAGTATTGTAGTGGTATCTTTAACTTCCTTTTACACATTGCTTTTTGGCTTCTCAGATCTTTTGGAAAGAAAGCTTAAACAGTTATAAACTTGATTTTTTTCTGTTCTACCACAATATTTTTTAGTTAAGACCTGTAATTTTAAAAGTTTGCCTACAACTTACAAATTTTTAATTTACTCCTAGGGAAATATATAAATCAAAGAACCTGTTTCCTTGTTAGGTTGTCCTGTTTCCTTGTTATGTTATCCTGTCCTAAATATGTTAACATATTTAAAGGTAATCTCTTTGAAATACCTATTTTATTTTCCTGCAGAAGTCATTTTTGAATTGTGATTAGGCTTCCAATGCGGTGAACCAAAGCACTAATATTTAGCACATAGGTTAGTTACAATAGCAGCCTGGAGTCACCCTATCCATGTCTCTCTAATTTTCAACCTGAAGTTGGCAAAGCATTGCCTCACTGACCAAATCAGCCTATTGTTTATTTTTGTATGGCCCATGAGCTAAAAAAATTTTTTTTTTAACAGATGAACACTTGCAGTTGATCTGATGACAGAACACTGAGTTTGAACACTAAGTAAACAAAATAGTACCTCCCCAAAATAATTCCATTCTCATTAGTGGATCATATTATACTAAATTATAATTTTTATAAATATCTTATGTGAAATCCCAAACTTTGTCTTGTAAAGAAAGAAATAGTTTGAGACTTGTATCATGGCAGTATGAGAGTAGGAAGTATGAGAAAAACCTGGTACCCAGTGCTTGTGCTTTTATTAAAGTAGTGGGATCGACTCTGGTGCCTGAATAATGGCAGCTGCTCAGATAAACTTGCAAGCAGTTTTTAAATTGAATGTCTGTAAGTTGTGTATTTCCTGCATTTCAAGTTTTATAGAGCATTGTTCTTAATCCTCTTTTTTGTGTTATGAATTATTTTTTGTATAATATAGTGAAATGAGAGGTTAGGTATGTTTTTTGTTTTTTGCCTTTTTTTTCGAGTACAGGATTGAACCCAGGGGTATTTGATCACTGAGCCACATCCCAGTGCTATTTTGTATTTTATTTAGAGACAGGGTCTCACTAAGTTGCTTAGTGCCTCGCTTTTGCTGAGGCTGGTTTTGAACTTGTGGTCCTCCTGCCTTAGCCCCCACCGCTCCAGCAACTGGGATTACAGGCGTGCACCGCCACGCCTGGCTAGATGTAAGTTCTATTTTCTCATTCAGTTATCCCTTCCATTTTCTTTTCTACTGTATTTAAATTTGGAATATACATTGCAATTGCTTTCATGCTTTGCTTTCAAAGTTTGCAATCATAAAGATAATTAAACTGTATAATTTATAATATCTTAAACTAGTTAGTATGCCACAGAATCTTGCAGTTGGAGCACTGAATTAAATCTGTATCTAACTGTTATTGGATATTTAAGGTCATCTGTGTTTCATGTGTTTTATGTTCAGTTAATGGGAAAGTATTGTTTTGAAATAGGATTTTTAGCAAGTTAAAAAGATTTTTTTTCTGAAATAATTAGGATATAAATTTTTTTTCATCCAAAGTAATATTTCATTTTATATTTTCTAGAAGGTAGTGTGGTGTGTTGGTAGCTGATGTCTCTTAAAATTGCTGGAAAAAAGGGAAATTTTTTAACTTTGATACCATGCCCTTGTAGATAAAAACCTCATTTTACTGGAATACTTATGAAATGTAATGTGTAGTTCTGTTTACTAAAGATTAACTAGCGGGCTGGGATTATGGCTCAGTGTAGAGTGCTTGTCTGGTATGTGTGAGGCCCTGGGTTTGTTCCTTAGCACCACATTAAAAAAAAAAAAGTAAATAAAATAAAGGTATTTGATCCATCTCCAACACTAAAAAAAAAAAAAAAAAAAAAAGATTGGGGCTGAGGTTGTAGCTTAGCGGTAGAGCACTTGCCTAGCATGTGTGAGGCACTGGGTTCAATTCTCAGCACCGCATATAAATAAAATAAAGGTTCATTGGCAACTAAAAGAAAATTACAAAAATAAAGATTAACTGGCAAATACTCTATACCAATGATTAAACAAATTACTTCTGCCTTAAAAAGTACAGTGTGCCAAAGAAAAGTTAGTGTTTTTTGACATTTGAATCATTTCACATGCTTCATGTGTTAAACTGAATAATTTTAATTATATGAAGTCCTGCTGGGCCTTGTACAAGAAATGAGATGTTTACTGACATTGAGACAGCACCTGGAATTAAAGAAAATATATACACACACATATACGCATATATGTGTATATATATTATCCTTTTAGTATTTTTAAAAAGGAAATAGGATTTTAAACATTATGGAGTTTAAAATATATTTTGTGCTGGAAATTGGAAAGCATTTTGGGCTATAACTAGTTGGTTAGCTTTTATACATATAATATTGTCTGCTAAATAATATTTTTGTTGCATATATTTTCCAGAAAATGTCAACTTACTGTTCAAGTTATACTGCTTGACAGTGATGACTTTGGTGGCTGCAGCTTATACTGTAGCTTTAAGATACACGAGGACAACAGACAAAGAACTCTATTTTTCAACCACAGCTGTGTGTATTACGGAAGTTATAAAGTTATTGCTAAGTGTGGGACTTCTAGCTAAGTAAGTATAAACATTTTTAGTGTGCTAAATTGTTTTCTCACTTAGTTAAGGTATTTTCATTAGAAGATTCAAGCTACATCATTTCATGTTTGATTGTTTTAGAGCAGTGTTTCTCAACTAGGGGTGATACTGCCCTCTAAGATAGCATGGGGGATGTTGTTGGCATCTATGAAATCTGCAGAATGCTGCTAAATATCCTACAATTCATAACAGCTCTCTGCAGTAAACAGTTATCCAGCCCCAAATATCATTAATGCTGAGGTTGAAGAACTCTGCTCTACAGCAGGGGTTGGCAAACTGTGGCCCAGAGGCCAAATACAGCTTATTGCCTATTTTTGTTGCAACAGAGACTATATGGCTTAGGTAGCCTAAAATATTTATTGTTTGATCCTTACAGAAAAACTTTGCTGATCTCTGTTATAGAGGAATGTAAGGATAGTAATAAACATTTCTTGAGTGTTTCCTGTGTGAAGTGCTAGGCACTGCGCTAATTGATTTTCATGAATTTTTTTATTTACGCTTTACGTTTGCGATAAGTACTATAATTACCTATTTTATTGGTACAGCATGTGAAGAGCCTTAAGATTATACTGCTAATATATGGCAACACCAGGCATTGATTAGTAGCATCATATAAAAATCATTTTAGCTAGCTAAAGATGCAGTGAAGAGAGGGGTAAGGATAGGACCTTTGGAGTAATTTTAATAGTAGACTCACAGGGATTATAAATTCACTTACATTTATTAACCTCTCTAAACTTTAATTTCTTTATTTTTTAATTGCATAAGATACTACCATGGTGAGAATTAAATGAAATCCTGGAGTAAATGACTTATGGAAGGAAATATTTATGAGATGGGACCTCTTTTTTTTGTACTTAGGATTGAACCCAGGGGCACTTAAACACTGAGCCATATCCCCAGCCCCTTTTTTATTTTGTTTTAGAGACAAGATCTTACTGAGTTGCTTAGCACTTGCTTTTGATGAGGCTGGCTTTGAACTTGTAATTCTCTTCCTCAGCCTTCTGAACCGCTGGGATTATAGGCGTGTGCCAATGTTCGAAGCTGATGGGGACCTCTTTGAATTATTAGGGCAGGTCGTAGTTCATATAGGTTCAAAATGTGTGTTGGTGAAAGTGGGGGGAGTGGTAAGGAATACCATGTATGTAGACTTTTAGGTAGAAATAGACAAGTTACATTTAAATATTCCTAGACTCATTTCTAGGTTCTTAACAAATTTTTATTGAGTAGTTTCTACTTGACAGTTTTTATATTGAGTGCTGGTATAGAGCCATTAAATGAACTATATATGGGCTCTGCCTTGTTGGAATATAAATTTAGTGGAATATTCAAAAAGTAAACACACATGATTTCAAATGATCATGTGAAAAAGAATGCTTTGGGGAGGGAGAAAAGAACAAAAATAACTTAAAGTTAGATAGTAGAAGACTTTAATATATTTGAGTTTAAAACTTATCTCTTAGGCAAAGATACTATGGAAGCCTAACTTGTTAGGTTTGCAAGTACAGTAAAATCCTGTGTTATGTAAAATCCTTTCACATTAGGATTTTAAATGAGATGTCTAATTATACCTTTAAAAGGCAGCATTTCAAATGCAAATATCTCCATGTTTAAAATTCTAGAACAAGTTCCATTTAACAGCCTAAGAATTAATAAATTAATAGGATCTTAAGGTTTAGCTTCTTTTAAGAAAAATATAGGGTTCCCCAACTTCCAAAGTGACAAAAATTATAACTCAGGAATTAAGTAGGACTGTCAGAGTATAATATTAGCTATTTTAAATTGTTAGATCAAATCATGGTTTAGTTTGTTTTGTAGCTGTTACAAATTTTTAGAAACCAGTAAAAGTAATGAAGCTGGTTTTCTGTCAATCCACCTACATTGATGTTCTGTTTTGTTTTGATTATTTTCCAGGTTTGCATTGCTTGGTGTTTAGTATTTCTTACTCTTGTTCAGTTATTCAGCATTATGAGTATGGTTAGTTGTTTTGTGGAAATTTTTTTGGTAATTATGTCAAAATGAAATCACAAAATTTCTAAAAGTTGACCAGGTCAAATAATAATGGTGCTAAAATAACAGGCCATTTTAAAGAGTAATCTTTTCTGGACAGGAAAACTAGAAACTCCAGAACAAATATAAAGAGATATATATCATAACAGATGTGGTCTTTTTCAACAAGTGGAAGTTTGCTTCTTTAAGAAATCACAAGAGTAAGCCTGATCTGAGGTTAGTGCTCTAGAACTTTGTGAAGAATTAAATTGAACATGCTAGGGTAAACATAACTTCAGTCAAAGAGTATAGATTAGAATATTTGGATGCCAATAATTTTAGCATAGGTGGTTGAAGCTTCAGTGATAGTTCCTATTGAGACTTTATAGAGATCTGCAGCGTGAGAATTTTGAGCCTGGAAAGGAACTAATATAATCTCTAACAGATTGACCTGACCAAATGGATTATCTAGGTTCCACAGCCAGTGTGTCAACTTTCTGTCACTATAACAAAATACCTGAGACAATCAGCTTATAAAAAGAGAGGGTTTAGTCTGTTTCATAGTTATGGAGTTTGCAGTCTGAGATAGGTTGGTCCTTTTGCTTTTGCTTCTGTAGCAAAGCAGCAAATCATAGCACACACACGTGGAATAGAGCTGCTCACCTCCTGGCCAGGAAGCAATAAAGAGAGCAAGAAAGGGCTGGAGTCCCACAGTCCCCTTCAAAGGCATGCCCTCAGTGATTTAAGGACCTCCCACTAGGCCACACCAATAACACCAAGCTAGAGACCAAGCCTTTAAAACATGGGCTTCTGGAGGATAGTCAGTATCCAAACTATAGCACCCATGTTTTAAATGAAAGGTCAGTCTGTCAGAATCTGAGGTGGAAGAGAGTTTCTATAATTAGGAAATACTATTTAAATAGAACCTATAATGGCAATTTAGGTCAAATGGCTGAGACACTAATTCTCCTTGTTTTTATTCCCTTTATCCTTTAAGGCAGAAGTAGAAGGGTTGTAATTCCTAAGGCATGGGTGTGCTAACATTCATGTTAGTATGGCAGACCCTTTTGTAGGCTCAAGAGTATAGCTGGCTTGCTGAATACTGGAAGATAGTAGCTTAATTCTGATCCTAAATCTCTTCTTTGCCCTACGTATTCATAATATTTAAAAGAGAACAAACTAAAAAATTATAAATGCAATTCACTGGTCAATTTAGGGATATTTAACTTGATACAAGAAAGAAATTGGTTTTGATGAAGAGTGCCTGATATATCCTGGGTTTATTGAGACTATGGATTTTATTTTTATTTCTTTAGAAAAAAAGTCAAATCACATTTGTCTCAGGCCATGGGAAAAGGACAAAAGGCAGAGATGCATACTTTGATGTGACTGCCAAGAAAACTGTGATAAATATGAGGAATCACTTAAACCATATTATTTCTGTAAGCTAAAATTGCTTTAGAAAAAAGAGTAATGTCCTTTTTTTGGACTACTGTGAAAAAAGGATTTTTAAAAACCTCATGAGCAGATACCTCATTCATTTCTTAAGAAAGTAAGTAACTACACACTGCAGGATAACAGCTGTTAATCACCATCAAACTGTTTTGAAAAGTTCCAGTCATCCTCTTTTAAGACTGCAGCAACGAAATTTATTGCCTTCAGATATTCAGAATCATTGCATTGGAGACTGGGTTAAAGAAACAGTGTTTCGTGTCCCCCATTAGAGAAAGATGAAGGAAGCGTGCAGGTTAATAGAGCTGATTTTCATTTCATTCTTGTTTCTCTGTGTTAGCTGTAGCTATTAATTGCTCTTATTAGAAATCTTAGGCCAAGGGTAGTTTTAATTTGCCAAAGGTGTTTAGAAAGTAACTGGCAGTGATAGGATTAGAAGACGAAATGCCTGATCTCTAATTTTCAAATTATGAGTCTTTCAGAACAATGAAATAATTGAAAAGCCTTTTGATTAGCTAGAACAAAGGTAAGCACTTGAAATTGTTAGACATTTCAGTAGTTTCCAATAAATTATTTTTACTCTTATTTCCAAATATTAACAGTTTATTGTGTGTATTAATTCAAGTTGTTATTTCCCAAATGTTAATATTTTTGCCATATGTACTCAGATTGCTATAACAAAATACCATAGACTGGTAGCTTAAATAGATTTATTTCTCATGGTTCTGGGGCTTGGGGAGATCTAAGTGTAAGGTGCTGGCAATTTAGGTGTCTGGTGAAGGCCCTTTTCCTGGTTTGTCTACAGCTTCCTTTCTGCTGCTGTCTGGTCTCTTCCTCTTCTTATAAGACACTTAATCCCATCTTGCAGACTCTATCTTCATGACTTCATCTTAAACCTAAGGCCTTACCTCTAAATACCATTGCTTGGGGGGAGTAGAGTTTCAGTATATATTTGGGAACAGGGGCTATATAAACTAATATTTGGTCCATAGCACATGACACATACAATAAAGCATACTTTTATAACAAGGACATTCTCTTATGATTATATTTATCAAATTTGAGACATCAATATTGATAAAATACCATTATGTAGTTTACAGACCTTAGATAAATTCTGCCAGTTGCCCCACTTATGTCCTTTAAATAATTATTTTTCCTGAACTGCAGTCCACTCCAGGATCACACTCCGCATTTACTTGTCATGTATCTATCTCCTTTAATCTCAAACAGTTCCTCCATCTTTCTTTTTCATATGTCCTTGACACTGTTAAACAGCATAGGCCATTTATTTTGTAGAATAGCGTTCAAATTATATTTATTAAATTCCTTCTTATGATTATATTTAGGGTTTTTGTGGGGGGAACATCACAGAATGTTCCCCACTTGTGGGACATCACAGAAATGATGTGTCCTCAGTGCAGCATATTAGGATGTACATGGCATCTGTTAGTTAGTCCTGTTTCCATTGATTTAACTTTGATTTCTTGATTAAGGTAGTGCCTGCTAGGTTTCTCTGAAGTTACCCATTTCCTTATTGTAATTAACAAGTATCTTGTGGTGAGATAGTTTGAGATTAGCTAAATATTCTCTTTATCATTATACTTTTATCCAGTTTTACTGTCCATTGATATTGTCACATGAGTTCCTATTATACCATCATTCCCATATCTCAATATTTCCTGTACATTTATTCATTGTTATTTTACTCTGAAGAGCTCCCCCCAGCTGATGTCCTATTGGGATTATTTTATTGTATGGGTTAGAATTCCCCACCCCCACCCAGTTCAGTCTCTGAACCGAACTTTGTAGCATAGCAAGTTTTTTAGGTTTATTTTATATTTTGGTGCTTCAACCCTGAATGATACATTTCTTCAAGGATTTCTTGTTCCTTTTTTTCTTTATTTTTATTTTTTTTTTTTTACCAGAATGGTATTTAGAAACCAGAATCTAGGCACTAGGTGCGTGTATTGCTCTTGCAGTATCCTTGCTCCTAGACCCTTTCAGGAGATAGTTAGGGAATATATGTATGTGTTTATATGTACACATCTATCTATATGTCTGTATAACAATGAGTTACATATTGATTGATACCTACAATTATGTTTTAACCCCACAGGGTTTTCTAACCTTCCTGTACTCACAATGGTTATGAATCTAGCTTCCATTATCCTCAAGATATTTATTTGCTCAATCCTATAATACATAATGGTTTCAGAATTTCTTATATATACTTGTGAAAAATAGACCTACTAACTGAAGTTCAGTATTTGTATGTAGTGTTCTTTGCTTTTAGTTTGAAAGCATGTAGTAAAAATGCTGTTTTAGAATACTTGGGTTAATTCTCCTTTTCTCTCTTCAATATAATTTCATTATTCATTTGAAATAATGACAGGTATTTTTTATGTTTCTACTTAATTTAGAATTCTCCCATTCTTATTGGTTTTGCTTCTAGTTATTGCAATTACTTATAAGTTTTGTATATGGAATTATACTTATTTCAATCAGAAGTTAAGTTAGAACTGCAAGTATAAAAGGGTGCAGGGAAGAATTAATGTATAGCTACTTTACTTGGGTAGATAAGGCTTGTGTGGTCTAATTGATGAATACTAGATATGTGGAAGAGCTTGCTGGATAATGCATCTGAAATACACTGTATTTTACTTTTCTTTTTTTTATACTTAAACATTTTATCTTTTTTATACTTAAATGTTTTATGTCAGTACATTAGAAACCTGTCTTGTTTAAAGCTGCATGGTATTCCATTATATGGGTGTACCATATATACCAGTCTTTGTTGGTGGACATTTGAGTGTTTTCAGTTCTTGCTACTACAAAACAAAGTTGTAATAATTATCTTTGTACGTACACTGTTAGGCCTCTGTGTGATTATATCCAGATAACTTTTAAATTGAAAAGGAAATTACTAAATTGTTTTGTGAAAGGGTGGCAGATTAGCAGCAATATTACAAAAGCTCTATATGTGAATAAGGTGGTATTTGACTTTTAAGTTCCCAGTTGCTAAGCTGCAGTTTGAAATATAAAATAATACATTTAAAAATATTTTGTTTTTCATTAGATTAATTACTACTACAATTCACAGGGAAATTGTTTTGTTAGCTACATGATTTACTTTAGTCCTGTGACACCTATTATCACTAACTGCAGATTTAAATCTACTGGTTGGTATGAAGAAAAGGAAATGAAAACACCTTCATTATTGTCTTAGGACAAAGTCAACTTTTTATTGTTTGCTATTCACCACAGTCTATAAAGAGTAACCCTAGCAGGATGTGTAAATGTTAATGTGTGTATACGTTGGGTGTGTTTTAGTACTAAACCAAATGTATCTTAAATCTTTGAATTACTTGTCCATATTAAGATCAGAAGAATCTTTTACATTTTGTAGTATTATCTAGAATAAATTAATATAACTATCAAATACTTATGTTACAGATTTTCTAGACCTATTTATTTCTTTTGCTGGATTTATGTTTCATTACCTCTTGGTACAAATGTTATAATGGGTTCAGGATCATGGGAAATAAAAGTTATATATGTCTTATATGGTGGACATTTTTGTCCTCAAATTGACCACATTGTTGGTTTTTATACCTAGGCTCTCAAAATCTTTTATGAGTTAGATATATTAAACTTTGCAGATGATAAGAAATTTGTAAACAAAATAAGAAATTTGTAAACAAAATTAAAATTTCTTAACCTCACAAGTAACTTGTGCTGCCTTCATTTTTTACAGTGCCTTGGTAAATTAGCCCAGGATTTTATGCCTTCTAGTAGTTCTCATCAGATCAAGAGTTGGAAGAATGAGGCCTATTTTTGACCAAAAATAGGTCAGAAAGAATTGGTTTCAGTCAGTTGATAGTAAATTTAGGTGGGGAGGCAGCAGTGGAATCTCTCTGCATTCAACATGGAGCTTCAGGACTTCTTCAGGTAACAAAAGGTTGCACATGAATTTTATTCCAATGATAAGACTCGAATAGTTCAAGTGAGAAATTAAACAAGGAAAGACTATCTAAAAAGCTTTTTCAACATACATAATTCTCTAGCAAAGTCATTTGTTTTTTTCCTCTTTTCACATTTTTAATTGGTGTATTATAGTTGTCCATAATGATGGGATTTGTTGTGGCATGCATATTCATACGTGCACACAATATACAGTTTGGCCAGTATCACTCCCTAGAACTTCCTCTCTCCCGTTTTCACCCCTGTTCCTGGTCCCTTTCCTCTATTGATCTGCCTTTGATTTTCATGAGATCCCTGCCCCCACCTTCCCCCCTCCCCCTTTTCCTCTCCTAGCCTCCACATGAGAGAAAACATAACCCCTGACCCTCAGAGTTTGGCTTATTTCACTTAATATAATATAGTTCCATTCCTTGTCCTGCAAATGACATAATTTCATTTTTCTTTATGGCTCAGTAAACTTCATTTTGTATTTATACTACATTTTCTTTATCCATTCATCCATTGATGGAACCTAGATTGGTTCCGTAGTTTGGCTGTTGTGAGTTCTGCTGCTGTAAACATAGGTGTGCATTTATCACTGCAGTATGATGATTTTAGTTCTTTAAGATAAGTACCAAGGAATGGCATAGCTGGGTCATATGGTGGTTCCATGTCTAGTCTTTTGAGGAACCTCCATACTGATTTTCACAGTGGTTGTACTAATTTATAGTCCCACCAACAGTGTAATTCATTTGCCTGTTTATTAATTAGGTTATTTGAATTTTGGGTGTTTTTTGAGTTCTTTATATATTCTAGATGTGAATCCATTGTCAGAAGAGTAGCTAGTGAAGATATTCTCCCATTCTGTTAGGTTCTCTCTTCACATTCCTAGTTATTTCCTCCGTTGTACAGACACTTTAATTTGATACCATCCTATTTATTAACTCTAAGCATTATTTCCTGAGCTTTAGGGGTCCTTTTGAGAAAGTCATCTGTGCTTATGTACTAGAGTGTTGACCCTTAGTTTTCTTCTGAGTTGCATAGTTTCTGGTCTAATTCCAAGGTCTCAGATCCATTTTGAATTGATTTTTATGCAGGGTGAGAGATAAAGGTCTAGTTTTATTCTTCTTTATATGGATAACCAGTTTTCCCAGCACCATTTGTTAAAAGGCTATCTTTTCTCCAGTGTATATTTTGGCACCTTTGTCCAGGACTGTTACCTGTGTGGGTTTCTGTGTCTTCTATTCTGTGTGTGTCTATGTGTCTTTTTTTATGCCACTACCATGTAGTTTTTGTAACTCTAGCTCTGTAATATAAAGTCAGGTATTGTGATGCTTTCAGCATGGCTTTTTTGTCTCAGCATTAAATTTAATACATTATTTTTTTCTCAAAAGGGGCTCATTAAAGTATTTTTGATTTGACTTCCAAAAAAAAAAAAGTCAGGATAAACAAGCTTGAGGTTTTATTTCTCATTTTTATAATATATTAGGCTGTAGTATATTTAGAATAAATTGTTTCTTAATAGTAAAAGGACAGATGATGTACTAGAAGATATATTGTTCCTGTTACTTTTTCATAACTTTAGTGAGTAAAGCTAAGTAGCTATAAGTCTGTGTTCTTAATAAGCAAGATTTAACCTGATGAAGAGTAATTTCCCCTTCTTTGAAACCTTGTGTAGTAAGATTTCCACTATTCTTCCATATACCTCGTAAGTCTAAAGTTTTTTGTTGTTGTTACTCTTGAGATTTTGGTCCCTTTTATTAGTTCTTTCAGCTTCTGTAACTTATTTCAAACTATCCTATATATAATTATGTAATATTGCTAACAATTCTGAGGTACTACAGTGAAATTGAAGCTTTCTAGTAGTTAGCCTTCTGGTACATTGGCTTCTTTCATATCTGTATTAGAGAAGGTGCCAGAAAAAGATACCTAAACCTTCCTGACTCTGAAGAAAAATAGCTTCTAAACATCCAACAAATAGATTATGTGTGGCCAAAAGAGATGAAGAAAAGGTGGTTAATCCTTACACAGTACTTTACTGGCTTGTTACACTGAATGAAAAAGAGTTATTAGATTGTCTGCTAATTTGTTTCATAAGCCCTTCTAATGTGAAAACTGGAAAAGCGGGGAAGAAGAGATAAGAAAGAAAAGTGACAGGGAAAAAAGGGACCACAACCTTTATTCATCCAAGTCTTGTGGTTATACAGAGTAGCAATTTGATCCTTAAGTGACCCATATTCTGACAGGACAGAGGCCAACTCTGTTCTCTGGACAGACAAAACAAGCCACTAACACCATGGTTTCTGTCACTGAGGGGTGGAGGTAAAATGGCATTGCTATAGCTGGTGATTAAGGAAAGGGTAATAGCCACTATGTTGGAATCTATTAAGTTTCAGCTAGAAGAACCTTCTGTTAGACATAAATGGATACTGGAGGAGGTGGAGGGTATTCGTGGGGGTATTTGTACAAATGATACCTCAGTAGTTCCTTTAGGGTGCCACTCTGAAGATAGTGTTTTAGAAGGGTACTAAAAGTAATAGTAAAAGCAGTTTCCTGTACTTCCCATAGCCTGTATGATTTATATCTGTGCTACCACGTGATTCTGATTAGGTAATTTCATGTTCATATATATTTTGTAACTCATCACCATTTAAGATGGTTTCTTGGGTTGGACCCTGTGGCACTTTTTTTACTTTAATCTTTTTTCTCCTACAATTTTCTAATTGTGAAAACATTCTTAAAAATTATTCTTTATACTCAATTTAAGATGTTGAAGTATAAAGGACACCTGAAATTTGTTTAAAAAGCAACAAAGGGCTGGGAGAGTATAATTCAGTGGTAGGGTGCTTGCCTACCATGGAGAAGGCTCTGGTTCTCTTCCCAGTACCACAAAGCAAAAACAAAAGCCAAATCTTTAAAGGCCAATCTTCAGACACTTAGAAAATATAGAGTATTCAGTAGAGTAATCCTTTTGGATTCTTCTACTACAAACTTCTGCTACAGTTTGTAGTTCACTAACAGGCTGTTTGTTATATATATTACTTTTCAGCATATAGATTAATATTGTGGTGTGATTGTTGAATCTGGCAATAAAAAGATCTATAACTAAGAAAGATATCTTTTGTTTCTGTGGCCTAGGCCAAATTTACTGTCTTAATCATTTTTGGGGGATATAGACTATGCTACAGTGAATATGTAGACACAGGTATCTATTTGACATAATGAACTTTTGCTTCTCCTCAGAACTTAGGTAATTATTTTTGCATCATTTAAATATGAAAAATTGAGTTTGCAGCTGTTGGTTTTAATGTATTAACCCAAAATACAGAAGCACATTCTAATTACCATAAAATAGAAGTATCTTACCAAAACAGTATTATAGCCCTCATTAAGGGTACTGTGTGTTACATTTAGAACCATTTTGGTAAAGCAGTTTTGGGGGGATATTGATGCTTATTATGAAATATTGCTTTATTTTTATTTTCAGGAAATAAATGAACTGATGTACACTACAGAAAATATGAGCCAGATTAGCCAATTCATCTCAGCAAAAATAAGGATAGTTAAGAGCATGAATAATCAATGAACAGTTGGGTAGTAAACTTTCTGTACATTATGGATATGGGTTTCTGTTGTTGAGATTAGTAAATTATTCAGATTTCTTATAGAATTATATAGATGTCTTAAATTTTGTGACTATGCATATATATTTATTATCTATCTATTCTATTTTATAAGCAGTTAATTTACAAATAATGTTGACCTGATCACTAATCCAAGTTAATGTCCATTCTGTTGTAGCCTTTTTCATTTTTTGCACTTAAAGTGTAATTTGAAAAAAAAAAAAGGTTATTAAAAAAATGTTGGCCTGATCAATTAAGAGTGAACTTGATGCAATATGGTTCAAATGGCAGAGGAGTTTTTAATAGATAATCTCTTTTAGTAATTGTTTCCTGATATCTTATTACTTAAGATTCTTAGAAACTCCTAGATCTTTGACTAGAAGTTGATGGTCATAAGTCTAGTTGTCATCACATAGAAATAAATAATGATAGAGCTCCCATCTTAGCCTTTACTCCCCCATTTTTGGAAACAGAGACTGGTAAGTGATGCTTACCCAGTGAGGCCCTGGGTAAGGATTGGATCCCTCATAGGGAATGGAGGATTGAGGAAAGGGAAGGAAGTGGAGAAAAAAAAAAAAAAAAAAACAAAGAAAAGAAAAAAATTAATAAAAGAATTTTAGGGCTGGGGTTGTGGCTGAGTGGTGGAGTACTTGCCTAGCACATGTGAGGCCCTGGGTTCAGTCCTCAGCACCACATAAAAATAATTATGTCCATCTACAACTAAAAATTATAAAAAAATAATAAAAATAGAAATTTAAATTTAAAAAAATTATTTTTATTTTTGATACTGGGGATTGAACCCAGAGTGCTTAACCACCGAGCCACATCCCCAGCCCTTTTTAATATTTTATTTAGAGACAGGGTCTTGCTGAGTTACTTCGGCCTCACCAAGTTTCTGAAGCTGGCTTTGAACTCACAATCCTCCTGCTTCAGCCTTCTGAGCTGCTGGGATTACAGGTGTGCACCACTGTGCCCAGCCCAAAAATTACTTTTTATGGTACCAAGAATTCAACCCCAGGGTCCTCTATGTAGCACTGAGCTACATGCCAGCTCTTTTAATTTTTGTTTTTATAAAGGATCTTGCTAAATTGCCTGGGCTAGCCTGAAACTTGGAATCCTCCTGCTTCAGCTTCTTAGTTGGGATTACAATGACAGCATGTGCTTGTGAAATCTTAATTTTTAAAATGGGAATGCACCATTGGTATGCTTCTTTGAATAAATCTAAAATTAGTTGGAAATTATTTTTAAAAGTGTGCTAAATTATATCAGTGGACTTAACACAGTATTACCATCCTATGTAATAGGAATCTTATTAAAACAATGTTTAAAAATTTTCTACTTTACCACCCTTTCATTTCCCACTTTTCTTTTCAAAGAGAAACTGGTAGTCTGGGTAGATTCAAGACATCTTTAAGTGAAAACGTCTTGGGGAGCCCCAAGGAACTGATGAAGTTAAGTGTGCCCTCGTTAGTATATGCTGTTCAGAACAACATGGCTTTCCTAGCTCTTAGCAATCTGGATGCAGCAGTATACCAGGTAAGTGGCATTAATGATAATTAAAAGGTCTGAATCTTAAAATAATACTTTGAGAGTAGGAAGGTTTTAATTAATTCTTCACTATGTTATGAAATATTTTTTTCTTAATAGTTTTTTAATGGCATCAGAAATAATATTTGTGTCAGAGGCTCATATTGGCTGAATTTATTAATTGTTTTGTTTCCAGGTGACTTACCAATTAAAGATTCCCTGTACCGCTTTATGTACTGTTTTAATGTTAAACCGGACACTCAGCAAATTACAGTGGATTTCAGTTTTTATGCTCTGTGGTGGAGTTACACTTGTACAGTGGAAACCAGCCCAAGCTACAAAAGTTGTGGTAAGAAATAAAATGCATACCATAACTAAAATGGGAAGCTTCCTATCTTATATACTCAGACATCACATTGATGAATGCAGTATGATTATTTTTTTGCTTTTAAATAAACTTTGCCTTATTGATAGACTTTTCTCCCTTAGCATTATATTGTTATTAAGGATATTACTACTTGTTGGCTTTTTATTTTTAGAGGAAAGTATTAAAATGCATTTTATAGTCAGAAGGTAGCTAGGACAAAAATCCCCTTTCTTTTGTGGATGACAAAGTATGTTTCCAAAGAGGTGAAGTAACAGTCTGAAGATAAAGTTAGTAGCTAAATTCTGATTAAAACTGTGCCAACTTCCACATGGTGAATATGTTAAGAACTTGTGGACTCTTTTAGACCGTATATACTAGGCAAGATTTTCCCCATTCAGTTTGCATCTCTCTCAACTCAGTCTCTTGTCCTTTGGCACATATTCTGTGAATGATGATGACAGGGGGAGGAGTATTCTGTTCACTGACAGTGAAAATAGGGCAAAAAAAAAAAAAAAGCCCTTTAAAAAGTTTTTAGGAGTGAATATTAAGATACATACCTGATTTTAAAGAAAATACTCTATGCCTCTATCAGTAATAACTGATAACTTCCCCAGGGAGAGAAACTCTAGTGAATGAATTTCTAAAGGTCAGGGGCTTCCCTCTACCATTGAATATTTTCTTCAACTTTTAACAAAAGGACCATGGTTCTCTTAGACATAGAGAAGGCAGCTAGGAATGTAGAGAGAACTCATAAAAGTAGTAAGTTTGTTCCTCTTTAAATTGGTAGAAAAATGTTTGTTTTCAGAAAATGTGTTTTAGATTAGTATTTATTGCCTTCAGATGTGGAAGCATGCTCATATTCTCGGTGACATTTCAAAACATTTATCAGATACTCACTACATATTTAATTCAGCTATAAAACTTCAGAGAAATAATTGAGAAGGCAAAATTTTAAGTGTTATATATTAACTTTGATGCCACACCAATAGAAAAGGTGTTAGATTCACCTCACATAGGTAATGTATGTGAAAAGTTGTTAGCTAAAGCAGATTACAGGGCAGTTTACCCTAACTTGGGCTACTCTAGAAAGTTCTTTAATATTTTAAGCAGAAGAGAGAGAACAAAATATAAACCACAAAGGCATACTCCAGTGACCCACTTCCTACAGCCACACTCCAACTATAGCCACCGCCCAACTAAAACATAATCTAATAATTTCACCTCTGACTCTCACACATGAGTTTTTGGAGGATACCTCCTATCTAAACAGTAATAGAAAACCACAGTTTTCCAATGATGACAGTTAGACAGAAGCTCATCATCTTAAATCTAACATTTGGCTAGCAATCTATACAACAATAACAGCTAAAATCACTTAATACTACCTTTATTCTGTTTCTAAATTTCTTGGTAAAGAGACTTCTGAATTTATTTAGCTAGGTATTCTTATAATAGCAAATCAGAGATTTTGGATATCAATTCTCTTTAATGTTTATAATTTCTTTAAAGAAAGTAGAACCCAGATTTGGGCGATTCTGTTTTCTTGCCATCTAATGGTATTAGCTCAAAAATATTTTCTAAGTAAATCTGTTAAAAAGCCTTCTTTAATGTTTTTTAAAGTATTTTTTGTAAGGCTGTACTTAGGAGTTTTGGTTTCTTTTCTTTTTTTCGGTGCTGGGGATTGAACTCGGGCACTCGACCACTGAGCCACATCCCCAGCCCTTGGTTTCTTGATATTTTAAAATTCCTGATTATACATACCTCTTGGTGATCTGCACTTCAGTTCTTTTGTCCTATAATTAGAATTCAGTGAAGTTGACTTCAAATAGTAATGTTGCTTTTTGTTGTTGTTTTGGTGATACTGGAGATTGAAACCAGGGGCCCTCTACAACTGAGCTACATCCCTAACCCTTTTTATTTTTTGAGACAGGGTCTTAATAATAAGTTGCCAAGACTGGCCTCAAGTCTGTGATCCTCCTGCCTCAGCCTCCTATTTCGCTGAGGTTACAGGCATGTACCACCACCCCCAGTGGTCATGTGTCTTTTTAACTCTTCATCAGCACCTCATTCTTCAGAAACTCATAATCTGTCTTGAACCATCTTTCCACTAGCCATGGAATTAACTGGAAGTTTACTAAATTGTTCTGTTCAAGACTGATGCACATGTCCCTTAACTGTGCTGTGTTTGGCTATGCTAGGATAAAAAAAGTTCGCTTTCTTCCAAAGTTTCCATCATGTCCACTTCATCATCTATCAGTTCTTACCAAAGTTTAAGTCCATAGAAGCTATTTTTATTACAGTTTTTCCTTAGATATTAAACTGGTAGGAAAGCAAGTCAAGAACTCATTAGACACTGAATTTTACTAATTTGAACTTCCCAGCAGATTTAGTGATATCTCATAGTAATATTTTTTTTCCTAGTATCTATGCTAATCTTGTGATTTTACTAGGAAAGCATATGTTAATCAGTTTAGTCTATGCTATAGCAGTGGCTCTTAAATTTTAGTGTCAGAAGCAACTGGAAGGTTACTTAAAACAGCTTGCTGGGCCCATTCCTCTACCTTATGGTTCAGTAGGTCTGGGGTAGGGCCTGACAACTTTCATTTCTAATAAATTCCCAGGTGATGCTGCTGCTGCTGGTCCAGGGACCATACTTTGAGAACCACTGGTCTACAGTGCCTTCTGTTTCTCCTTTTATCATCATACAAATATTTTAGACCAAGCTTTCTCTCTCAGGTACTTACTCTCCTTACATTAGGGTTATTTATTTTGAAAAAGGTATATTCTTGTTACATTATAGTCAAGTGTCAGCCCTCTAATTTCAACAATATTGAAACAGTATTTATTTCTCAGAAGGAAACTCCTGAAGATTAGCTTAGGGAAGAAAGTGAAAATAAAGTTGAAACAGTATACTGGGGCCCCATTTACATCTGTTGGCACATGTCTCCCAGTGTTATATATTTATCAATTTTTCTTAAACATGAAATTATTTAAAACCAGAGCTGTGTGTCATTATCATATTTATCCATTCAATGTATAGCAGTGATTATGGTACACAGAAGGTATATTACATCTGACAAAGTGGGGAGTTTCAAAGCCAGCACTTCATCCTGAAGCTGATAGAGACTTAAATTCTAGGATGCCATAAAGTGTTTGAATAAGGGTGGTGACAAATTATAATTAAGAAGCAGGCCAACAATACAAAATTCTATGCTAGAGTTATTGGTATGAGGAAGGAGGAGGTATTCATGTCATATTATGTCTGATTTTAGGGACACATTTTAACTTAAGTGCTCTGGTTAATTTCTGGAACAGTCTTTTAGTTTTATCTGGTCCTGTCTTACTCTGTAGAATACCTGATATGAATAAACTTTCAGTAGGACTGTACCACTGATTTTTTAATTCATTTGTTTGGACTGTTGGATGAATTCTATTTGTCAGTGACTGAAAGTAACTTTCAAATTAATATTTCAGGTGGAACAGAATCCATTATTAGGGTTTGGCGCTATAGCAATTGCTGTATTATGCTCAGGATTTGCTGGTAAGTTATGAAAACATCACTTTATCTGTTGTTACATTTTCTTGAAATCAAAACTTTTAAGAAGGAACCTAATTTATCTTGCTTTGTCATAACAATTTTATTCCCATTAAAGCTTTATCATCTTATAGTTTTGTGTCAGCTGTTATTTCCAGTAAATGTGTGGCCTTGTTTAACTCAGTTCAGACCTCAGATCTTCATGAGACTTGCAGTTACCTTTCCAAGAACACTTCATTCATCCTTGACTATCTCACTCTAGCCAAGAACTAAGAAGTAAACGAAAAAAGACCCCTGAAAAATGGAGAAATTGGCCTTCAGAGAGCTCAAAATACATCTTCCAATTTTCCTGTAACTGCTGGCTCCTGCTGCTCTAGGATGTAAATGTTAATCAGCTTGGTGTCTGTTTTGCCTTAAGTTCTCCTCTGCTTCAACAGACTAGGAGCTACAGAATAGAAAGAGGAAGTGGATGGGGTGTAACTCAGAAAACACAGTACTCCCAGAATCAGAGCATCAAAAAGGGAGAAAAGAGAACACAAACTACCATCAAGAAAACAGGAAGTCTGGGGTCATATGTGTAGGGACAACCACACTCCAATGAATAAAGAAAAGATAAAGAATGAATACTAAGTGCAATGTAAGAAATGAAGTATTTTAGAAATAATTTCAACAGGAATGAAGCTTGAAGCTCTTTAAGAATATATTAGTTATACCTACATTTATTCTTTGTACCTTTTTTATTGTTTGTTCTATTTAGTTATATATGACAGCAGATGCATTTTGATTCATTGTAAACAAATGGAAGTACAACTTTTCATTTCTCTGATTGTACATGATATAGTCACACCATTCGTGGTGTAATCATACATGTACACAGAGTAACGATGTCTCATTCCACCATCTTTCCTTCCCCCCACTCCCTCCTTTCTTCTCCCCTCATTTTCCTTTACACAATTCAACATTCCTCCATTCTTCCCTTATCCTGTTCCTATTATGTATCATCGTCCACTCATCAGAGAAAACATTTGGCCTTTGTTTTTTTGTTATTGGCTTATTTCACTTAGCATGATATGCTCCAAATCCATCAGTTTACTAGGAAATGCCATAATTTTATTCTTTATGGCTGAGTAACATTCCATTGTTATACATATACCAGTTTCTTTATCCATTCATCTACTGAAGGGCATCAAGGTTCGTTCCACAATCTAGCTCTTGTGAATTGAGCTCCTATAAACACTGATGTGGCTACGTCACTGTAATATGCCAATTTTAAGTCCTTTTGGTATAAACTGAGGAGTGGGATAGCTGGGTCAAATGGTGGGTCCATTCTAAGTTTTCTGAGGACTCTCCATACTGCTTTCCATTCTCTGACTCTAACATAGGTACATTTTTTTTTAAACTTTTTAGTTGATGAGTACTTTAGTACCAGTTCCTAAGTCTCTATTAACATGGTAATTTACATCTAAAAATTTTTAATTCCTTGTTAAACATGCATTCATTTAAATATAAAACTTAATGTTGGTATGTGAGTTGTAGACCAGGGGAACCATACTACTTCGGAGTATCTCCCCCCCCCCCCCAAAAAAAAAAAAAAAAGAAGAACCCTCAACCCTGGAAAAATGTACATATAGACAAAGTTTATTTTCTAGTTTATGGTCCTTATGACATTGTATGAACTTGTTTTATAGGAAGATGTCTTTACTCAGCAAGTTCTGTTTAAATTTTATTTTGATTGTGTCACTGAAAAACCTCTTAACTGGTGATTTTATGGTTATTTTTGCAACAGGAGTATGATTAAGATAACTTAAGTGTTTTTGGCTGACCAATACAAATTTTATTGGCATTAAATAATCTTTTGTGATGTCTTACTGCTATAATAAAGGCAGAAACTGTTTTTACCAGTAATTTAATAGCCTCCTGTCAAATACTGCTTTTAAAGTTACTTTGAGTTATTAAACTTCATGCTCTGTGTGAATTACTAAGTCAGTATATCATGTGTCATAACCTACATTTAAGTATGTTTGTTCCTCAAACCATATACTTTATATATCTCTATATAGTCTAAATGAGACATTTTAAATTAATTCATAATATCTTTAATATTCTTGTCTAATTTTCTTACTTCAGGAGTGTATTTTGAAAAAGTCTTAAAGAGTTCAGACACTTCCCTTTGGGTGAGAAACATTCAAATGTACCTATCAGGGATTGTTGTGACATTAGTTGGCGCCTACTTGTCAGATGGAGCTGAAATTAAGGAAAAAGGATTTTTCTATGGTTATACATATTACGTCTGGTTTGTTATCTGTAAGTATCCAGGAATTAAAGGTTATGAGTAGATCCTTTTTATGTTCTTTTAAGTTAGATGTCTGTTTTAAGCTTTAATAAATTTTTAAAATTATTCTTTTGGTACTATGAATATCAGTTTGAAAATGTAACTTTGGTTTTATTGGCTTTCTTTTGTGGCATAGCTACCCCAAAGCAATTTTGCTTTCATAATCAAGTGTCTAATGTGATAGCAATAAATGTGTACAATTTAGTAAAAGATCATTATATTAGGCATTTATGAAGGAACTATTTACTGTTAGTATAAACTCTCAGCTGACTGCTTCTAAGGAAAATAGTATTTTTTGTAGGTAAATTAGCATCTTGGGAATGAAATTACCTCATCATTATGGAATGTTTCATTTATTTGAGTGTTAAGATCTTTCTTTCTCTATCTCAAGTTCTTGCAAGTGTTGGAGGTCTCTACACTTCTGTTGTGGTCAAGTACACCGATAACATTATGAAAGGCTTTTCTGCAGCAGCAGCCATTGTCCTTTCTACCATTGCTTCAGTGATGCTATTTGGATTACAGATAAGTATGTCTTAGTTTATATTAGTTGTTAATATAACTAGTTGTTTCACCTCATGATACGTTCATCTCATTAAAAATGGCAGTTGGCTGTACAGTTCATAGAAATTCCTAGTTTTGTTACCACAAATCACAGTTGTATGGAATGTGAACAGACATTAGTTAGGCTTTTTAAATTGTCCTAGAGCTGAAGCTGAGGGATGCTGGGTTGTGTGTGAAAGTGAGGGGGCTGCTTAGGTATTAAAAAGAGCTTTTTGTGTAGTCACGGCTTCTCTATTCCAGAGACGTTAGATAAATGAAGACCTGAGTGATCAGGGTGAACAGTAGGCCCTCCCTATCTGTGGGGTCTGCATCCATGAATTCAGTCAGCCATTAGAAAATATTTGGGGTGGGGGGAATGCATCTGTACAGACTTTTTCTTGTTATTATCCCCTAAACTATCTAGTAGAGCAGCTATTAATATAACCACTTACATTGTGCTAGGTATTTTAAGTAACCTATGAACTATGTAAAGTATAAGGGGGATGAGTGTAGATTACATGGAAATATGCCATTTAATACATGGAACTAGAGCATCTATAAATTTGGTATCTGAGGGTGGTGCTAGAACCAATGCCCCATGGATTCTTGGGGACAACTAGTATGAATGGTACTCAAGAAAATGATATAAGGTCCTCAGCAGTGAATTAAATTATGTAGGGTTAATTTGAGGAAAACAGAAAACATTTTCATCTCTTAGCCGGTATTTTCCTGTTTTGGACGTGGTTAGGTGTGAATTGGTTTTGAAAATAAATCTAGATTTTTGTTTTCATGTAATTAGTACAAATGAAATATTTTAGCTAGCTTTCTGGCACCACTGCTATGTTAGTCCTAATTTAATTTTCCTGTCATTCAGTTGGCTTCTGAAGTATTTAAGCAGTAAATATTTCGTGGTGCTTTTATGTTATGCAATCATTTTCACTATTGACCAGTTACTATATCATAAACCAACACATGAGAAAAATCTGTCAAATGTTCATTAAGTAATAGGTCTGGCCTGTATTTACACTTAATTTTAGAATTGAATCCTCTTACAAAGGCAGGTAGGTAAACAGTAATGTTGCAGAAAACCATTTTATGATTCAAATCTTGCCTGTACAATTTTTTAGCTATAGTTACATGACCTGTGTCTGTTTTCTTCATCTGTAAAATGGGAGTGTCACTATCTCTTGGGGTTGTTTTGCAGGGAATTTGCTTGACTCTAGTAAGTAAGCTGTATAAGGCCAACCACTTACAATTTCAGTGTTAGGTATCTCCAGACCTTCCTGTAGATGTTTTTTACCTTATTTGGATGAGTATTTTTGTATGTTTGTTGGGTGAACTTTTAATTGTAATTCTGATTTGTCCTTTGTCCTTGCTCCTGAAGAAAATCTGGTAACAGTGTAAAATTCTTTTGGTCAACGTTCTATTTTAGCAGCATCTTTGACTATTTAGATGCAAGATAAAAACTGCCTTTCTTTTTTGAAGGCAAAGTTGGTCTTTTCTAGTTAGGGATAAGCTAAAATCACAGCTTGATGTCATTTTTTTCATGCTATTTTTTAAAAAGCTGTTAAGACTCTCCCATTGTACTTCATATGAATATAGTTCTGTTTTTAATAGAATTTCAACATAAAGCATTTATTTATATAATGCTTACACATGTCAAGTTTTGACAAATGATAATTCAGTTTTTTTGTATTCTTGTTTTCAGGATAAAGATTCAAAAAGTATTGCAGGATATTTCATACAGTAAATCACCTCTTCATCTTTGCTATTCAGAAATTTTCCGTGGTTTGAATAATTGATTACCTAACTCTGAATTTTGCTCATCTGTGTTTTTACTCTGATATCATAGAAAAGTCATATCACAGTGCATTTTCTTTTGTATTCACACACATATATATATATATATATATATATATATATTTTATTTTTTTTTTTTTTTTTTTTTTTTTTTGCAGTGCTGGGGATTGAACCCAGGGCCTTGTGCTTGCGAGACAGGCACTCTACCAACTGAGCTATATCCCCAGCCCCATATTTATATATTATATTTAAATTATTGGGAGAAGTTCTTTCTCAGAGAAATAGTTATAGTTAGTCATCAGTGAAGTTCACCCTTTTTTCTTTTTGCTAGAAGGGGTAACATTTTTTAAACATTTACCATCATAAAAATTGAACCTTTAGCTTTATTTCTTACGACAGTTTAAACAGTTTAAAATTTTGAGAAATTTATTATAGAGCTTTAAAAGTACAAAGACAGATTAAACTTTTTCTTTTTTTCCCCTTCTCAGCACTTACCTTTGCTCTAGGTACTCTTCTTGTATGCATTTCCATATATCTCTATGGACTACCTAGACAAGACACTACATCCATCCAACAAAGTGAAACAGCTTCAAAAGAAAGAATCATTGGAGTGTGATTTGAGCCTCAGGAGAGAGTTCTACTATGACTAAACAATTTACATTAAACTAGAGCCTTAAGTCAATCTTGGAAGGTAGCTTAAACAGAGAACAAATTAACGGTATGTCATGAGAAGAAGAAAGCTGTATGAATGAACTATTAATATAGAGATTTAATGTGGGCCTGTTTGGGGTCAAGCTGTTTTGGAATGAAGGAATTTTATTACTGTATATATAAATAATGTATATAAAAAGTATGGAGATGATATGTTATTAAAATCATATGAAGCTACAATATTCAAGTAAGAAGGTATGGGACAGTGTTCAAGGGTTAAAGTGCCAAAGCCATTTCTGTACCAACTGTTCTCTTGTTCGGGTACCAGGGGAGAAGGATGGCCCTTCCTTGTTCTCCAATTCATGTACAATATTGTGTCCCAGCAGCAGTAAAGACTTAGCTCTTTGAAGAGGCAAAAACTAGACCCGCTAGATGAGAAATAAATGGGATATGTAACTTCTCAAATGGAATCTATTTCATAACTCAGACAATGATTTCTGGGTGGTGACTGAGTACTCTTTTAGTGCTGTATTTGTGCCATTCATTGTCTGGTTCATATTTCTTTCCTCTTATATGATATAATTTTTTTCAAAAAAATTTCTAATGTCACTTTTATACTTTTTTTTACAAAGTATGGTTAAATGTTGGGATATCAATAATTTGTGAAATTTCAGTGTTTTTAAAAAATTTCTATGATGTTAATTGGGAAAATTCAGCAATAAACTTATTTATATGAATTCTGTTTAATCACTTTTTTGTAATATAGGTATGACCATTAGCATAATGCAAAAGCAGAAAACCAAAACAATTTTTTTTCCAGCATGTGGAATTGTATCAAAGTTCTTTGTTTGCAGATTATATTTATGTGGTTTAAGTGAAACAAAACCAAACAAACTTAAAATGACAAACAGCAGTCAAGGTTATAGGGCTTTGGGTTGTAGGTATTAATGGAGTCTTTTTTTAGGGACCTGCTTTTGTGAAGACTGTTGTAAATATTACTGTCCCTGTATCATATCACTTAAGATTCAAATTGATCTGGGAATTAGAAAATTTCTCAGAAGTGGAGAGGAATACTGCACACATAAAACATGTTCCTACTGTACATTTTTATTCCATGGCTGGTTTGTGCTATAGGAATTTTAGTAGAATGACTTACAGAAGACTTGAAAGGGAATGCTGGTAGAGAATAGCCATGCTGATCAGACAAATCACATCCTACTCATGTCACCTAAAATCAAGCTCAGGTTACTGCATCAAGTCACACAAAATATACCTAACAAATATGCAGATACACAAGAGGGTTTTCTTAAAAAAAAATTCCATATCAAATTATAATTTTAACTACTGGACGACATTTTATAAAAAAAAAATCCTAATGTAATGTCTGTACAATTAATTTCTTGCTATTCAAATATATTCAGTCCTGAAGTTCACATAGGAAGTTGCCAGTATGTATCAACTAACAGGTAAGCATGAGGTAGGTTCTCCTCTGGGAGTAGTTGTCAGCTATACTGCCAAAAAGATGCTTATTTTCTTTTTTAATCTTATTTTTCAGATCTAGCCATGATTAAAAGAAAATTAGGATTATTACCCCCCCCCCCCCATTATTTGAAGAAAACATTAGATTGTCTCAGCTAAAAGAATAATTTCGGCCAGGTGGCACCCTCCTGTAATCCCAGTGGCTTGAGAGGCTGAGGTAGGAGGTTCATGAGTTCAAAGCCAGCGTCAGCATAAGTGAGGCCCTAAGCAACTCAGTGAGACCCTGTCTCTAAAATACAAAATAGGACTGGGGATGTGGCTCAGTGGTCAAGTGCCCCTGAATTCAATTCCTGGTATCCCCCCAAAAAACAAAAAAATAATTTCTGGAAAAATGACACTGTAATAAATCTGAAGTCATAGTTTAAATACTAATTCTTTACCCCCATTAGACCACAATATTTTGAGTTTAAAGTGATACGACCTAATTTTACAAATGTCTAAGTACCTATTGACCATGAGGGAACTCACATGACTTTTTAAAGGATAAAGATTAAATAAGATGGTAAGTCCCTCTTCATAAAATATATATTCTGGTACAGAATGACAGTTTAAATTCTATTCTGAACGTCAAGGCATCTAAAAACAATTAAAATTCATTCAGCATTTTTTAAAACACCATTTTAATTAGAAATTACATCCTATATACAGGAATTATTCCCAGAAGTTTCATTCCATTGGCCAAGACAGAACGGACAGCTTTGAAAAGATGAAGTCTGGCCTACAAAATAAACCAAAGAATGATTAAATGTTCAATAACATGTTAGCTACCTGTAAGTAAACAAATTAAGAATGGGTTTAGAAGTAATTCTAACTTCTAATTTAAAGTAGGAATAAACTGGGTGCAGTGGCGCATGCCTGTAATCCCAGTACTTGGGAGGCTGAGGCAGGAGAATCGCAAGTTCAAAGCCAGCTTCAGCGAGGCCCTAAGCAACTCAGTGAGACCCTGTCTCTAAATAAAATACAAAATAGGGCTGGGGATGTGGCTCAGTGTCCAAGTGCCCCTGGGTTCAATCCCCAGTACCAAAAAAAAAAATAAAAAAATAAAAAAAATAAAGTAGGAATAATATTTCAAGTGCTCTATAGAGTTTACTAATAGCAAAGGAACATAAATTTTAGTATCCCTTATGTAAGACTAGTATAGAAGGGGTTTGTGGAGTAGGAATGGTGGAACTTTTCATTCTAACACCTGATGTAGGATAGTATGTTTCATAGTCTAGTATTTGGAAGTATATAAACATTGATTGTTATAGTCCAATTCTTTAAACCTGAATCAGAAAGTACATTTCTATAATTGAGCAATAGAATGTTATTTGAAAAAATTCTACAAGATTCCAAATTGATAGTAACAATCTGGAATCTTGGTCTGAGGTTGCTAGGGATTCCAGGGAAGACATTCAGTATAACCTACCCCAGCCACATCAGGAGGACTGTCTTTTATTTGTAGTGTTTTGTGTGCCACAGCTGCAAGATGACTAAAACAGGAAGAGAGAGATCATGATTGGAATCAGTAGAAATTTCCTGTTATCAAGTTCATGTTATATCTAATTCTTTTCCCTCAACTTAGAATAAGTCAAAGTTTAGAAGCACTAAAGGAGGTATTCAGAGTTGTAAAGTTGAAACTGAAATTCACTGCTTTTCTAAAACAAAGTAAAACACACTCAATGCAAAGTTTAAATTTTGGTCCTGGTTCTATTACAAAGTTCTTGTGATTATAATTTCATTGTTAGTTTTACAAATATAGGCTATTCCTAACAATTTTTTACTTACTTAGCCTTTAAAATTAAAAGTATAACATGGCATGGCCTTTCCCCTGTATAGAGTGAGGAGATGGGCTAGAGACTAGTTATCAATCCACTCCACACACACAGGCAGCTCTTTAAAGCACCTTTTCTGTTCAGGTATGGCAGCAAGTAGAACAATGTGCCAGAGAAATCATGCTTGGGATATTGGATTAACAATTGACATTTCCTAAGATTTTCTGGCTTCCTTACCTCTATATGTCAAGGAAAAAAGTCTAATGAAGAAAATAGTCCCACTAAGTCTCTAATTTAGTAGATCTTAAGTAAAAACAAAATTTCCTTTTTAAAATAGTTTATGGGAAGTTAGTGCTGTTGCTATGTAAGAGTAGACTCAACTTCTATTCAAAGACTTTTAAATAACCACAAAATTTCTATCAAATTGTCACTGATTTACTTCCTAATTCAATCCCTATCCTCTAGCTGCTGACTGATGTTTCTGTGCCTCTGCTTAAAATGCTTTTATGGACCCACTGCCCTGAAAAGCAATCTAAATAGTAAAAAGTACATGGCAAAAAGGCCTGTCCAGGCATCATTTGTCAATCCTTCCAGGACTATCCTCATAGTTCTTGCTCAACTTGGCTTTTTCCTCCTTCCTAGATACATGCTTCTGATTAATATCTACTGCTTTCCCCTGAGAAGCCCCTTCTGATCCTCCAAGTCTGGGCTAAAATTGTCTTTTATGTTCTATCACAACAAATATGCACTGAGCTGTAACTACCCAGATCGTAGTGGGTAGTTGTCTCTATTCATTTGACTATAATGACTATACTGAATGAATAAATTAACCTGGATTGCTAATTGGCAAAATGAAGCAAAAATTCCTTTAACTTAAAGCAGAGCCCTCAATTTTTTAGAGCAAGGGATCTACAGGAAGGATTATAGGAAATTTTAGATGAAAGAAAGGTCCTTTGTTGGATCAGGTCTTAAATGTCATTAATGCGTGAAAATAGGAAGATTATGAAGTACCTTAGAGTTAGAAGGTAACTAACAATGTGCCTGGGTTGAAGGTCCTGAGATGATCTAAAAAGCACCTCGTCGAACCTAAAAGAAAGATGATGGAGAGTTGGCAGAGAAAGACTAGGTATACATTACCCTAAGCTGTTAAGAGACTGTGGATGAAAGACTGACTTGACGTCATTAAGAGCAGAAGGCATATAGAAAAAGACCTATGTACACCTGAAGGTAAATGCAAATTTTTCATACAAATTCCTTGATAGCAGGGACTTTCTAAATCATCTTGCTATCCCTTAGGCTAATCCTAATGATTTAAGCAGACTTAAATCATTGCTGTTAAAATGAATGTACACAGCCGCCAGTCATTTTGAGGAACATAATCAAGAAACTAGTAAAATCTACCTTCAAGGCTAAGAAAATTAGGTTGGTTTATTTTCGCTCACAAATTAGCTACACATGAGTAAATTTTACTGTTTGGCAATCAAAGAAAACTGCCTTGTTTTCAGCCACCTATGGTCTTCTAGAGACTGACCTCTGCTAACAAGTCTAAGAGGTATGGACTCCTGCCCAGTGTCGGGGCATCAGACAGACAGATGTATTGGAAGACTATGAGCTGAAGCCAGGAAGCAAGTGGAGGATGTATGACCTTTTAGAAGCTGCACAAAGGAGGGATTTTCCTTATGGGAGGGTGAGAAGGTACTCTTTTCTAAAACCATAAGGTTATGCTTTTATCAGGCTATATCAGCCCAAACAATGGGCTAGAGAATACCAGGTATCACGTTAATTCAGAGGTGATAGCTTTTTTAAGACTCACAGACTAATCTTGAGCAGTGGCTTAATCTGTGCCCTTCATCTTCCCTCTAAAGGCAGAAAAATCACTTTGGGGGCATACTTTCTAGTGGTTCACAAAAACACCAACCAACAGTTAATTCAACTAGCAGAAGCAGACTTGGTAATACCAGAAAACCATCATACCTGAGAAGATGCTGGAGAATTGAAATAGATTGTGGCTCTTGTAAGCAACCAGTGTTGAGGTCATTCAGATAACCACATCCAAAAGTCTCTTCCAAACTGTTATCATAAGTTAAAAATACCAAAAGATTACCCATGTCATCCAAGGATACACACATGACTGCATGTGATGAACATTACCTCAAATATACAGTTTTGGTCTCTTTAACCGAGCCCTAGACTTCAGTGCCAATGCTATTTGACCTGAATCCTCCATTTTCTTAATTGAGAAATTCAAATTGAATCTCGATTTGAATCCTCAAATCCTTGATTTGTTTCTCTCTCTGTAAAATGTAGGTAATAAGACATTCTTTGGCAGTATGATTCTGGGAACAAATTAAGGTTAATATACATAAAGGCATTTCTTATGTAGGTGCTTAATAAATATTTAAAAACAACAACAGGAGGTTTGTTGTGCTGTAACTGGTTTTGAATAGGAGATGCTAGAAAACCTAGCAAACAGCGACTGCCATTAATCTTGGAATTACACCCAGGTCCCAGCCTAGGGAAGGACAGTGGTTCCCCTTCAATCTATTCTCACCTGTGGAGGCGGGCATGTGTGTACTGCAGGAATACTCCTGTATCCCCACGACTCTGGAAAACACGATCCCAGCTAAATTGATAGTCCGATAAGAGTAAACCTCCGAAGTCCTATCATGAGAATAAATCTTTAGGCCTGGGATTTGTTGTAATACCAGACAAAAAGTCCCATAAAAAGAGATCTCAACAGACCTGAATAATGAGTGCTGCGAGTCCAACCCTCTCTGCAGTCTCCTGTGGGTTCTCTAGTTCTTTAGTTGCTGAAACAGACAAAGGCAGCTCTCTTTAACCTACACTGCCAAGATCACAGACAGAGGTCAAGAAAAAATCTGTCAAAAAATGCATGCTAACAATCAAAACCAAACAAGTTCACAATGGGCACTTTACCTTCCTAATTTAGGCTGATTTTTAATTCTGCCTTATTAAAGGGAAGAAATATGAATTTATTTTTCATACAAATATGCCTTGTAAGATATTAGATAGCTGACACTTATTTTTCCAAGGGAGATTAAACAAGTCATATGAGTTTGTGACTTGAATCCAATTTATAACACAAGAACCTCACATGATGACTCAAATAACAGAATGCCAATGCTGAACTGCCCATGAAAAGAAGATCAAGAATCTATTCAGATTATTAAAACTAACAACTCCTGAGCAGCAGGTGTACTATCCTGGGCATCTAAAATCAATGAAAGCTACTTCTGACATGGCCAGGGAAAGTTCAGCAGTTATAATAAATCACATTGCCTGAAAGTTTAAAAATGGCATGGAAGGTATGACTTTAACAACAGATGTGGATTTACTCTTTATAGAAGCCATGTTCTGAAGCATCCTTAGTCGAATCTCATTTAAGACATCTTCCAGAAAAGTGACATCTCCCCTTCGTGTCTTCATTCCTTGCACTACTCCAAAGGGTACATGCTGGCACCTGAAATGCACAGGCATTTAGTCAACAGAAAGCTAAAAAAGAGCTGATAATCCTGAGTATACCAAAATACCCTTCCAGAAAGGAATACAAACTTCAACCTTCATGGTGAAGTTTTCAAAATTAATAAAATGAAACAAGATGTGATTTGTTGTATTCCCTAAACATACTAAGAAGAGAGCTTTATTTTATAAGATAATCACTAGCAGATGATTAACTACTATTGATTTTGAAGGGGGAGGGCTCAGAATTTTGAAAACCTAGACACTGATGGCAAATGTCTGACAAGAATACACAAGAACATAAATTAATATGAAAATAGACTCTGCTTCTCCACTCCAACATCTTCAAACAAAAAACTGAAGTCTGAATAAAAATCTCTCCCAGTACATTTTCAGGCTTAGCTGACCTAATACTTAGTGACCCTGGGCAACAATTAAGAACCATGCAGACATTACCTTTCTGCCCAATCATATCCCATGATCTTCAGCATTTGGAATACTTGCTGAAAATGCTTTTTTTGCCCTTTATCTGTCTTGGAGAAAAAAAAATATTTAACATAAAAATACAGTAATAAGTAAATTAAACAAAACTAAGTTGGACCTGAATCAAATTAACAGTTTTGACAGACTAAAGTCATTGTTGATCAATATGTTTAAAAGAAACATAAAAAGAGGATGCCACCATAGGAATATCTAAACCGAGTATTCTATAAGAGATGGAAATAAGGGCTATAGCACTACATCAAGTTAAGCGGAAATATGAACTTTAATCATCTGTGATTTCTATTTACAATCTTCTCTCTCAGCTATTAGAATGTTTATTTCCAAGAAGGCCAAAGATAAACTTTAAAAATATGTTTGAGTCAGGTATGGTGATGCATACCTACAATCCCAGCTACTTAAGGGGCTTAGGCAAGAAGATCACAAGTTTGAAGTATGGGCAACTTAGCAAGACCCTGTCTCAAAATAAAATTTAAAAAGGTCTCCGAGTGTAGCTCATGGGTAGAGAGCTTGCCAAGCATGTGCAGGGAGTTGGGTTCAGTCCCCAGTACTGCAAAATAAATAAATAAATAAAAATGAAAACATGTTTGATGGCAACTTTTTCAATAGAAAGGCTGCACATGAAGGGAAGGAAAGGGAGAAGAAACTAGGTAACTCTGAGTCATTAAAAAAAGAAAAGAAAACAAAACAAAACCAAAAACTACGGACAAAACAGATCAGACAAATCTCAAGAACATTCACTATGGTGGATGAATAAAGCTGATCTCAAAAGGTTACGTACTGTTTGATTCTATTTATATAACAGGGTTAGGATTGGAGGGAAAATGTGATTATTAAGTGGCTAACCACAAGAGAGTATGCTTTGTGACAGAATAATTTCATGTTGTAAATGTGGTGATGGTTACATAAATCTTTGCATATGATAAAATTTCATGAAACCAACTCACAGAAGAATAGGTATAAAAACTGTTCAATGTCCTGATATCAAAAAGTACTATGGTTATATAAGATATTCTCTTTGGGGATAACTGGGTGAAAGGTACATGGAAACACTGTACTATTTGAAAGTTTTTGTGAGGCTTAAACCATTTGAAAACAAAAAGTTCTTTAAAAACAGTTGCATCACAATGAACTATGCATATTAATTTCACATAACAATTTTCCTGATTTGTGTAATCTTTTTACTATAAAGCAATGAGAACTTTTTCATTTTTAAGTTTTAAAATAAATCTTTCCAAAATAGAGGTTGCCAGGCTCAGGTTGTAGCTCAGTGGTGGAGCATTTGCCTAACATGTGTGAGGCACTGGGTTTGATTCTCAGCACTACATATAAATAAATAAAGGTTCATCAACACCTAAAAAAATTAAATACATAAAATAGAGGTTGTCACCTTAACTATACTTAATGTTGAATTTGATTTTGACAAAGTTATTTTTTCTATATTTTCAACATGGTAACCAATTTCTATCTCTGCAGTTTTCACGATGTAGGGGTCATAACCTTTTTGTTCTTTATTGTGATTACTTACCACATAAATCATTGTATCAAAATTATACTTGTCCATTCGATCTATAGCAGCTGCTATATCTCTGAAAAAATGGCCATAAGTCAAGAGTTATATAGATTTGGATAATACTTAGTTTTACCTATTTAATAACAATGAAACTTTTCTATTTGAGAACTACTATATTATCCAATAGCCTGAAGTATAGGATCCATGCTTATATAGTCCTAATACATACTTCTGATACAAAATAGGTTTGGGAAAAGTAATAAGAAAAACTCTGGGAAAATTAAAAAAATAAATGAAAGCTCTAAAACAAGTAGTAATAAAAACTATAATAGCTACAGGCAAAGCATATTGTCTTACAATGTTTAACAGAAAAAAAGCTACCTAAGTATCAATTTTCTGTAGTATTTTCTTATAGAAAATAATTCAAATACAGAGGTTGTAGTAGATAAAGAGGTATCTTCTAAGTACTCTTCTACTAGGTACTATCAAGGATTTTCAAAATTTTGGACCACTCAGAAGCCATGACCTTCTAGTATATACTAAAAGTCCAGAAATCCTTTGATAAAAATTACACCTACCTTTATTACCTCTAATTAAACACAAAGTATTCACTTTCAAACACAGTGTAAAATAAAAAGTAAACCATAAACTCTGGAAGGATTGAAACAATTCTTAGATCTTTTGAAATGTTGGAAGATGATCAAAACATCATAAGTACCCACCTTATGCATAGAATATGCATTCTCAGTAAAGGCAAAAACTGGTTTCTAAGGGGCAAGAGAATCTTTATATAGCTTAAATATGCTACAGTACACACAGATACACAGCATAGCTGTGGCATTAAAAATTCATGAGGGTTGGCAATTAGGTAAACTATAGCTAACAAGATTCCTGAGAGGAATTATGATACTAAAAGGTTGAGAAATACCAGTGAAGAAGATTATCACAAAAATGATGCCACAACTACATAGTCCCATTATATGAACATTTCTTTTAACCACTGGTCACAGGGTTCTTTAATCTAGCAATAATTAGCTGGCACAAAAAAATTTCTATCATATATATATATTTTGTGCCTAGAAAAAGTTATGCACCTCTTAGACATATGGGTTCTTCTCACTTCCCAACTCCAACTGCATGATGATAAAAGGGAAATGTCCACAAGGAATAAAACAGATGCATGTTCTAAGGGCAGTTAAGAAACTGGTTGTTTAAAGTTGTTTGCAATAAATGATCATAGTTAAAACCCATAATACAACTTTCTGTTACAAAAGTCGTTGGTGTGGAGGCTGGGGATGTAGCTCAGTGGTAGAACCGTTGGCCTAGTATGCATGAAGTTCTGGGTTCATCCCCAGGACCATAAAACAACAACAAAAAAATGGTTTGTGATCTGGAATTTAAAATTCTTGGGACTTTTGTATTCCCAAGACTATATGCCTGGGAGACACCGGAGTCTTTTGCTAGTAGTTCTTGGGTATGGTCATGCTTGCCTGTGTGACTATTTTTATTGTTCTGACTTCTTATTCCTACTAGATTTATCCCAGAAATAATGTGAGGTTGAAACCCAGTCCTTACTGATCAACACAGAATGCTCCCTTCCCTAAGGTGAATCATGGAGATGGGTTAAAAAAAAAAAAAAAAAAAAAAAAAAAGCAACATGCCTACATCTCTCTTGATCTGTTTTACCACAATTGTAATGCAGTCTGGTATTAACATCCACATAAGATGTTCTTTAATATATGAAGATAGAACTAAGCTAATTTGGTCACCTTTTAGTATAACTACCCACTCATATACAATTGTAAAAATAAATAATAGTTAATTATGAAGGACTTCAGTTTTATAGTTTGTAGAACAATGTATTCTAATGTAGAAATCATACAGATTTTTGAGGATGAAATGATTATTTTGGCATTAATCTTAGGAAAACAACACTAAGTCATATATACATTTCAATGTTTACCCTTGCAGATTCAACAAACCTGGTTGCATAGAGAGAAGTCCCATCACTTCGCATTACAGTACAAATTGAAGAGGGGTCACCATTACCAGAAAGATCTACTACAGCTGTTCCTTTTCTAGAAATGCAAAAAGGTAACTCTGAAACAAATTATAAACTTTCAAAGTATATCTATAACATCACTGGCAAATCAAGTAGTAATAAGCCGTGTGTCAATTCAAGCTATAACCAACAATTGTCAAAAAACCAAGTAAGAAATCTGAGAATCTATTAAAAATGATATGAGGTGGCACACACCAGTAATCCCAGAGGTTCAGGAGGCTGAGGGAGGAGGATCACAAGTTCAAAGCCAGCCTCATCAACTTAGCAAGACCCTAAACAACTTAGTGAGACCCTGTCTCTAAATAAAATATAAAAAGAGGTGGTTAAGCACCCCTAGGTTCAAACCCTGGTCACCAAAAAAGTGGATATGACATAATTAAATGTTTGGTCATCCTATATTTTTTAAACATCTGTAACACTGGATAAGTTACTCAGATAAAAATTTTAATGTGGCTAGTTGAAAAATGAGATTATAACTGAGTTTAACTATAAAATATCACAAGCTCTTTTTCTAATTGGATGTTATAAATTAATAATTAGGCTTACTTTTAACACGCTACAAAGTACTCCTCAGTATTGAAAACCTTAGAATTTTATTATATTTTTGCCTGACCAAAAATTGAAAAAATGTTTTCCTTTGGTCCTACTAGGTCGTACTAGACCAGAGTCTCACATGGGTTAGATAAGCACCCTATCATATCCCCAGTCCTTCTCACTTCTTTTTTTTCAGACAGGATCTAAGTTACCCTCTGTTGGCCTCGAGCTTGGAATCCTCCTTCCTCAGCCTCCTGAGTAGGTATAATTATAGGCGTGTGCTACCACACCCAGCTGAAAAACTGGAATTTGTATATGACAATTTAAAACTTTTCCTTAAGAGCATTACTATTGATACTCTCAATTACATTTTTTGTATCTTCTTTATAAAGACGACAGGAGAAATTTTGCTATGGGACTATGAAAAATGACAATTGTAAGTAACTGGTTTGCTTCTGTATTACAGTTGCCTGGGCTCCTGTGATTGGCACTATTTCTCTGTTTAACTAACAGGAAGCTAACAGCTAAACTAGAGAGCAATTAGGCAAGAAAATGAAATATAAGCCATCCAAACTGGAAAAGAAGTTAAATAGTCTTTCTTCATAGGCAATAAGATCTTCTATATAGAAAATCCTAAACTCTTCACCAACAAACTGTTAGAATAAACAAATTTACTAAAGTTGCCTGATACAAAAACCAATAACAAAACCTAATTGAATTTCTATATACTAATAGTGAAATGAAGAAAAACAATTCCATTTGCAATAGCATCAATACATTTAAAATACTTTGGAATAAACAAATGAGGTGAAAGATTTCTATTGTTACAATTATAAAACAATGATACAAGAAATTAAGACAAATATTTGGAAAAATAATCCTATGTTCACTGGTTGGAAGAATATTTTTAAAATATTCATAATACAGATCTACAAATTCAATACATTACTTATCAAAATCCTAACATTTTTCATAGAAATGGAAAAAAAATCCAAAAATTCCTATGGAAAAACAAAAGATCCAAAATAGCCACTGCAATCTTGAGCAGAAAAGAAAAAAGCTAGAGTTGTTACACTACCTGATCTCAAAATCTACTAAAAGTTACAGTAACCAAAATAGGATTATACTGTCTCAAAACAGACACATAGACCAATGGAACAAACAGAAAGCCTAGATAAAAACTACATATTTACAGTCAATTGATCTTCAACAGAGGTGCCAGGATTATACAATGGGGAAAGGTCAATCTCTTCAATAAATATCATTGGGAAAACTGAATATTTACATGCAGAAGAACAGAGCTGGACTCTTATCTCAAACCATACACAAAAACCAATTCAAAATGATTTAAAGACAAACAAAAGACCTGACATTATAAAATTATTAGATTTCTTGGTTATGATCCTAAAAGCACAGGCAAAAAAGCAAAAATTGACAAATGAAATATCAAACTAAAAAGCTTCACACAGCAAAGGAAACAATCAACAAAGAGAAGAGACAACCTATGGAATGGGAGAAAATATTTGCAATCATATGTGTGATGAAAGGTTAATATAAGGAATATATAAGGAACCCAAATGTCAACAGAAAAAACAAATAATATGATTAAAAAATGTGCCAAGAACTTGTAGAGACATTTCTCAAAACAAGACATGAAGAGGTATATGAAAAGGTGATCAACATCGCTAATCATAATTGAAATGCAAGTGAAAACCACAGGGATAGCCCCTCACCCTTTTAGAGTAGCTTTTATCAAAATAAACAAAACAACAACAACAACAAAACAAAACAAAAAAACAAGGGACAAGTGTGGACGGGATAGAAAAGGAATCCTTACATAATGCTGGTAGGACTATAAATTAGTACAGTCTTTATGGAAAATAATATGGAGGTTCTTTAAAAAATTTTACAAACAGAATTACACTATGATCCAGTAATTTTACTTTTGGGTACAGGTAGAAAGGAAATAAGTATGTTGAAGGGATATCTGCACTGCCACATTCATTGCAGCTTTATCCATAATAGCCAAGATATAGAATCAACCCACTTTGTGTGCCAACAGGAGATGGATATAAAAAGTGTGGTATATACACACCATGGAATACTATCCAGTCTTAAAAAGGGAAATCTTGTCAGATATGGCAACATGGATGAACCTGAAGAAAATTTTGCTCAGAGAAATAAGCCAAACACAGAAAAACAAACTTAGGTGATCTCACCTATTTGCGAACTCAAAAGGACTAACTCAGAAGCAGAGTAGAATGATGGATACCAGGGACAGGGAATGAGATGTTAAAGGGTACGAGGCTGCAGTCAGGAAGAAAAAGTTTTGGAGATATATATGTATACTATGGTGACTATAATTAATAATTCAACTGAAAATTGCTAATAGATTTTAAATGTTCTCATCACAGTTGTATGAGGTGACTTTCAGAGTTTATTCTCATCATAGTCAAGTATGTTAAGTAGCTTAAAATTAGACATTCCACAATGTAGATACATTTATTAAGACATACACATACCATAAGTACAGGCAATTTCTCATTTGTCAGTTAAAATTTTTTTAAAAATGAAAGAATTCTATGTATATATTAAATACATACAAGAAAACAATACCAGTAGGGATGCACTAACATCTCTGACTATTATGTTTCCTGCCCTACTTCCTGATTTGCTCATTTTCCTCCCTAAATCCAAGCTTCCTTAAATCTTTTTTGAAAAGGACAGTTTTTTTTAAAAAAAAAAGATTTAAGGTTGAGTCATAAGAAGTAAATTCTACTTCCTTTTTCAAGTTACATCTTATCAGTTTGTGTGACTCAGGCAAATCACTTATATTTTCTGTGCTTCAATTCCCTCTCATATAAAGAACAGATAACACTTTTTCTCCCATCCTTACCTGGTTTTTGCTATGATAGCAAAAGATAGCATGTGGGAAAGTACTTTAAACAGCAAAAAAGCACTATAAGAAAAAACCAGAAAGGCTGCACCATACATTTTGTTGTCCTTACTGAAAGAATATAGCAATACCAATTTCAAAAAACACATAACTAAAAAAATCATAACCTGATCATACATTGTTTTCTGTAGGAGTCCTTTACTGTCCAGCAACTTTAAGACTTCTTGAGATTTTTCACGATAAAATGATTCTCCTGAATATTCATCAAAGTATATTCCTAACCTCTAAAAGGGTTCAGAAAGAAAAGAAACAAAATGTTAATTAAATATCCAATTATCTTACAGAAAACAAAATTAAGGAGACTTTTTAATCTGTCACAAAAATGGGGAAAATAAAGTTAGCTCCAGTTACTCCTCTTAAATAGTTTTTTTTTTATGTCTCAGAGATTGAATCCAGGGGCACATAACCACGGAGCCACATCCCAGCTTCCCTGACCTTTTTATTTTACTTTGAGACAGGATATTGCTAAGTTGCTTAGAGCCTGGCTTCCCTAAGTTGCTAAATCTACATGGGCTTCTCAAATCTTTCCTCACACTATTCACAGAATATGTCTGATGGATCTTACCATCTAGCACCATTTAAGAGATTATATATGTTTCTTGTTTACTTCACTCTACCTTTAACTTGTTTTGCTCCATGCTAGAATGTAAGGTCCATGACAGCAAAAATTTTTATTCATTGTTGAATACCATTCCTAGCAAATGTTTATTAAATGAGTGAATTTATAATTATCATATACAGGCCTAAGGAAGTAAAAAAAAAAAAAATTAAGTGAAAGCATAAGAGAGAGAAAAGAAAAACCAGACTGAAAAGAAGAATTAGAAAATCATCTGACATCACTGTAGGATTATTTTGTAGCTTTAACTCAGCCCAAACAACAACGCTGGAGTCCCAATTTCTAACTCAACCAGAAATCTATTCTTAAACATGAACTTAAGCAGCAGATCCACTAAGCAGTAATGCCAGCGAAGTGCTGCACCAATCACAGAAGGGTACGTAGGGAATACAGGTACCTGGTAGATCCGAATATACTCTTCAATGCTCAAGTCCCGAAATCTTTGCCACAGTGAAAGTGCTTGGATGTCACCCAGTTCTAATCGCTGAAAGAACTCATGTGCCAATTTTGCTATATTTTTATTGTCTGCTGCTTCTTTATTAACTTGTACATATACCTAAAAGTATAGCAGTATGTTAAGTGAAGTTCATTATTAGATATTGTTATCCCCAGTGAAAAGAAAGCAAAGCACAATTCAGAGACTTCTTAGTTCTCATTGTCCTCATCACAGAGGGTAACATTTTTTTCCTTTAGCCATGGACCCTTAATGAAGCCTACAAACACCTTCTCAAAATGTTTCTAAATGGTGGCTGAGTGTGGTGATACACATCTATAATCCCAGCAACTTGGGCAACTAAGGCAGGAGGATCACAAGTTCAAAGCCAGCCTCAGAAATTTAGCAAGGCCCTATCCCAAAATAAAACATAAAAACGGTTGGCAATGTGGCTTAGAGGTTAAGCGTCCCTAGATTCAATCCTGGGTACCAAAACAAAACAAAACCGAACAAACAAAAACAGTCTCTAAATGTATAAAACTCATTTTATGAGATTAAAAAGGAAAAATTTTTTCCTTTTTAAAAATTTTATGGGATTACAAAGGAAAAATTACATTAAAATGTACTTAACAAAATAATTTTTTAAAATTAATTTGTGATATAATGGAAGAAAATGCTGTTTCTGATAGAGGTTAGTGAAAAAGCCAAAGTAAAACTTTTTCTTCCCACCCATGTTCACAGGCCCCAAGGTGAAGAAAACCTGGTTTACAATGAATCTCCCTATCAGGTATAATTATGCACCACCACCACCACAAAAAGACTGGTTTAGACTAAGTCATTTCTTCTGTCTCCCTCCTCCTACCCCCAAATGTTGATTTATTTATTTGGTACTAGGAATTGAACCCAGGGGTGCTTTATTTATTTTACTTTGATCTGGAATGCTAAATTGCCTCAACACAATTCCCAGTACTGCAAAAAAAAAAAGGGGGGGGGGGAGTTTTTTTTTTTTAACAAGAACTGCAAGTTGAGACAAATTCTTAATGTTAAGTGATATATTTAAAAAATTGATATAAAAATTTATCAATAAAGTCAAAACTTGCTAGGTAAAAAAATCCACTTGAATTACTTCATCATCAAATTTTTTTCTCTTTAATACATTATTAGTAGTATATGAACAGTATTTTAACCTCTATCTTCTTTTAACATTTGGAATCTCTTATTTTTATTTGCTGTATATATATATGTATAACTCACATTCATTATGTCTTTTATCTTTATTCAAGAGTGGTAATTATTAACTCCTTATAGATCAATATATACTAGTGCCTAATAAACATAATATTTCTTATGTTGAAAAAGGTTTTTTTTGCACACTTCAGTGGGGTAAACTATTTACTAAGCTATTAATGTGTATTCTGTCCTTGCTAGGTGTTTCCATCCTCATTCTATGTAGGTGACTCAGGACATTGAGGTAGCCCAGGAAGCAGGGGTAGGGTAGAAAGACGTGGCTTTGGGGAGAGAATGCCAGGAAAGAGGAAAGAAGAATTACCTAGATTGGGCAAAGGATGGAGAACACTCCTAGGAGTAGCTGCAGCTGGGAAGCCCATGGGTGGTAGTAGGCCCTGAGAGGGAAATGGTTCCCAGTTCATTTACATGGAGATGCTGGCCTTTAGGCTGGTAGAATTGGAGAACAATGACCTCCCAGATGAACTCTGCCACACAAGCAAAGTTGTGTGCCGCCAAGGCATCACACAGACTGGGGATACTAAACTTATCAGAGATTAGTGTGGACTGAATACAAAACAGTCCTCTATGACTGTCCTGGGATGCACATGAGAGCCTAGGGAACTTTGTGTGATTTGGGAGGTGGAGAACCCCTAATAATGACTTAAATTGACTCATGCTACTCTCAAAAGTAATAACTGGACTCAGATTTAATCAGACTTAACATTTAAGAGTATCTGGAAAGTAAGTATTACTAAGGGATAACATCATGCTAACCCTAACAACACGAAGAAATGTGATTTAGACAATAAAGAACTTTTGAACCTGTTTTTTATAAAGTAAGAACTTCTACCTACACAAACATTCCTACATGACCCAAATCAGCTTAGTCTTAAATTATTTTCTTTAATTAAGCTTGAAATTCGTTTTGAAAGTCTAATGTTAGGTAGAAAATATTTTCTTGTGAAGAACAGATTCTACTTCCATGTTTTTAAAAGGAAGAGAAAGTAAACATCATTCTTCAAATTAGTGCTTTCATCTTGCAGTTTTTCTACTTACTACTTTTTTTTTAGCTATTGATATAGGAAACTCAGGATCAAATCATTTAATAAAGTATTATTAGTGATACATTATCCCCCAATGTTCTATTTTTCTTTTACTAAATGCCTATCATTGCAATTACCTCAAATCCTTTAAGAAAGGGACAGGGTAGACATAATGATATTGAATTGGTGGGGGACAATTCAAACTTAAAAAAAATGTATGCTATGTGTGCTAATATTTTATATTACCTTTATAAATACCATGCTAGAACACTGAACTATGCATACTTCATTGGTATGATATTTATCACTTATGAGAGACTGTACTTATTTCAGAGGAACTTTTCTGTGGTTATCAAAATCCATATTAATAAGCAACGAATCAAGTTTTTGAACCTTCTTAAAAAGATCTGTCTTTTTTTTTTTTCTTGCATTGGAGATTGAACCCTGGGGAGCTTAACCACTGAGCTAAGTTCCCAGTTCTTTTTTAAAACTTTTTTTATTTTTAGACAGGATTTCACAAAGTTGCTTAGGGCCTTGCTAATTATCTGAGGCTGGCCTTGAACTTGCGATCTTCCTGCCTCAGCCTCCAGAGTTGCTGGGACTACAGACACCAACACAACTGGCAGATTACATATTCTTATAGGTACCATGTTGAATGTTCTCAAATAGATTCTATGGAATCTATTTGATAGAAGAAGAAAGAAAACTGAGAAATGAATTCAAGAAGTATTATTAAAACATAAAATGACATTCATATATCAATGACTCAGATTTAATACATATTAACTTTTCACCATATGAAATTAAAATAAAAATGAAAAGGCTTTTTGATAAGTGCTCCAAGTTTTATAACTAGTGTAAATTGTAAAGCGAATAAGTTATTTATCAGTAGCCAATTGGAGGTGGATGAGGGAACTGTTAAGTCCACTTCCCTGTTTCACAACAGAAACAAACAAATTAAAGACAAAGTTTCAAATGCTGACCAACAAAAGCCCTAACTCCTTGCACAAAAGTCAGATGTTCTGGGAAAATAATGGAGTATAGGTAAAGAAAAAACCAGCAGTGTAACATTGGTACCAAAATGGAAATACAGTAGAGAAATGATTGAGTATTCAATATATTCACCACAGAAAAGAAAGCTAATCTAGTGTATAATATTATGTCTAACCGATAAGGTGAGAAACTGAAACTGGGGATACTGATCACTGTACAATTTAGAGCGAGCTAGTCCTCAAGATCTGCTAGTGGATAGCCTAAGCCAAATTCAGCACAAATAAGACAGAAGGTTAAAACTGCCAAAACTGAACAATAAGTGTGTCCCTGGAATACTACGAGGTGGTGAAAGCAAGGAAAATAATATTTTCATAGTAGAACCAAAGAAAATGGATGGCAAAGAGAGTTTTTTGCCCAGTGGAAAAGAGGGCCAATCTGTGAGAATCCTGGGTCTGGTCCTTCAGTTCATTAGTAAACTGAAAAAAGAATGATAGATTCTAATACATGGTAATTAGTATATCTTATACTAATTAGTTCTTCTCTGGATTAACAATTAGGTTTTGTACTGCACAACTGAAATAAAAACAAAGAAAGGAGAAAAAGAACTATGAGATCAAATTCATTCAAATATTTATTGCCAGGCACTGTGTTTAGAGCTAGGGATAAAAGATCAGGAAGACATGGATGTTCCAAAGAGCTCACAACTAACTACAATTTGACAAGGATGAAAGGGGTGGTTCAACCAAAGCTTTGAGAAAGCAGATATTCACAAATAAGAAAGGATAAATGCACACTGACCTAAAAGTTTACTTCCCATAAGCTACTACTGACATAATTTACCAATAGGCTAGACACCAAAACTAGAATCACTATCCCTGACTCTGATTCATCTGAAATGAAGATGGGGATACTTTGTATTACTATCTATGCCACTGGAAACACTGAAAGGTATGCAAGGTATGCAATTAGCAAATAAACGTGGTTGTTACATGACTTTCAGGTTTTCCTTTAGGAACAGAATAACATTCTTTAATCTTTGCTTAAAGCTTAAAAACAAAAACAAACAAAACTACTAAAAAGAAAAATCTTTATTACTCTGAAAGTTGGTAATAAAAGATTTCCATAGTACAACTGTAATTTGTAAATGAAAACTGGAGCCGGGTGCGGTGGCACACACCTGTAATCCCAACAGCTTGGGAGGCTGAGGCAGGAGGATCTTGAGTTCAAAGCCAGCTTCAGCAACTTAACGAGGCCCTAAGCAACTCAGTGAGACCCTATCTCTAAATAAAATACAAAATAGGGCTGGGGATGTGGCTCAGTGGTGGAGTGCCCCTGGGTTCAATCCCCAGTACCCAAAAAAAAAAAAAAAAAAAAAAAATCTGCAAAAATTAGCATAGATGGGGCAGGGGCTGTAGCTCAGTGGTAGAGCACTTGCCCAGCATGTGTGAGGCACTGGTTTTGATCCTCAGCACCACATAAAAATAAATAAGTAAAACAAATGTATTGTGTCCAACTAAACAAAAACAAAAATTAGCATAGACATAATAACCTAGAGGTGCCATTGTAGGCTCTGCATGTTCTCTGTGCTGGAGGAAAGCCGATGAGTGCTCTTATGGGTTTGTGTACTTAATTCCCAATAGCACAATGGTGTCTGCCTTACTTACCTTTTATCATCTATAACAGCATGATTCCCTCTGATTATATTAGGCACAAGAGGACTAATGAAAGCAACATCATTCTTCTTTGAGCTTTTAGCTATTCACAGGAAAAGCCCTGCCCTTACTTCTTCCTTACAGTGTACTGGTCAACTAATAACCTCTAACATAGGAGTCAATCTCCCACTATTTTTATGAATCTCAAAAGGCAGAAAATATATTAAGCAGCATAGAGAGAAACATGCTTATGTTTCTGTGGAGTTTGAGAATAGATTTGACTAAAATATTTAAAGTATTACAGAAAAAAAAAAGGCTTACTATTTGCAGGATTAAATACAATTAGGGTAGGAGAGAGATATGAGGAGGAACTTTTAGGTGTCAAATTCTACTGTAAATCAGTAACACAAGGTCTCCAAGCCAGATATTTGTATTTTTTTGTGCTATGCAGTATCTCTATGGGCCTGGATCTGATGAAAGATTTGCTAAACTTGTGGCAAAAAATACCATTATTCAAAGGGTAAAAACAAAGTAGTAAAAATTCCAGGCACTTTATTTATAGATAACCAAGAATTACTTATCTTTAAACTCTTTTCTATCAATAACATTCTTAATGGGAAAGAGAAATCATGTTAACATAAATCAAAATGTACACATTTAAAGTATAGTGCAGGTATTGACTCGGAAGGAAATGAAAAACCTTTAAAGGTCTTTTAGAATTAGAATTTGTTTGTTCAATTGTAACAGCAAAGCCAGCTGCAAAAGAAAATCAGGTAATGAAAAGGAAAATGAGAAAGTGCTCTCAATGGCTCTGCCTGGAGAAGTACAGTATTATTTTGGCAAATGCTCTTCCTGATGCACAGGCAGAACATCCTTTGATCTGATTCCCTGGTATGTCACATCATGGCTGATACTATATCTGTTTTCTCTTTGTGAGGTCCAGAAAAAGCAGAGAGATCAATTGGGATAATGAAAAGGAAACTCATCCTTGGAAATTACTCAGACAGGAAGAGTTTTACTAATGAACCCCAGGAAGGATAGAAGAGAGAAGATAGAGAAATAAAGTATCCAAAGGACTAAATGAAGAATAGAAAGGAGTTCACATTGGTAAAGAGCCAGGAAAATGAACTGAATGACAAAGGAAAAAAGCATACACAAATTCAGAGGGAAACACATGTGCCTTTCTACACACCAACCCCCAAAATTATGTATTCATGTTTTACAAGTCTAAATGAATCATACTTATTACTATGAAGAAAGTTGCAATACATCAACTGGCAGAAAACAGAGAATTTTTTTTTCAGTGTCTTATCTTCTATCCTTTGTGCTTATTCTAAGAAGATTCTACACCTGGGGAAATGTCTGATCAACTAAAATAGTAATTAAAAAAACACTTGAATTTGGAAATGAAAAGAACAAGCTAGTAATATGAAAGCAATTATTTTCGATTTTTTGGTTTCTTATTTTAAGGAACATATGTCTAAACCTCTGCAATTAAACTGGCTACCAAGCTGCAAAAAACTTTGAAAATAAAGTTGAAGCATTTTCTAATATTGCTTCTTGCCAACTTACTTCAAAGAGATGCTGTAAAGGATTGGACTGGAGTTTTTCTTCATAGCCAAACAGTTGGAAGCCTGTTCCCAGAAGACCTAGCATGATAATCCACAAATTAAAAATTACAAAATGGAATAGCAGAGAACATTTGTGGCAGGAAAAAGCACTGTTCTATAAAAAGATCAACATCTCATAATTATGTATCCTGAGAAGTATTACAAAACACATTTTTGGCTTCTAATATCCTGTAAATGGACACAAGAAAACTTCAATATATTGAATCACACAGGCAATACTGTATATTGAAAAGATCACTGATATTAAGTTCACAGAAACCAAAAGACTACAACTCAAAGGCAAAGTCTACAACTATTTCATTTTTGTATGAATAGAGTCCAAAAACTCCCTAGCAGACAATAAGAAACACTTATTAAGCAGTTACTCTGATGTACTAGTCACTCAAATTTTGTGAAAACAAACAGATGGGAAATGATTTAAAACTTTTTTTTGAACTTGGAGGTGTGAAAGTTAAGACATAAAAGTAGGAATGGGCTTGGTGTTATAATGTTAGTCCTCCTGCCCCAGTAATAGTGGCATTCTGCCACTAAGCTATATTCCTAACGTTATTTGTTTGTTTATGCATACATACACATACATACTGGGGATATGACCCAGAAGTACTTTCCACTGAGATGTACATCCTCAACCCTTTTTATTTTGAGACAGGGTCTCACTAAGTTGCTTAGGGCCTCACCAGGTTGCTTGGGATCCTACTGCGTCAGCCTCCCAAGTTGCTGGGAAAACAGACATGCTCCAAAGTGCCTGACTTAAGGGTCTGGTTAAGTTACCCAGACTAGCCTTGAACTTGCAATCCTCCTACCTAAGCCTCCCTTAATATTAGTTCTTAAATAACTGAGGAAAACCAAAAAAGATAAAATTTGAAACATACCTGATTACTTCTTCCATTCAAGACAGCTGAATGACAAAATTCTTTTATTTAAACATGTACATTTTTTCAGTCTTTGATGATAAGAGTTCAGGAATAGTGTTAATCTAAATTTTTCTTACTTTCTTTCTTTCTTTTTAAATATTAAACAAGGTTTGCAAACTAGGAATGGAAATTCTCAGTATGGACTATGAATATTTATATTTTTAAGAAATTCTTAAGAGATCTTACTATAAAATGATAAATTCAATTTGAAAGGATATATATAGCCTGAGTCAAGAGAAATAAATAGTTTATTATTTTAAAAACCAATCTATTGGGCCTGGGACTGTGGCTCAGTGGTAGAGCACTTGCCTGGCATGTGTGAGGCACTGGGTTCGATCCTCAGCACCACATAAAAATAAATAAATAAAATGAAGGTAGTGTGTCCATCTACAACTAAAATAAAAAAATTAAAAAAAAAAACCAATCTATTTCTACAATAATGTCAATTACTAAGACCTAAAGGGCCTTGCTGAAGTACATTTTTCTATAAAGGGCTCAGAAAAAAGTGGAATGCTACTGAACATGGTTATATATAATGCCTTTGGAACTTAGACATGAGAATAATAACTAAAGATTTATTCACCTGAAGCAAAAAAAAAAAGGGGGGGGAGTAGGGCATGGAACGATAAGTAGTGTGTTCTACAAAAGCAGAAATGGGAATAAGTAAAGGCCATTCCATTTAACATTCAATCTAATCATGTTTAAAAACTAATTCTGTTCTTAGGAGCCATCTGACAACTTTCAAATGGGGATAGCTGAAACAGCAAAATTGTAACTCCTGAACAATGATGGTTATAATGGAAATGTTGACAGATCATTAACCACAGCAGTCCTTCAGAGAAAAACCACTATAATAAAATCCTACAGCTAAAATTTAATGAATACTATAATCACATATTTGCTAATGACTGTGAAATGCTAAATCAGTTAAACTAATATAAAACGGATGCCATCTATTAAGTCTGACTGTTGAGCCTAGGGCCTAAACTTTTTCTACCAGCTACTGTGAACTGCAGGTGGATTTTTAAAATGCAGGGCATTTTTTCTGATTCCTCCACAACGATAGTAAGGGTACTATTAAGAGATTCAACCCGTTCTAGGGTCCAAAAAATATTTTTATTAACTAAAAGAATAATATTCATAGAGAAGGTCATGATAAGTCTATGAAAATTTTTTTCAAATGAACTAGCCTTTCTTTTGGAATCTATTCCAAAATTCACTTCACTGGATGTGGAATATAAAACTATCAGTGAATTTCAGAACTGGCAATGTGCATTGAATACTTTTAGAGAAATGTTAAAATATTACCTAGATTTTGTTTTGGATTAGTATTGTTAATCACTTCCCACAAGTTTCAATCATCATATTGAGTGCCTCTTATGTGCCAAACATTGGAGACACAAAAGAATTAGGACACAGTTCACACTTTCAGGGGACTTATCAAGCTGGGGAGAGAAGCCCACAAAAAGAATACAGTAAGACAAAAGCCTACGTGAGTGGTGTTGGCAGGCAAGGGTGTATCTGCACATCAGAGAATGCTTTACAGATGTGGACATTATGGAGGATCTTAAAAACATGAAAAGTTTGTATTCACATGCTACCAACCCCCCACTACTGCTACCATAACATCTTCACTAATCTTGCCCTCCCACATCCAGATGACTAGTTTATGTGGACGAGGAATAGTCCTTAGTTAACTTGCAAAAATAAAGATACTTTGTGGAACTCAACTCTCTGGGTCTCTCTTCTCCTTTTGACTTCCATCCACTATCACTGCACAGTTAGTGGGAAAGCCAAAGTATCACACTTTGCTTTTCTCCTGGGTCATGTGTCCATGGTAGTAACAGATTCCATTTCATGTAGGCTGGACCTCACTAGATTTATAAAAAGGCAGGGATGTATGCTATTTTCTTTATTAAAACACCTATCTACCTCCCTACCTTAGGTCTTGCTCTAAATGTGTGACGTTTCCTTCCCAAAACTTATGTGGTGAGAATTATTCTACTAAATAAAATAAGATTATAAGCTGGGGTTGCAGCTCAATGATAGAGCATATACTATGTACATAGGAGGCCCTGGGTTCCATCCCTAACACCACAAAAACAAACAATGTAAGAAACCACATAGTGCACACTATTTCATCCAGTGAGATTCTGCCAATATTCTGTTCAGATGATTGAGGAGATATTTAAAAAATTAAACTTTAAAATGAAATGGAAAAATCTCAAATGTACTTACCAAACTGCATGCCCCAATCTCCTAGGTAATTTATTCTTGTTACTTGATGTCCTAAAGCTTCTTTGAGATTTGCTATAAAATTTCCTAGTAAGCAGTAAAATACACAGTTTCTTACTTTTGTTACTCTTTTTGGCTTAAGAAGTATATGCTTTGCCAGTATCAAAGTATAACAGAAAATTCTTTTCACAAAATTTACCAACTTAATCTTTTTTATTAATCATTATTATGTTTTCATCTATGCTATGAAAGGGAGTAAGGAATTACTTTCTGGGGAAGTTTTCCAAAGAATCTCACAATTTTTATAAGAACAGAGAAATCTTTTTTGTTTTTGTTTTTTTGGGGGAGGGAGTATTTAGGATTGAACCCAGGGGCACTTTACCGCTGAGCTACATTCCCACTCCTTTTTATTTTAAAAAAGGGGCTTGCTAAGTTGCTTGAGACTGGCTATGAACTGCCATAGCCTCCTGAGTCAGTCTGATTACAGGCATGCACCACTGTTCCTCGCTAAGAACAGACTTTTCAACGATGTTATTAATGTGGACTGGGAACACACATAAGGATAACTGCTATTCCTATAGTCAATTCCAAGAACAGAAACATAACAGAATTTTAGTAATTAACAAGAAATATATAATTTGGCAGGCACAGTGGTGCTCCCCCATAATACCAGTGACTGGGAAGGCTGAAGCAGGAAGATCCCAAGTTCAAGGCCAGCCTCAACAATTAGAAAGGCCCTGAAAAGCTTAGCCAAGACCTTGTCTCAAAATAATAAAACAGGGCTGGGGATGTAGCTCAGTGCTAAAATGCCCATGGGTTCAATGCCCAGTATTAAAAAAAGAAAAATAGGGCTGGGGATATAGCTTAGCTGGTAAAGTGCTTGCTTGGCATGTAGAAAGCCCTGGGTTCAATCCCCAGTGCCACTAAAAGAAAAAAAAAATACATATATATGTGTGTGTGTGTGTGTGTGTGTGTGTGTGTGTGTATAAAATTTGGTTATACCCTAGCCGGGCGCGGTGGTGCACGCCTGTAATCTCAGCACTTGGGAGGCTGAGGCAGGAGGATCGCAAGTTCAAAGCCAGCCTCAGCAATTTAGCGAGGCCCTAAGCAACTCAGTGAGACCCTGTCTCTAAATAAAATATAAAATAGGGCTGGGGATGTGGCTCAGTGGCTGAGTTTTCCTGAATTCAATCCCCAGTGCAAAAAAAAAAAAAAAAAAAATTTGGTTATACCCTAAGAATATGGGCTATAACATTCTGTTTTTCTAAATAGCTTATTTGATATCTTTCAATCACTAAAGTTCAAGCTCTGCATGCCTGCTCCTTCGTAGTAAGCCCTAGTCCAAGGCTTTCACCTTTATGACTGCTGATGTGGGTTTGATACTCAACATCTGTTCAACTCTTCCTTTTAGTATGCCCTCATATACTACAGAGGTTAAAAACCTTAAAAAGGAAAAAAAAAAAAAGAAAAAAAGTTTATTTCCCAGACATTCTTATGGTTAGAGCTCCAGAAGTCCTCTAGGTTTGGGTAATCAGATAGACTTTGCATGAGATTTAGAAGGGGAATTACTTATTACTTCTATTTTTGACAAGCTTTTTTTTTTTTTTTTTTACTAAGTAAGAGTTTATTACATATTTAAATAGATAAAAATCTATTTTCTATTGTGTAAGCCATTTTGAGTTATGTCATCTATCATTTGCAACTGGAAGAATCAAAATTTTTGCAAACCTTACTTTCATTCCTTTCAGAAAAGATGATAATCCCCATAGAACTTTTATTTGAATATAAAGAAAATTTTGGAAAACATTCTATCAAGAAGCTTCTGAAAGGCACAATTTTGCAGGAAAATTATACATTTTTAAAAGAGGGTGATGTTTCACTGTAATATGCTCCCTATTTCCCTGGCCCAGTGGAGCATTTGTTTTATTCATATTCTACGATCTTGAAAGACTCATCTAAAATCTTGTACTCATTAAAGTTTCAAGTATGTATTTTTAGATTTTTTCTTTCTTTTAATTTGTTCTAATTAGTTATACATGACATTAGAATGCATTTTTGACACATTGTACACAAATGGAGCACAATTTCTCATTCCTGTGGCAGTACAATCACACATGTATATAGGGTTACAATGTCTGTCTCATTCTACTGTCCTTCCCATTCCTACCACCCCACTCCTCCCCTCACTCCCCTCTGCCCAAACCAAAGTTCCTCCAATCTGCCCTTACCCCACCCGCTCCATTATGGACACTAGTACTAACAGGACACTAACCCTAAAGAGGTGCTAGTGTTATGACATTTAAGGGAATTGAAAAAAAGGCTATAGGGCTGCTTCCTTTAATTGAATGCATTTTAGAAAATATGACAGGAGCAGTAGCAGTTTACAAATTGTGGCCATGTCCATATATTTCTTCCCCCACCTCCCACAAGTCCTGGGGATGCTCTAACATCAAGGTACACTCCACTATGCCTCTCCCCTGTCCTCAGTAAACACTCTATTTAAAATTTTTTAGGACAGGGTCTCACTATGCTGCTGAGGCTGGCCTCAAACATGCATCCTCCTGCCTCAGCTTCCCAAGTCACTGGGTTTACAAGTGTGTGCCACTAATCCAGGCCAGTTTAGAACAGTACAAGTGATGGCAAAAGAGGTAGGAACCCCCTTAATAATCAAGTCCTTTGATGTAATTATGGGCTCCATTTTTTGTCAGCTCAATCAAAAGTTTCTTAATTTTTTCCAACAACTTTGTAAACCACTCAAAAATCATATAAATCCCTTCCTGATTTAATTAAGAGTGAATTTTGTTTTCTGCAAATAAACCCTCACTGATATATTTACCTGACTAAAATTACTACAGCTATTGTCTTTGTCAGCTTCCCTATTTCTAGACCATTCAAATCTACATGGTCCCAGCAATGGGAACCTACTTTTTCAGCAACAACTCAGACTATATGTATATTTTTCTACTTTCTTAACTACATATATGTAATATAATCAATTAAATGTCTGTACCTAGGCTTTAGGAATTAGACAAATTTCAAATTCTGGCTACAATACTTACCAACTATGTTATCTTGGGAAAGTTACTTTCAGTATTTGAGTTTCTTCATCCAAAACCAAATTAACAGTACTTTCAAACCAGGGTTGTTGTGACATTAAGTGAAGTAACACATGAAAATGCTCAGAATAGTAAGTCCTCAATAAATAATACCTCTTCTAGGTTCAAATATTTTCCTTAACTATCAAAACAACTTTACTGTGCCCTACCCATGATTTATTTACTCCTCCATTTTTTACCTACCCATGTAAATTGTCTTATTTAGTACATTTATTATATTCCTTTCATCAAGTCTTATTATTTCCTCTCTTAAAATGTTGCTCAAGAACTTTGGAACAATGAGAGCTGACACTATTTCAATGATAATCTATAAAATAGGTATTAATTTTACCAATTCTTTAAAGTATTCAAGTATGGGCTAAATGACTCTCAAGCATGCAATAGATTTCTACTCTGGAAAAGAGAGTAGAGATACACTTCAAAGTCCTTTCCATTTCTTATATAATACAACTCTAACTTTTAAATTGGACTACTGTAAAATGTAATGCTTTAAATAAATAAAACCATATGTACATTATACATGGAAGCATTACAGCTATGAAGTATTACTGTAATCTGTTTATTAGAATAATCTTGTTTTAACTTTCTGTCTTGCACATTTCAGTTAGTGCTCACTTTACTGGGATTGTCTTTCTTAAATATATGAACAAAAATATCTGGAGGATTACCATCATTCCCACATAACTATTTTTATTTTGCATCTTTCAGTTCTTCTCCATATGCACACACATTTTTTAAAAGTCAAAATCATAACATACAGGCCAGTTAAAAATAATTTCTAACTTAATCTTTGGTTTTAAAATTTCTCTGGTTTTTTAATTTCTAAACCAATTCTTGCCATATCATGTAATAATTGAGTTGCATTGGGCTCATATTGATTTAAACTTTTTCTGTCCCCTCCCTTTTCTTTTTAACATTAACCATTACACTTTATTTACATATACTTTCCCAAAGGCATGTTTAGTACTTTATGTGAAAGTAAAACTTACCTATGATGGTGGAACGCAAATGTCCAACGTGAAATTTTTTGGCAACATTAGGTGAACTGCAAATAGTTGTAAAATTATTATTTTATTCTAAGAACAAGAGTTCTATGAATTTACTAGGTCATGCTTCCATAAATTGACATAATTAGGGACTAGGGACTTTGGCAATCTAGGGCAAAGTAAGGTAAAAATTAGAAATGTAAAGATAAATTCGGAAAGAATCATCTTAGTGAAATTAATCCTGTGGTTCATGAACTAATAGAATACACAGAAATAGCTCACCTATAGAGCAGATATATTTAAGGATTGACTTAAAAGATGAAGTTCAGAAATAGTTTTGATTAAAAACCAATACAGACTACTGGGAATAAAGTTTAGTGTACCAGTTTTCAAATTCTTTATTCTCTTAAAAAATTACTGAGGATCCTCAAAAGATTAGGAATGAAACCATCATATGAGCCAGCTATACCACTCCTCAATATTTACCTTAAAGAATTGAAGTTATCACCCTATAGAAATACATACATGCCTATATTTACAGCAGCACAATTCACAATACCCATACTATAGACTCAGCCTAAATGTCTATTAGCAGATGAATGGGTAAAGAAAATCTGGTATATATACACAATAGAGTTTTATTCAGTATAAAGAAAAATGAAATTATGTCATTTGCAGGTAGGTGGATGAAACTTGAGAACATTATGTTGGGTGAAATAAGCCAAACTCAAAAAATCAAAGGTTGAATGTTTTCTCTCACATGTGAAAGTTAGGAGAGGAAAAAGGAAAAGGTGGTGGTAAGGAACCTCATGAAAATTGGGGAGATCAGAAGAGTAGAAAACAGTTACAGGGAGTGGGAAGGGAGATGGAGAGGGTAATGGAAAATACTGGAGGATAAAATTGGCCAAAATTGTATTGTTACACTGTATGGATGAATGAATATGTAACAATGAATCCCACCACTATGTACAACTATAATGCATCAATAAAAAATATGGAAAAAAGTATTAAGGAACCTAAAGAAATTTTGTTCATGAGTTATATATGCTAATATTCACTATCAGAAATAAAATTTAAAAATGTAAAAAATATTTTTGCATAAAACCTCCCAGAAGAATCAGAACTGATTCACCATTCCAAATTCTCAATCAACAGATCACTTCTGTGGGTGCTCAAGAAGCTGAAATAAGTCATTTAACTACAGTAAATGCTTCTAGAGGACTTATTCTCTGCCACGCACTTTACATGCATTAACTCATTTACTACTCCTAACTGATCTGTTTCGTGTATGTTTAAAAATGTCATTAAGTTTTTCAATATAAAAAAGGATTCCAGCTTAACATAGCTGGTTAAAAGTGATAAATTAGAGCTTAGATTCTGTTTGGTCTCTAAGCACTTGTTATATGCCCTTTTTTAGGAGTATTACAATTTAAAAACTTGATTTCACAGGTATGTGCATACAATTATGGATTACAAAATTACTCATATGTTCGTTTAAGCAGTAGAAAAAAAGTAAATTTCCTTCTATAGATTAAAAAAAATAATAATAAAAGGTATCTTCTATTTCCAACCAGAAGAGGAAAATCAAAGATTGGATTAATTCCTTTGCCTTTAAGCAGTCAGAACCCTGCCCTCGCAAATTGAAACACTGATTTTCAAATTGGACAACAGTCAGTGAAGAACTATAATCAGAGAATGAGAGCAAATAAGATTAGCCCATGAATTGTATCACATTACTGTCTTCCTAGTAGATTTGTGGGATACAGCAAAAGCAGAAAAAATCTATAGCATGAAATGTTTATATTAGACAAAAGGATTTTAAATCAATATTGCTTTTAAGAATCTAGTAAAAGTGGAACAAACTAAATCCAAAGTAAACAGGATAAAATGAAGTAATATAGATAAAGGCAAAAGTCAACATAAGAAACAATAAACGCAGTTCTATAGCATAATTGTGGTGATCACACAACCTATACACTTTTGTCCAAATTCAACAAATTATATGCTTAAATATGGTGAATTGTATTGTAGGTATTTATAATATCTGTCTAAAAAAACTTTTGCAGATCTTTGTAGTTTTTTCCTAAGATTAGATAGAAAAATTGAATCTATCTACATCTTCCAGCTTTTATAGAATGTCCACTGAAATCATCAATTTGTCATTCTCTTACATCATGTTCCTACCGAGAAAGGAATACAATGAAATGGAAAAGACAAATTCAATTCCTCAGGCAACAAAAATAGCTACTATAATTAAAATTTGTTAAATTATTTCATGTAATTTTTTTAATATTGTAAGAATGAACAGATAAGATATGAAAGAAATTGTCCTATTTAAAATCACTGCATCGATTACTAATAGAACTGCTGCTCTGATCTCCCAGATTCCCATTTTACTAATGAAACATGCCTAATCTGTTTTTTAAGAATAACAACTCACATTTGGGAATAGCACTCAGGCAAAGGACCTGAGGAAAAAGGAAGAAAGAAGAGAAAATGCTGCCCCAACTGACTATATGCCTGTAGATGTGATCTATACTGAAGAGGAAAGGTTAACTTAGAAGAGAGGCAATAGTAGTTTCCAAGTTTTTTTACCAAGTTCACAATGGATAGCCATGTACCTAGGCACTTTATCACATGACAACCTATACTCTGTCAGGGAGACAGCAAAAATATATACAATCAGAGTTAGCTCTATGAACCTGGGCAATTTACTTAATCTAGTATTATCCTCTTAGTTTAGAAGAGAAGTGTCTTAAAAACCATGATTACATCTTTTGGTTTTTTAGAGGAAAATTGCCTGGTCTATTCAAGATACTATATATTAAAAAAATTCTTTTATCCCACATCTCTCATTTTCAAAAGAAATTTAAGAAAAAATTTTTTAAATCAATTTTGAACCTGTTCTCCATCTACTGTCTCTACTTTGAAATCACAATGGTGACTACTGCAACATATGGAAAACTTCTAAGGAAGGGAGGAGCAATGACTCCCAACAATGAAAGATGAAAAAACATCAGAGAAATGATAGCTGCTGAGATAGGCTCTGCCTTCATCACATTCAAATGCTCACTTAAATAAAATCCATCCTTCCTTAACTGCTTTAGGAAAAAAAGCAGAGAGAAGCAAATTCATAAACAAACTGGCATACAAAAGCCTACAAAAATATAACTAATGAGAACAGGTTATCTTCAGACGCTTCTTGAAAAACCATGCGCACACACACACAAAGGGAATACTATATGAGAAACCTAAACTTAGGAGAAAAGTCAGGGAATCAGTGAAGAAAGAAGAATGAAGTCTTGGTATTTTGAGAACTCAGTTGGGGAGAAGGGATGCTGACAGTGAAATAAAAATGCAGAAGATGTTAAAAGTGAGTATCGGTGGCAATTTTTCAAGTTGCAAGAAATTTACAATGGTATTATTTGAAGGATGGTAGTAGATGCTATACTGCAGCCCTCCTAGTTTTCCTTTACCTGTTAGGTAATACAAAGGAGTTTAACAGTAATATGGTACTAAAGTACCTCCCCAGAGAAGAAAACTGTGTGTCCTTCCTTAGATTAAAAAACAAGAATGAAAATAATTATACATGGCCACAGATTCTTTGCCATTTTCACCATTAACAGATATAGTATATTTTCCCTGCTTTGAACCTGGAGGTGATATTGTGACTTGCTTTGATCAGATGACTCAGAGGAGCATTGTTCTAGATGCTTTCACTTGGAGCCCTGAACACCTTTGTAAAGAGGCCTGGCGTATTGCTGGAGAATGAGGACAGACAGACATGACTGGCCAGATAAGTCAATCAATGTACTCTATTAGATTTCTAGCCCCACTAAAATCTCCAGGAGACCAGTAGTTAGTTATATAAGTGACCTTAGGTAAGTAGAAGAATTACTGAGTACATCTAGTTCATATGGTTCATTTTAGTGGTCCAACCATTAAAGTGGTGGTTGATTTAAGGCACTAATCAATATCTGGCAAACTTTTTCTTAAACAGCAAGTATTTTAATAGGCTTTTGGGTCATCTTATCTCTGTCTCAACTACTAAATTCAAGTAGCTCTACTCTGCTCACTGACACTATAATAGGAAAGGAGCCATTGTAGATGAATTACAAAAGAAAGTACAAAGGCTGTGTTTTGATTGAACTACCTACCAAAACAGGTGGCAGGCTGAATTTTGTCCATAGACTGAAGTTTGAAAATCTTCTTTTAAGTGTTGCAGTGCTTTTTTGAGAGGACTGAAAGAACAGGTCATTTTCTTAGAGGGATGGATTTAGTGTAGCTCTTCTCTGGTATGAGGATGGCTGTAGAAAGTCCCTTTCCTCTGTCATGCAACAAACAGTTAAACTCAAATTTAAATGTGATGGTGCTATACTTACAGTGCAAGATTCATCCATAACCATCTGCTCCACAGGAGCAGTAGTTCACTCAATTAGTCCTTATCATAAAAAGTTATGGTTTGGATGTTAGGTATCCCCCCCCAAAAGCTCATGTATGAGACAATGCAATAAGGTTCAGAGAAATTACTGGGTTATGAGAGTCCGAACCCAATCAGTGGATTTATCCCCTGATGGGATTAACTAAATGGTAACTAAAGGTGGGTAGAGTATGGCTGGAGGAGGTGGGACCCTGGGGGCATGCCTTTGGGGTATATATTTTATATTTGGCAAGTAGAGTCTCTCTCTTTCTTTGCTTTCTCATCATGTGAGCCACTTCCCTCTGCCACACTCTTCCACCATGATGGTCTGCCTCACCTTGAGCCCCGAGGAATGGAGCCGGCTGTTTATGAACCAAGACCTCTGAAACTCAGCCCCCAAATAACCTTTTCTTCTTCTAAAATTGTTCTTGTCAGGCCTTTCAGTCATAGCAGTGAAAAAGCTGACTGAAACAAACTGATTTGTCAATTTGATTCTTAAAGGATTTGCCCTTTCTAAGAACAATAGTGAGTGGCAGACAATACACAGGTGGAATCTGAAAAATCCACTTTCACTGCTTATCCAGTTAGTGATCATAATTAAGTTATTATCACAATTATAATAATGAGGTAGTAAACATAAAACATTTCCCATACTGATTCTTAAAAATTCTCCACAAGAATAAACACAGAAGACAAAAGGCTCTAGCAAGATTCATCTTTGTAAGTGAAAAAAGAATCCATAAAGACTTTTCATTTTTTAGGAAAAAATAATACTGATATTTTCTTGAGCTGTCAATCTGTCAGTTATGCTACAAAGTTGTTAGTTCTTAGTGTTCTCTTTATATTTTTGGTTATTTCAGAACAGTGAAAATATTTGAGAGTTGTACTGACATCATATTAGAAAGTGGAATGAAGACCATTTAGAGGCAATATTAAAGCTTCAAGCTATCTTCTGTTAATCAAAAGAATATATATTACAAAAACTGCAAAGCTGTGTTCTCTGGTAATCAGGTTACTTTAAAATTCTTAATATGGTAATAATCATATGACTCTGCCTTAAAAGTCTAATAAAATAAAGGTATCATGTCCACCTACAACAAAATATACTTTTTTTAAAAAGTATACTAAAATGAATAGTTATTCAAAAAAAAGGCAATTGTTCAAAATTAAGTTAAAGAAAAATAATAGATTTTTTTTCTACTCCTGGAGTATTATTTAATTAATAGATTATTTATTTATTTGAAAAGAGTAATCATACATATATATAGGGTAATACTGTCTCAGTCTACTATCTTTCCTTCCCCCACCTCCTCCCACCTCTTTTTCCTCTACATCATCCAAAGTTCCTCCATTCTTCTCTTGCTCCACCACCTCCCAATATGTATCATCATCCACTTATCAGAGAAAACATTTAGCCTTTGGTTTCTTGGGATTGGCTTAATTCACTTAGCATGATATTCTCCAACTTCATCCATTTACCTGCAAATCCCTTAATTTTATTCTTCTTTATGGCTGAGTAATAGTCCATTGTATATACATACCACAGTTTATTTATCCATTTGTCAATTGAAGGACATCTAGGTTGGTTCCACAAGCTAGCTATTGTGAATTGAGCAGGTATGAACATTGATGTGGCTGCATCACTATAGTATGCTGATTTTAAGTCCTTTGGGTATAAACGGAAGAGTGGGATGGCTGGGTCAAATGGTGGGTATAGCTAGATTTCTTTAAACTTGAGGCCCCCAAATCCATTTTTACTCACTTTATTAATGATATAATGTCACATATTTTCAACATGAAATTTAGTAAGACCCCAAAAGAAGAGGGTAGAATACTTCTTGCCCAGTCAACTTGATTAATCAACATGAAGATGGATGGACACTCACCTGAATTCAACCACAATCTTCCTCTGGGGAAGACCAGAGAAAAGTTCACTTTTTAGTCCATACTTTGAGCCATCTTCAATTACTTGTTGTAATACTGCCTGAAATATAAAAGGAGTGGGATTTAAGAAACGCAAAATTGCAATGCTCTTAATTACATTATTATTGAGAATTAAATGTTGCTAATTTGTTCATTCTAACTGATGGAGCTGAGAATTTTAGTTCTTTTTTTTTTTTTACGGTGCTGGGGATTGAACCCAGGGCCTTGTGCTTGCAAGGCAAGCACTCTACCAACTGAGCTATATCCCCAGCCCGGATCTGAGAATTTTATAGTATTGTCAGCTGCACTACTTCCAGCACAAACCTCCCTGCTGCTAATGCTAGCAGTCTTTAGAGGAGTTAACACTGATGGGGTTCTATACTCACAAATCACATCTATTCATGCTTATAGCAGTCAATGATTTAGATAAAGATGAGAAAACTGAGGCTTAGTGAGGTTAAGTAACTATAGAAGTCCCTCAGCAAATAGTAATAACAAAATCAGAAGCAGCATCTCCTGTTTATTAAGTGCCAAGGACTATGCTATGTATAGCTTATTTAATTCACATATATAATTATATTAATTCATTTAATTCTTATAATAGCCTCAGAGAGATTAAGTAACTTTCCCAAGGTACTGCTATTAAGTCATGTAGCAAAAATTTGGGAATTTTTGGAAAAACTTGTGGGAAAAATTTGTTCCCTACCAGTAATGGTAGGGAACAAATATAAGAACATATAGTTAAATGCCTATGGGCTACACAAGTGTAAAACAAGGAAATCCTGCAGAAATTCCTAAAACATTCTAGGTTAATTTTTAGCTAATAACACAGAATTGTTGTATAGCTAATGGTGATGATGATGTGTCTTTCAAAAAGGTAGGATGTCAGCTGGGCGTGGTGGCTCATGCCTATTATCCCAGCAACTAGGAAGGGTGAGGCAGGAGGATTGCAAATTCAAAGTCAGCCACACTCAGCAATTTAGTGAGACCATAAGCAAATTAGTCAAACTCTGTCTCAAGAGTTGAGGATGTGGTTCAGTGGTTAAGTGCCCCTGAGTTCAATCCCTGGCACTCCAAAATAACAACAACAACAACAACAACAGCAAATTAGGGTGTGAAATTACTGTTGATAAGCTTTTATTTAGTCTTATATTGGTTTTGGTTCATCAACTGCATTTTGAGTCCTAAAAATGTAGTTCGTGATGTGAAGAATTTTATTATTAAAGAACTGGTTAAGATGGGGGTCACAAGATGGAATAGGCAGAGAAGGAAGCAGCAGGAAGTAAAACAACACACAGAACCAACATATAAGGTGTACCCATGGGGGGCTGTGGATTATAGCTTAGTGGTAGAGCACTTGCCTAACAAGCGTGAGGCCCTGGGTTTGACTCCCAGCACTGCAAAACAACCAACCACCACCACCAAAAAACTTACAAGACAACACATCCACAGAGTGCTAGTTGGTTTAAGACTAGGAGCTTTTATATTATCTTTTTAGTCTCATAATCTTGAAGATGGACAACATGTCCCATTTAATGCAAAACTAGGGTTCAGAAGTAGTATTTATTTGCACAATAACACTGAGAAAATAATATTTTTTACACTCAGTAGGAAACAGAGAAAGGATTAATATACACATGTTAAATTGATTACTGCCTGTCATATACTAGGGGCCCAATAAACATTAATACTCCAATAACATGTGGACAAGAAGACTGCAAGTGGAGAGGTAAACATTAGTGAGAAAGTGTCCATATTCAGATTATTCTAAATTTATTCTAAGTTATTCATATGTTTTTCACTTCCCATGCCTTCGTAATGAATGGCAGACTCCACAAAAGATAACAACAATGTTAGAGTTCTTTTTAATATTTTTTAAAAAGTTCATTGACTTCCCTGGCACAACATAAGCAAACTTTAATAAAAGATTTGCTGACTATTGTCAGAGTCAATATTCTCAACATAAAACTCAGACACTTAAACTTTGTTTAATATCTACTTTAACAAATACATTATTCTTGCTAAATAAAACAATTCAACATTTAAGATAAGGCTCAAGTCTAAAGGCCCTTTAGATCATCTAACCTCATCCTGGTCCCCTAATGGTCTCAAACCACTACCTATGCAGGTTTACCTGTTCTTCTGTGAGATTTCTCCAAACACTCCAAGTCATCCTAATTCCTCCATCTCTGAATTTTTTTATGCTTACTGTATTAACTGTCTTTTGGGGGGAGTTAGTTTTTATTGCTTTATTAAAAGAAAAAGTGGTCTCACGATTTCTTCTGTATACATCTTATGTTTCTAACTGACTATAGACTACCAGAGAACAGAAACTAGCATCCATTTCTTTGAGTCAATACAAAACTAATTCATTCAATTCAACAAATATTTATCTAGCATCTACTATATGCCAGACATTGTGCCAAAAAACTGGAGATCCAATAGTGAAAAAAATAGATGCTATTAACCCTAAGGGGGATAGAATTTAAAGGGCAAGTGGTATTAACCAAATAAAAGGAATGTCAAATACCAACTATGGTAGGTTCTGTAAAGGAGAGATACACAGTGCTATATGAGAATATAAATGAAAAGATCGGAAATCTACTACCAAGAAAAGTAACTAGCTGTTAAACTGGGGCAGCACTCCATGCAAAGGGATCAGTATATGCAAAGGTTATGTGTCAAGAGGACATACAATGAGTTTCGGAGCAGGAGGAAGATAGTGCAATTAAAGAGGAGAATGAAAGCACAATGGCTGGACAATAACTCATTCTTACCTTTGTTAGTAGTTCTCTGTTTATTTTGAAATTTATAGTTCCTGGACCAGTGCTGATTTCACTCACCACTGTATCACATTTAAGCTGGAAAGATAATAAATCATGTAAAATAGTTATATTATGCAATAGGCCCAATGAGACATACAGTTCTAATATTACAAACTAGCTTACGAAGTCAAGGTGAGTCACTTCTCACAGTCATTACAGGTGGACCTAGGCCTCAGTCAATCTTCAGTTCCATCATTTTATTTTATTTTTTTGGTACTGGGGATTGAACTCAGGGGCACTTGACCACTGAGCCACGTCCCCAGCCCATTTTTATATTTTATTTAGAGACAGGGTCTCACTGAGTTGGTTAGGTCCTCATTAATTTGTCAAGGCTGGCTTTGAACTCTTGATCCTCCTGCCTCAGCCTCCTAAACTGCTGGGATTACAGGCATGCGCCACTGTGCCCGACAGTTCCATCATTTTATTTAGGTAAATATATTTTCTATTTTTCCTAACTAGAATGTTATTTTGCATTCAGAGTCTCTTCTTTCCCCTTTCTCTTTCCTTTATTTCAAATTCTCCATCTATCATTAATAAACACTTAACCTCACTCAAGAGTCACAGAACATGTCATTGGGTCAGATCCTAACTAAAGCTCTTGCATCAACACAAAGCATGTAAATAATTTAGTCTGTCTTCTCCGCACATGCCCTTCCTTCTAAACTTCCAAGATGTTCAAACCTCTTGATAAACCTAGTGAACTACAAAGATGCCCGTGTTATTGAAGAACTTCTAGTCTATATTTTTGAGAACATACAAGAAATGGGAAGAAAGGGATTAAATATCCTAATTAGATTTATTTTATTTCTGGTGTACTTCTTAGTAAAAATCTTAGGTGATTTTTGTTATCAAATAAATGTCTACTCATTTACCAAAGTTCCTATATCATATTCATTCCTTATATATTTTTTCCTTGACAGTGACTTTCACTGTTCTGATTCTTCAGAGATCCCATATATCTCCTCAAACAATAACCCTATTAACAATAACAACAAAAACTGTCTAACATCTGCTATTTCTGAGGGTATTACATTAACAATTTACATTTGGTCATTCTTTATGATCTTTTAAAAACCAAACCCACCAGGGAACTTAGAAATACTGAAGTTTTACTAAATCGTCTAACCACTTTTCCCCTATAATCTTGATTCCATTTCCATTTAATCATTTCTTCTCATATTTTAATGTTCTTTTCAGAACCTCATTTTAAAAATTGCAATCCTTGGCTCTAATTTATCAATCTTGTTCTCCAAAATTCAAAAGCCTACCCAGCTTCAATCTGTAAATTTAATTAACACTTCAGTCCCTCTCTAAAGTACTTAATCAAAAAACTGAACAATGTCAGCTCAAGAGGAATGCTTTACAAATAACTTGAAAAATCATTGTAACTTTATAGTAGTACAGGGATAAAATGAATTTAAATGATATTTTCCAAGATGCCTTGAACAAAGAAATGCTATTAAATTCATTATTACAGATGAGATAGCCTGCAGAGCACTATTTTTTCCTTTACGATGCTAAATTTATTATAATGTTAAATAGAGATAATAGTGGTAAAATACCTTCTCTGCCAGTTTCTTGGCTTGAACTTGAATATCTGGTCTTAAATGGTCATTGCTATTTTCCAGTAAAGAATCCACAGATAGCTGAAAGTCAGCTACTTCTCTAAAGACAGAAATTGAAATGAGAAAGAGCTGTTACTACCTTAGAAGCATTACAAGTTTAACAAAGGTTTATCACTGTGTATTCATCATATCAACATGATTTTATCAGAAAAAAGCATTGTTTTCAAAATTAAAGGCAAGGAAATTAGAAATCACTTTGTATTTATTTAAAACTTTTTTCGTTTACCATTTTATAAAATTCTTCTTCTTCTGTTACCTAATTATAGGTTTTTGATATCTCTGTGATATAGATTCAGGTATCTGGCAAATGTCTCCTCTCAAATCCTAATGCAACTAAGCAGAAGCAGACAAAAGTTTAGGTCTTCTGACCTCTTCCTACAATGCTTCCTATACTACTCTGAATACTTGCTTCTAATTCTAGCTCCTCCACTGACTTCCAAATGACAAAAACATTTTTTAAATGCTGTAATTTGAGTTTCAACATGAAGAAAAAAAAATATTCTGCACATTCAGTAGCTCAATAGAGAGAAAGACACTGCCATTTGTCCTTTTCATTGGGTTGATGATGAAACAATGCAAAAACAAACACAACAGCTAGTGAAAATCATCATTTGCTTGATGAGAGCAGTTCTAAGGAAAGAAAATATGTAATGGAACCAAAGAAGTACATATCAGTGACTTGAACAGTATTTGCAACATTTTATTACTAAAAATCAAGAGCCATCCTCCTCTCCTAAAAAAAAAAAAAAAAAAAGAAAAGAAAAGAAATAAATATGGAAAAAAACAATTCAGAAGGTGACCACGTGACTCTACAAATTTTTCTGTAGATTTGAAATGTACAAAAGCTTAAGGTCTATAAAAATGTTTTTAAATTAACATACATCTGTGCAATTACTCACACTAACATCTTCTGATGTTTAATAAGAAAATAGAGAATAGGACTTCATGGGTGGAGTAAATAGGTTGTCCATTCTCTGTCTAGCCCATGTGTCATTCACATAAGAAAGGCACATTTTGGAGGGACAAAAGTGACTTCTTTTTCACTTAGGATTTTCAGGGAAATACCTAAAAATCCTGTGCAACTTCTGGTTAACATCAGATTCTAAAAGTTTCAATAACCATTAAAAATTTTCCTAGGCTTTGCTGGGTGTAGTGGCATATACCTGAAATGTCAATGGCTTGGAAGGCTAAGGCAGAAGGGCCCCAAGTTCAAGACTAGTCTCAGGAACTCAGTAAGACCCTGTCTCAAAAATTAAAAGGTTGGGAATTGGCTCAGAAGTTAAGTGCCCCTGGGTTAAATCCCCAAAACCAAGAAAAAATAAAAAAGAATTTTCCTGGGGCCTAATCCATCATACAACAATTTAGTGTAGCTCACACTTACCAACCCAACTCATTTACTGACATCTGAGTTATAATCACAGACTCAAGTTCATCTACCAATCAGTGTCTGTGTGATGATGGACAAGTTGCTTAATCTCTCTGTACCTCAGTAAAATGATGATGAAAATGAAACTCACTTCACAGTGCTATTGAGAAATCAAATCTTGGTTATGAATTATATTAATCCTAGTTCTGATGTTAAATAAAAATGTTAAATAGTATCAGCATTGACCTTTGGGAAAGTCTTTTTTCTACTTTATAATACATGATGATTCAATTTTCTAAAAATTAATTGTGGAAACTCTTTTAAGGTTTGAATGTATTTATTCTTACCAAAGAACTCTGACAGCTCAGTTGAGTATTTGCGCCAATCATGGGAAACTAACTAGTTAACAACATGGGAATAACATTAAAAGCAGAATAACAAACTCAGAGATAGACAAATCAAAGAAAACAATGAAAAATAAAAAATAGTAAGAACACTGATAACAATATTAACTGAAATACAGATCTGAACACATCAAAAATTAAATTGTTTATTGATGTATGGATGTTTAAGAGAAGATTTCCTATGACCACAAGCCTATAGCAAACTCTCAAACATCCAGGAAACACAAAGAAGTCACATGATGCTTTAAAGATAGTTTAAAATTATGAAGAGTAACAGGCATCTGTAATTCTATTTTTTTATAAACACACTTATTAATTTAAAAAAAGTTTTAATCTCCATGGAATCACAAATCTAAATAGTTCAGTGGCAGAAGGATGAAAAAAACATCCTTTTAATTTGTTAACAATGATTAACACCAACTTATTAAATTAAGAATATTTACAACATATATTCTGAAATTATGTGAAGTTATCTGCTAGTAAATGTGAAATTACCTGCTAGTACCAAAGGTGCAAAAGAGAAGGAAATCCTTTAGGGAGGTGAGGGAGATCAACCAGACTTCATCTACTTCCCTATGCCCCTTTTGGGAGCTTTTAATCATACACCCAAAATCAACTTTTGCTTTGTCTATTTGAAGAGGTAATTCTTGCATATGAATAATGTATAAAAATTTCAAACCTGAAAACAATGTAAACATCCATCAAAGTGGAATAAAAGTATTACAAAAAAAAAAAAAAAGAATGATGTCAAGGGAAAAGGGTGCAAAAATCTTAAACATTTTTGTAAAAGCTATTTTTTTTTAAAGCTGAAAAACATATTGAGAAAGAAATGAAAAATACACTAACTTGCTAAAATCAGTTACCTACTATAATAAGATTATGGGACTTTTTTTCTTATTCTTCTGTATTTTTCTTAAAGAAATTGTTTTGCTTATGTGAGAGAAAAATAAGCTAGAAAAAAGAAAAAAAACCTTGGAAAAAAATGTGACACTTAGGCTACAAAACCATAGATTTCAAAATAAATTAATGGGGCAAGAATGGGCAGGTGATAGATGAAACAAAACTGGTTTTGTGCAGATGATAGTGGGTGAAGGGCATACAAGTTTCATGAAATTAATCCCTCTTTTTCTTTTTTTTTTTTGGGGGGGGCAAGGTACAGGGGATTGAACTCAGGGGCACTCAACCACTGAGCTACATCCTCAGCCATATTTTGTATTTTATTTAAGAGACAGGGTCTCATTAAGTTGCTTAGCATCTCACTGTTGCTGAAGCTGGCTTTGAACTCACTATCCTCATCTCCTGTCTCAGCTTCTCTGAGCCCCTGAGATTGTAGGCACGTACCTCTGCGCCTGGCTCTTACTTTCATTTTTTTAAGAATTAAAACCAGTAAATTTAAAAAGCAATAGCTACTTGCCCACTACTTATGAGGGTTTTGTGTTGGTTAATGTGAAAGCCACAGGCTTTGAGTGCTACTAGCTTATATAACAAAGCTGTTAATTCTAATAAAATCAATGTTATATAGGAATTTCACCATAGCTGAAAATATATGGAGAAGTAGCAGACCTGAGCAAATTGGTTCATTTTACATTACATAAACTACAGTAGAAAAATAATACTTCTTAATTCTCCTGGCACTTAATAGCATTCTAATATAAAGTCAGAAATATGGAAAGTTAGGCTTGGTTTTTTAACTATAAGCGATACTGGGTTTATTACAGCAAAACAGTAAAGGATCCCTTTGTTTTAACTCAATATGTAAAAGTTTAGACTTGTAGCCCAGAAAATTTTTGAAGTAGTTCTCAATATTTAGTTTTTATAAACCAAAATCTTAATACTTTGGATTATTAAAGCAGAGGCAAGTAAAGGAAATCCTATTTAAAAGATGGGTCAAACAGTTCAGTTTATTAAAGGTCTTTGGAAAAAAAACATTAAAATTGAGACTTGTCCCTTATTATACAGAATGTTACTTATTTCATAAAACCTGTAAGTAACTGATTTGGAAAGCTACATAAATTTACATGTAATTATGAGAGCCCTTTGGTCCCAGATTGCCTCTGTTCTTGACATTCAACATAAAGGAAGTTGCAGCTAGCCATTTTATAGATGTTCTCTTTTGCTACAAGGTCAAATGTAGCCTCTCTCTTCCCTTTTCATTTATTTCTTTGTCCTATCCTAAGAATAAGAATATTCACCTTATGCTAAAAGTACTGACAAAATTAAGGGAATGAAAACAAGGACATATTGCTACCACCAGTAATTACATGGTTATACTTTCCAAACCTTGGGGCTTAATACCCACTATGTGGTAAATGTCATTATTAACTGACAATACAGTGGTTCCTTGGTGCCTGTTGTTCCAGACATCCCATATATAAAACAATCTGTAGATGTTGAAATCCCATAAATGAAATGGTACAATATTTGGATATAACCTACACACATCCTATATATACTTTAAATTACCTCTAAATTGCTTATAATACCTGATAATATAAAATGGGACCTGAAGAGGACCCTGTGGATTGCAAGAAGATTCTATTTCATTCAAGTATTAAAAGTTTTCCACCCAAAGGGCAAGGAAGTATCAAGATGACCAAACACAGAAGATAGGTATTTCCATGCATTCAAGAAAGCTACTGTGGGTTGTATGCTGATATAGAGAATCAATAGTTCTCTATATCACTAGGAATCTTCAAAAGGAAACTCAAATAACAAAAGCAGTACAAGTAACCTAGTAGATTAAATACGGTACAATAGTATTCAAACAGATGGTTGAAAAACCACGGGTTCAAAACCACTGATATTTTAACCACACTTTTAGTTCTTTTATATACTCCTAAATAATTAAATTTGAGGTCTTTGGAGGTGGAGCAGCAGTAGCTATGAGGGAGTTTTGGGAAATTGAGGAATTTTATAAGAATTGCTGCAACTGCATCTGTGGGGTCATGGAACAATGAGGATACTCCAGTTTGAAGAATGAAATCCCAGCTACTCAGAAGGCTGAGGCAGGATGATGGCAAGTTAGGTGTCCAGCCTCAGTATTTTGGAGAGGCCCTAGGCACTTAAGCCAGACCCTGTCTCAAAATATTTACAAAAGGGTTGGGGATGTAGTACTGTGGAAAAGCACCCTGGGTTCAGTCCCCCAAAAGAATAAAGCTTAACCAGTACACGGATTCTTTCTACACCATCCCAGAGAAATGAGACTCCAGTCTTAAGTGCTTTTCAGGTTAATTAGCTTGCTGCCTAGAAAAGCAACTCCTTTATTGTTGGACACTTTAAACATTTGTCTTTTGGGTTTTTTTTTTTTTTTTTTTTTGGACTGGGGAATGAACCCAGGGGCACTCCACCACTGAGCCACATCCCCAGCCCTATTTTGTATTTTATTTAGAGAGGGTCTCACTGAGTTGCTTAGGGCCTCGCTAAGTTGCTGAGGCTGGCTTTGAACTCGTGATCCTCCTGCCTCAGCCTCCCAAGTGCTGGGATTACAGGCGCGCGCCACTGCGCCTGGCTAAAACATTTGTCTTTTTTAAGCCAGAATCTGCTTTCCTTTAATGCTGACCATTGTTCACACTTCATCCCACCTGGGAAGTGAATATCAAGTTTGACCTGTCCTGCCTGTAGCAGTCCTTCAGACTTTTTGATTGTGGCTCTCCTGCCAACCCTGCTACCTGCCAAGACCTTTTGTTCCATTTTCAAAGGTTGTTAAGGTTAAACATCCCAGCACATTTATTTGGCTTAATATAGCAAGACCTTTGGACTTCCTGACAAACTGTTCTTATTTGTGTATATGTCATAGTTGTTTCTTTGAACTGTAAACAGTATTCCAGACACAGTCTGACCAATATCAAACTGTGAGTTTATTGTCTTCCTTGATTTGCATGTGCCATGAAATATATCACCTATAAAGGACCTGTGTCCTGCAGTTGCAGCCACCTGCAGTAGAGCCAGAAATGATGAAAAAAGCAAAAGGTGTCTGTAAAATTAAGATATGTGTAGCAAACCTCATAAAACTTTCTGGGCCCTTCTGTTACTTGTACACAGTTCCTGCTTACTTGTCTGATTTTCCTAGAGCTATCAGTAGATTAGAAGCAGGGAATTAGAGGTGGGACAAAACCTGATAACCTAAGACAGCTGACAGAAGATGGTGAGAGGGATGCAGAAACTAAAAAAGAGCAGCTGTCTTGCACTGTTTAATACAGACTTGAATACAGCTGTGTGAATCTCAGTAGTGTCTCAAGTTTATTGTGTTATAACACAGTCAAAACAAGTTGGGACCTCTATTTGCACAATTGACTGAACTAAAAAGTGAAACTTGACATATGTCTTTGTTAGGGTTTGTTTGTTTCAGCTGGTTGAATCAATTTGTTGAAATCTTTCTGAGTCTTAGTGTTGTCACCCAAAATACTCACAGGTTTTGTTATATTCAGATTTAACACACATGTCTCCTGTCTCTACTGAAATTATTCCTAAAATGAGAATAAGAGGAAAGCCTAGTAACATGCCACAACTTATTAGTACATTAATCACTTTTTTAAGAAATATGGTTATTTAGTTGTTTCTGAATGAATTATTTGTTACTCTGTGTTGATCAAGACCAAATTTACCTTTTGGTTAAGACATTTTCATCCTGTATATGTATATGGCTGTTTTGAGAAGAACATTTTGAAGGACTTAAGTAAGACCGTGGCATGACTAGAGTAATCCTAGTGTTGTATCAGCTCTCTTTGCAGTCTGAAGTCCCTTATTCTGGGGGCATTTGATAAATTTGTTTCCAGCTTTGTAAACCCTTCCAAATTAAGATTGTGGGTGGTTTTTAATTAATCTGCAAGATAGCATTATATCCCCATGAGCTTTTTAGATATAAGTATTTTCAGTGTACAATGACACTTATTTTCTCAAATAAAATTTTAGTTTTGAAAAAATAAATAAATAAATAAATTTGAACTTTTGTTCCCCAAAGACTTTGACATAACTATCACTACAAGCACAAGCAAGCATAAAAATAATTAACAAGAATATTACCTGTCACATCAGAGTATCTAATATACAATTTTAATTTTATTAAGTTGATTACAGTAAGTTGATTATCATGACTCACATCTTATGAATCACTTCAAAGACTATTCTGTAAATTTGAAGAGTAACAATTTTTTTATTCAACAAATATGAGAACATTATAAATTAGTATAAATATATTATACTTAACTCTTTTCTGGAAATTGGAACTGCAGATATTGATTTGATTAAGTTTTCTGGTGGAAGATCCAACACTCTGGAAAGCTAAGTCAAAAAGAACAAAATAGGGCAAGACTGTAGATAATATTTGTTCCATATTCATTATACCACTACTTTAAAAAAAAGAATAAACAACTGACACATTTACCAACATAAAAGGACATTATGCTAAAGTGAAAGAAGCCAGATTTAAAAGATTATATAGTTTATAATTCCATTTACTTGACATTCTGGAAAACTCAAAACTATAAGGTTGTAGAATGGACTTGTGTTTTCCAGAAGTTGACGGTGAAGGTAGGGTTTGACCATAAAGTAGCAAACAAAACTGCTTACCTGTCAGGATGCATTTTGTCTTTATAAATTTAAAAATAAATTTAAAACAAATTTTAGGAAAAAGTACAGATGAACCAATGAGGACCCAGAGGTATTTTTTGTTCTCATTCAAAAAATTATTTATTGAGTGGCTACTGTAGGCTGGGCACTGTTCTGGTTGTTGGGAATATAGCAGTGAACAAAAGAGACAAAGATCTTGTGGCACTTACAAATCAACAAGTAAACACTAGAGAAAAATCTGATCCCCGGATCAAAGGTTTATTCATCAGAATAGCAGGAGTGCCAAAAGAAAAGAAAAAGAAAGGGAAAAAAGGGTAGGTGCATCTATATTTATAAAAGCTTTTGATTATAATACATAGTCAAAGTTGTGAACTAGAATACTAATTGGTCACTTAAAGTTCAATGGGAGAGCCGGGTGTGGTGGCGCACGCCGGTAATCCAAGGGACTGGGGAGGCTGAGGCAGGAGGATTGTGAGTTCAAAGCCAGCCTCAGCAACTTAGCGAGGCCCTAAGCAACTCAGTGAGACCCTGTCTCTAAATAAAAATACAAAATAGGGCTGGGGATGTGGCTCAGTGGCCAAGTGTCCCTGAGTTCAATCCCTGGTTCCAAAAAAAAATAAAATAAAATTCAATGGGAGAGACTTTCCCATGTATTGAATAATTCTGATGTTATAGGCAGGTCTTACATGCCTTAAGTTTTCCTTGCAACAATCCCATGACTTTCATACAATTTTTTAGCCTTCATTTCATGAATGATGAAACTGAAATACAGAACATTAATGTAACTTGCCTCAGCAGAAAAGCTGGGATGTTAACAGAAGACATCTAAAACCAGAACCTACACTCAACCCCAACTCACTCCCTATGTCATATTTATGTGTGTGTATGTGTGTGTGTGTATGTGTGTTTGTGTACATATGTATATTGTGGAATGCAGTGACTGAGATTGGGGGTTCCTGATTGCTTCATGGCTGTGGTGTGCCTGCTACCTGGGAATGTTTCTGTGGAAGGGTATAGGATGCCCAGTTTCTGTGGAAGCGTTATGCTGATAACCACCTGAAGAGGCCTGTGCAAGTCTTATCACTCTTGACCTTGAGCTCAGGCACCTAGCTCCTGGGGAGAGAGGAATTCTGAGCCTGACAACACAACTACTGTTTCACCAGTGCTGCTACTTCCTAGCCTGCTCCCTTAACACTAACTTAGACAATGGGCTTCCTGAATGCTATAGGAAGCTCCACCAGGCAATGTAACAAAAATAGCTACAAGAACATTTCTAGCCCTCTCACTTTCTAGTACACAAAGAATAATGCTTCTATAGTCCTTTACTTCTTGATTATGAGAGCCTGTATAAACATGCTGGACCAACTCTTCAGTCACTGTTTCTCCATCACAGAGCTTTGCTCTGCCTGATCCCAGCCGTTTATCTCAATATCTATGTGTGTGCTTTTCTTAATCCCCCATTGCCCCTTGCTGGTTTCTCCCATTCACCTGCACAGGCCTTGACAGTATATATATGCTTTGGGTAAGAAATGCATAAAGATAAAATAGTAAAATAGCAGCACAACCATAACAAATTTATAACTGCCATTGTCTTTCTTCTCCAACTCCTTGATCATGATGCAACCTCTGCAGCAGACAAACCATGGCTATAGAGTTGGGAGAAGGAGTGACGAAGAGAATAGGAAAAGATGTTAAGAAGTACTTAAAAAGGGAACTTCAGAGGTGCCTGTAACTATTTAGAATAAAAGTAAACCATTGTCTCCTGATGAGTAATTTTTAATAGGAAGCATTTGTTAAACTTCACAAATATAATAAAATGATCAAAATCTTCATTCCTGGAGCTATCATTTATCTTTAAGATGATTTGTACATTTCTGCTTTGGTTTACTATATATTGATTTTTAAACTTAAATCTCCAGGTGAAAATTTTATTTTTTAATTTCTAGTCTTTTGGAAGTTGCTTTACTTCCTAAAAAGGGTCATTTTCTTAGGATATATTCCGCAAAGTGGATAAATTATTGTAAAGCAAATATTTCTTATTTGTAGAATAAATGCTATAAGCTCATGTTGATACTACAAAATCTTCCTGCCAATAAAAGATAAGTCAGTTAAAAAGGCTCTAATATAATCTTTCAGAAAAAAACCCAAAAGATGCAAATCCAATTCCATATTCATTAGCTATGAGGTTGTGGCATAGTAATTTTATATAAAAATGCTTTACTTTTCATAACTGAAATATGGGAATAATAAGTGTATTAGATAATAAACTATGGCTCTTATGAAGATTAAGAAAAATAGTTCAGGAAATAAGCAATGATAAATATTATTTCTTTCTTAAAAGGTTTTAGTTTAGGTAGTTGGAGGAAAAATGGTGAATCAGAGGAACCCACAATATCATAGCAGCTCCCCAAGAATGAATTAAAATAGTAGCTCTGAAGTAGCAAACTGTGGCAGAAAGACTGTGGGAAAACACTGGTAGGCAATTCATCAGCTAGCAACTAGATTAAAACCAAAAATATCAGCTTCTAGAATAGAAAGACAACAAAAGCAATAGATGGTGGCAGTGGCAGGTGTGCTGTGGCTCAGTGAGGGAAGGAAAGCACCTGTCAGGGTTAAAAGACATTCTTCCACTGAGTTTAAGAAAAACAAATGCTGCTGTCCAACAATTTGCAATATGAGTAGAAAACAAGGTCAGAAATGGCAAGCTAAGCTGACATGGAGAGAATGTCCCACCAATCTCCAGAAGAAAGTATTAAAGTAGGGAAGTAGTAACAACTTAAAAAAGACTATTCCGGACTTCCTGAGTGGCAGACTAGGAATCCTTGCAGTTTACCTTTGTATTTTCATATTTCATTATTTCTTTTCATTTTTGTCTTGTTCTTGGTATAATTGTTTTTAGAATATCCAACACCAAACAGTTATTTAAACTTCACTCTTCACTGGATCAGTGGGTGCCCATGCCATGACTCAGTCTGAGCATATAAGTGAGACTGGGGAGAAATTCAGGGTGGCCACTCAGTCAGTCTTCAGAGCAGATAAAAATGAAGGGTGATTCTTAGATGAGAGGTTCTAAAATCAAAATCACAGAAAGAAAAGCCTCTATTTTAAAAGAAACCTCAGCAAGAAGAAAACTAAATCTCTCTGCATGACAGTTATTTTGTTAAATGCTTGATATTAACTGATTCTTAGTTTCTCTTCATATTTTGTGTTTGGGCAGAATTCTATCTAATTTGATATATTTTGTCAATTAACTGGATTTTCTTTTAATACCTTTTTCCACTTCCACTTCCATTCCCTTATTCTCTCCTTCATCCATTTAACTCTCACCATTTTAACTTGTCTCCCTTCCCTCTCCCTTTCTTTCTTATTTCTACTTTATTTCCTATACCTTCTTCCAATTGAATTTAGTATACTATCATTAATGTCTAACTTTTTCAGCCTATTCCATATTATTTCTCACCCACATTTCAGTTTGATTAATAGAAGTGTAGAGACAATGAGTAATAACTTATAGCATATGTTGATACACTGTTTGCTCTTAAATTACCACTTCTACTGGCAGCTACTCTCTCAAAGAAGTACTGGAGGTAAATTAATACTTTGGTTAGACTGATTGTTGTGTTGAAGCTAAAATAATCCCCAACCCAGGTCTTCTTATAAGGAGATAACAAATCACCAAAAGACCTCTATATAAAAGAGGAAAGAATCCATCTCAATAGATGCACAAATACAGGACCTCAGAAAACATGAGGAAACAGACTAACGTGATGCCTCCAAAAGTTTGTAACCCCCACAATAACTGTATCCCCAGATACAAACGTAGATTAAATCCCAAAGAATTCAAATAGTTGATAGTCAAAATTATCAATGAATTAGAGGACAAAATACAGGATGTGAAAGAGCATTTCAATAAAGACAGATTCTGAAAAAGAATCAAACAGAAATCCTGCAAATGAGCTACAATAAATCAAATAAAAATTTCAACTGAAAGACTCACCAACAGATTAGACGAACATAGAGGACAAAGTTTGAGCCCTTAGAAGAAAGGTATATGAACTTCTACACTCATCAGCATGAGAGAAGAGAAAAAAAAAAAAGGAAGAAAAGAAACAATGATCAGAATATACAAGAACTCACAGACATTAGGAAACCAAATTTAAGAATGATTGGAGTCAAAGAGAGAATTGATTAATGGAATTGATTACTTGATACCAGAACATATTCCAAACAGTGAGAATCAGATGAATATATATGCAGCAGAACTTTAAAACCCCAAATAAGTAAAACCAAAGAAGAACTTCTCCACAAAATAATATAATTAAGACATCTACCATATAGAAAAAGTATATAATTTTAAAAGCCTCAAGAGGAAAACATCAGGTCACATTTATAGAAGTAAACAAATATAATAATTTCTGATTTCTCAGCAGAAACTCTAAAATCCATAAAGACCTGGAATGAAGTATTTCAAGTCCTGAAAGAAAATACCTCAGCCAAGATTGCTATGTCCAGCGAAGGAGTTCTCCAGAAATGAAGAAAGAAAAACTTCTAAGATGAGCATAAACTAAAAGGATTCATGACTACTAAGCCAGCATTAGAGAAAATATTTAAAGAAATATTGTATACAGGAGAACTTACAAATGAATTCCAGAGCTAGCGAAAGGATTTCATTAGAAAAGGAGCTAAGCAAATAACAATCAAGACTGAATTAAACATTAGAAATAAATCAATATGGCAAGAAATAATAAACACCTTCCTATAATACCGCTGAATATAAATGGTATCAACTCTCCATTTAAAAGACAAAGTGACAGAACAGATTAAGAAATAAGACCCAGCTATAGCTGTCTGCAACAGAATCATCCCAGGTAAAGACAACCAGAGGCTGAAAGGGTAGAAATGATATTCCATGCAAATGGAGCCCCAAAGCCAGCAAGAGTAGCTACTCTCATATCTGACAAAGCAGACATCAAGCCAAAATTAATCAGAAGAAACAAAGTATTTATCACTTTATACTGGGAAAAAGACCAATCCAACTTGAAGATGTAACAATAGTAAATATTTATGCTCCAATTGTAGGTACAGACACTGTACCTAATTACATAAAGCAGCAATTCTCAACATAAAAACTCAGACATAGATACAATAACACCAGGTGATTTCAACACATCTTTTCCACTAATACACAGATGATCCAGAATAAATCAATAAAATATTTTCAGATCTAAAAAACATTATAAATCAAATGGATCTAACAGATGTCGATATAATATTACATCCTACAACAGCTGAATTCATTTTCTTCTCAGTCGCTCATGGAACCTTCTCCAAAAAAGAACACAAAAGGTCATAAAGAAAGTCTTAGCAAATATGAAAAAAATATATATACATACAAACACACAATCCCTGATTCTTATCAGATCATAACAAAATGAAATTAGAAATCAATACTACAAAAAACTACAGAAGCTACATAAACATGGAGACTGAACAAAACACTTCTGAAGAGCAAATGAATGATAGAAGAAATTAGGGGAGAAATCTAAAAATTCCTAGAATTAAATGAGAGTAGAGATGCAATACACTAAACCTCTTGGACACTATGGAGATTTCTTAGAGGAAATTTATAGAAAAGAGTGCCTACATAAAAACACAAACAAATTTAGAAAGGTCACAAATAAGCAACCTAATGATACATCTTGATGTCCTAGAAAAACAATTAGAAACAATTCCAAAACCAGTAGAAGGAAGGGAATAACTAAAATCAGAGCTGAAATTGGTGACGTAGACTCTAAAAATAACAAATGATCAATGTAACAGAGTTGGTCCTTTGAAAAGATAAGTAAGATTAATAAACACTTAGCCAAACTAAACAAGAGAGAACACCCAAATTAATAAAATTAGAGATGAAAAAGGAGATCATGATCATCACCACAGACATCTCTGAAATCCAGAGATCATAAGTAGCTATTTTGAAAATGTACATTTCAATAAAATATAAAATTCAGATAAAATGGACAAATCTCTAGACACATACAACTTACCACTGAACCACAATGATATAGAAAACTTGGACTAATAGCCAGCAAAGAGATTAAAGCAGCAATAAAAAGCCTACCAACAAAGAAAGGCCTAGGACTAGATGGATTCTCAGCTGACTTCTACCAGACTTTTAAAACTAATTCCAGGGCTGGAGTTTGTGGCTCAGTGGTGGAGTGCTTGCCTAGCATGAGTGAGGCACTGGGTTCGATTCTCAGCACCACACATATAAGTCAATAAATAAAAAATAAAGGTCCATCAATAACTTTAAAAAAATTTTAAAAACAAAACAAAACAAAAAATAATTCCAATGCTCCTCAAAGTATTCTATGAAATAGCCAAGCATGGTGTGCATGCCTATAATCCCAGCAACTTGGGAGGCTGAGGCAGGAGGATTCCAAGTTCAAGGCCAGCCTCAGCAATTTAGTAAGACCCTAAGCAACTTAGTGGGATCCTGTGAGATCCTTAGTGAGATCAAAATATTAAAAATTTTAAAAAAGGGCTGGGGATGTAGTTCAGCAGTAAAGTATTCATGGGCTCAATTCCCCCACAAAAAATACTGTGAAATAGAAAGGGTGAAGGAGAAACATTCCCAAATTCATTCTATAAAGCTAGTATGCTAGTATTACACTGATAGAAAACTAGATAAGGACACATCAAGAAAACTACAGATCACTATTTCTCATGAACACAGATACACAAATCTTTAATAAAATATTAGCAATCTGTACTTAAAAATACATGGTTTCATTTAAGAATGCAAGGATGGTTCAATGAACACAAATCAATGAACATTATTTATCACATAAACAGAATTAAGTACAAAAATCACAAGATCATCTCAAAAGACTCAAGAAAAAAAAACCTTTGACAACATTTAGCACTCTTTCATTTTAAAAACACTGAAGAAACTGGTGAGAGAAGAAACTCATCCTAACATCATAAATTTAAGCTATATACAACAAACCTAACACAAACATCATCATACTGAGTGGAGAAAAACAAAGCACTTCCTCAAAAATCAGAACAAAACAAGGATGTCTAATCTCATCACTCCCATTCAATATAGTACTTGAAAGTTTAGCCAGAGCAAATAGGCAAGAAAGGGATACAAAAGGGATGCAAATAGAAAAGGAAGAATTAAATTACTGTCTGCAGATACGATCTCAGAAGACCCAGAAAAACTCCATCAGAAGAATTCTAGAGCTGATAAACAAATTCAGTGAAGCAGCCGGACACAAAATCAACATCAATAACTTTTTTATATGCTGGGGAGAGAGGGATCAAGAAAACTATTCCATTCACAATAGTGCCAAAGAAACAAAACAAAAACAAAAGCCCACCAAAATACTTAAGAATAAATCTAACCAAGGAGGTGAAAAACTTCTACATGAAAATTATACAACATTGAAGAAAGAAATTGAAGAATATGAGAAGATGGAAAGACCTCCCATGTTCATGGATAGGCAGAATACTGTTAAAATGACAATAATAATCAAAACTGTTCTACAGAGTCAATGCAATCACCATTAAAATACCAATGACTTTCTTTATAGAACTAAAAAAAAGTCCTAAAATTCACATAAAGACTAAAAGACCGATAATAGCCACGGCAATTCTGAGCAATTAGAGTGATGCAGTGGCATCACAATACCTGATTTCCATTTATACAGAGCTGAGCTATAGTGACAAAACCAACAATAGTACTGGCATAAAATCAGACCCACAAATGTATGGAATAGATAACAGAGGTAAATCTACTCAGATACAGTTATCTGATCTTTAACAAAAGCGCCAAAAACATACTCTGGAGAAAAGACAGTCTTTTAAATAATTGGTGCTGGGAAAATTTGATATCCATGTGTAGAAGAATAAAACTAGATCCCTTTCTCTCACCCTGCATGAAATGCAACTCAAAATAGATCATAAATAGGAATCAGACTAGAAAATTTACAGTTACCAGAAGAAAACAGGGGAAATACCCTAACATAGGCAAAGGCAATGATTTTCTCAATAAGACTTCTAAGGTTCAGGAAATAAAACCAAAATTAACAAATGAGATGGCATCAATTAAAAAGCTTCCATACAGCAAAGGAAACAATTCAGAGTGTGAAGAGTCACAGAATAGGACAAAATCTTTGCCAGCCACTCTTTTGACAGAGAATTATTAATCAGACTATATAAAGAACAAAATAAACACAAACACAAGGAAGAAAAAACCAATCATAAATGGGCAAATAAATAAAATGGACATTTCTTAAAAGAAATAAAAATGACCAACAAATATATGAAAAACATTCAACATCTATGGCAATCAGAGAAATACAAATCAAAACTACACTGAGATTTTGTTTCAGTCCAGTTATAAGGGCAGTCATCAAGAGTACAAATAATAAATGCTGGCGAGAATGCGGGGAAAAGAAACATTTATACATTGTTTGTGAGACTGTAAATTAATACAACCACTATAAAAGTCAATATGGAGATGCCTCAAAAATAAAAGGAACTAGGAAAGGAACTGCCATATGATGTAGCTATACCACTCTTCAGTAGTCATCCAAAAGAACTAAAGTCAGCATACTATACAGATACATGCGTACCAATGTTTATAGTACCACAATTCACATCAAATTATGGAACGAGCCTAGGTGTCAATAGAAAAATGGATAAATTAAAAAAATTTGGAACACCACAATCTAACCTTATGAAAATTGGTGTTCTAAAATACAAAAGAAGAAAGGCCAAGAACAGTGGCATACACTTGTAATCCAGCAGCTTGGGAGGCGCTAAGCAACTCAGTGAGACTCTGCCTCTAATTCTATCTATGTAGGAGCCTGAACTAGGATTGCAAGTTTGAGGCTAATCTTTGCAACTTAACAAGACTGTCTCAAAAATAAAAAAGGATGGGGCTCAATGGTTAAGCACCCCTGGATTCAATCTCTAGTTAAAAAAAATAGCCGGGCGCAGTGGCGCACGCCTGTAATCCCAGCACTTGGGAGGCTGAGGCAGGAGGATCGCGAATTCAAAGCCAGCCTCAGCAACTTAGCGAGGCCCTAAGCAACTCAGTGAGACCCTGTCTCTAAATAAAATACAAAATAGGGCGGGTATGTGGCTCAGTGGCCGAGTGCTCCTGGGTTCAATCTCCACTACCAAAAAAAAATTAATAATAATAATAATAGTAAATTCCAAAGTTGAATAGCGCAAGCTCATTTGGCAGAACTTCCCACTTGATCTCAGAGCCACAGAAATGGAATTATAAAAACTCAAGAAGAAAAAAACATATTCACAGATATATATATCCCCTCCCCTGACACAAAAATAGGGTCTGAGAAATGGACTTATGAGAAGGCAGGTTATTTGGGAGCTGCTTCCTGAAGGGACAGACTGAGACAAGAGGGAAGAGAAAAACTTAAGAGTAAGATTTGTGCCATCAAAGTCACTGCTATAGACAATTGGGGCTAAATTTCTACATACGACACCTACCAGAATTGATATCCAAAATAACTCTGTCATACTGGAGGTAATTCTCTGCTAGGCCCAGCAAACCTCAGGCAGAATGAGGTACTGTTAACAATAAGTGAATGTGTAAGCACACATGGAACTCTTTACACAAATGGCAGCTGCAATCAGAGGTATGACCAAGGTGATGGGCAATGAGGCACAACATTCAATAAAAGGGACGACTTCTGTGAAATAAATGACCAAATCTAAATCTTGGTACATTACTGTAAATACATACCATTTAGCAGTAAAATCAAAGTAGATCTGCTTGCATTACTAGAGATGAACCTTTTAAAATCGATCCAAACAAACCAAAAATTCAAGCTGCAGAAAGATTAGTTTGATATTGTTTATATAATAGTAGTAACTTGCAAAATAATACTATTGAGAGAAACATTCAAAGATAGTGCTATGCATAGGCCTATAAAGACAAATTTTAGGACAGACCTTACCTCTTATGAGAGGAAAGTGTTTGCAACTAGGGATGGGTATCAGAGAACTTAAATAGCATTTAATATTTTATTTTTCAAGTTGGGTGATGAGCAGATAGAAATTAACTATATTCCTCTCCATGATTAAATATTTCAATTAAAAAATTACAGATCAAAATAAATTATCATGAAAGTAACACAGAAAACTCAATACTGAAATGTATTCTGGTTAAGTTACTAAATTTCAAAAATAAAGCACCCTATCAAGAAAACTCCAAAGGAGATGAAATAAATGTACTCTGTAGTCATGTTCCCTACAAAGGAAATAGTTTACTAATGATATAATTTAGGACTAGATGCACCCAATGGAAAGTTCTAAACTCGTATGTTAGTTTCATCTGCTCAGTTATTATGTTACTTAATATGAATTAGCTGACATATGTACATTAGAAAGCTTAACAAAACTGAAATTGTTGGGTGCATTTGCCTCTAAAGTATCAGGAGAGAAAATTCAAAATCAGTGCTAAACAATCTGATATTATTCTTTTATTGTTTTCCTAAAATGAAGATTTTGACATTATTTAAAAATCTATTTTAATGTTATTTCCAAACAATAATTTTGTAATAGTTAAGCCTTCCTTTGATACTTCTAGTATTATTTTGTCTGAGATCTCAAGATATCTTTTTAAAGAAAAGAAAAGAAAATGCAGCACATTGCTTGAAAAACCTGCTTGCAAAGAATTCCAGTCAGGTAAGCCACACGCTGAGAAAAAGATTAATGGTAAGCATCATATTCAATATAAAATGATAAAGAGACAAGTAGTAGAGATACAGTTAAACAGACTCTATGTATTATAAATTTTGAGCAAGAAATTTACCCAATGCAAATTAGAGAGGTAGAGGAAAGTTATACCAGCTGTGAGTGCTAATGTCCTCATCACCCAAGGCAGGGGTTAATACTAAATTTGAATCAAGACCTTTTACAAAAAACACTCCCAACTATAATGTCTTTTATACTCCCTTATCTGTAGAGACCTCATTTAGGAAATACATCGAAATTTTAAAAATTGCACTTTGGCTTCTTTTTCATTGGTTAAATTAAAGCAAAACTAAGTTTAATGATTGTGTTTAAAACAGCATTTCAATAATGAGTACACAAGGAATCATAACATTATAATGTTGGGCATTTTCTTTTGTAAAACTAAAGAAACCCTAATTGAAAGGTTATGGAAAATAATATTCCTGCAAAATAGCCCCTGAAGAAAAATGGAGAGAAGTATGGCATGGAAGGAGGGAGGAGAAACTAGCCAAGAATTAACCTCCCAGCAGATCCTTTCCTGATAACAAAAGGCCCTGGGTGAAAGGGGTGGTACTGAATGCTGGGCCCTAAACCTTGACCTTCTCCCTTGGCAAATTCGTCCTACCCTGTAAAACCAAAATCCCCTCTTAACTCACAGCTATTTTCCCACTAGGAAAATGAGCTCTGACATTGCTGGGAATGAATAAAGGTTTCTCTGAATCCACTGAGGTGGGCATCCTGTCCTTTTGCACTCATACAATAATAAAATAATAATAAAAACTCATTACAACACAGCCCAGTTTTTATAAAAGGCATGTCTATCCAGTTTTCCTACCTTCCTTTTTGTCTGGCTATATATCCACCTACAACTATGTCAAAAGAAAAAAAGTCAATGTTAATGATTTTGATTACTTATAGCTGGGATATTTTTGTCGTTTTGTTTCTTTTTTGAGACAAGGTCTCACTATGTTGCCCAGGCTGGCTTGAACTCATGGGCTAATGTGATCCTTGTAAGCGCAAAAAGGAAAACGGGAGGCAGACCTCGACGGATTCAGAGAAGCCTTTATTCCTTCGCAGAGTCAGGCATCATTTGGGTCCACTTTCCTGACGGAAAATGGCCAACAGTTACAGGGGGAATTCTGGTTTTATAGGGTATGAGGAGGGCGATGTAACCATTGTGTGCGTGAAGTTTAAAATTAGATACAGAAGGATGAGTATTCAAAATCTTGCCCAATGTCATTCAGGATTAGGTTGACCTGGGGAAGGTCAAGGTTTAGGGCCTAGCATTCCATATCCACCCTTTTCCCCAGGGCCTACTGTTATCAGGAATGCACAGGGAGAGGTTTAATGGTTGGCCAATTTCCTTTCCCACTTCTCAAGCCACATGGTCCCTTCGTTTTTCTTGGGGAGTTATTTTACAGGAATATTATTTTCCATAACCCTTCAATTCTCATGCCTCAGTCTCCAGGGTATTTCTGACTACAGGCAAGATCCTGGCTGTAGTTTCTTTTTAAATTCTTTGCACTGTTTAATTCTAGTAGTTGCCAAAGTACTTGACAAAAACAAGTTAGAGGAGGAAAAGCTTATTTTGAGCTCATAGTTTCAGAGGTTCAGTTCATGGCTGGCTGACTCGACTCCTCTGGGCCTGAGGTGAGGCAGAAATATGGTGGAAGAGAGTGGCAGAGGAAAACTGTTTAGCTCCTAACAGCCAGAAAGGAGAGAGGGGAGAGGAGGAGGAGCAAAGGAGATTAATATAATTCCCAAGAGCACACCCCAGGTGAACTACTTGCCCCAGGCATGCCCCACCCTATTAGTTTGTTCAAATGATTAAGCCATCAAATGGATTAATAAACCAAGTAAATTACAGCTCTTGGAATATAATAATTTCATCTCTGAACATTCTGTATCAACACAGGAAATTTTGGAGGATACCTCATATTCAAACCATAACTCTCATTTTAACAATGCCCAGACCCAGCAAATGTTTTTAATTAGACCCGACAAATATTTTTAATTAGAGGCGTATCTCTCCAATGGGGGGTGAAGAAGTTGAGAACCACATCGAGTAGTCAAATGACAGTGAGAATGGCTTTTAATTTGCCTACAGTCTCCTATGTTCAGAATTATTTTAGAAATAAGAAGACGTTATTTGTCTCTCAGATTGGATTCAGAGCTCTCTTGATGGGAATGTGGTCTATGGGTTTCCTTAGCTAGAGTTTTTTCTTTCCTCTTCAGGTAAAGCTCTTTCTTCTGGCATTGAACTTCAGTTCAGGTATAAGAATCTATTCATAATTATCTACTTGGAGTTTTATACTGAAGAAAGAAAAAGTTTCACAGACTAGAATATGCCAAAAGGTTAATGAATGAAAGCAAAATAAGACTATGGCAGTAAAGCTGAATATTTTAACATTATAAAAGATGCAAAATATTAGGTACAATCCTTGAGAAATAAACTAAACAACATGATTGAATGAGAAGCAAACCTGAAGCTGAAAACTGGGAGTATTTCTTAAGTGCCTGTTAAAAGTGGAAACTCACAACTGCCAGTCTGGTTTCAGACACTCAAAACCAGAGATTCTAACATACATCATAATAACGGCTAATGTGTATTCAGTGCTTGCAACATACCAAGAATAATTCTAAGCCTTAAACTTGGAAACCTAAGATCAGAGATTCTAATAAAATAGAATCTTTAGCTCCCACGACACCCAGTATGAAAACACATTAATGAAATTAGGGGCAGTCCTAAACCACTTGTTTCTCTGGCACACAAGCAAACATGATTCCTATCCTTAGTAACCAGAAACTGACAATGAAGTCAATCAGTCTGGATCAAAACACGTGCTAAATTGAGTTAGGAGCTAAACTTCCTGAGTTTACAATCAAAATCTGTGGCAACTGCATAAAAACCTTAACGTTGTTAATGAAAAAGAGATCCATATGCTTTAGCAATTAGATATCTAGGTGGCAGAGCTGACATCTTATGAAAATCAATTCTGTATTTTTATCCATATAAGTCTCCAAAGTCACATCTTAAAATTCTTAAAAGGTTATCAATCACTTGCATATTGTAAAATACTTTAATTGTCCATTATCCCTGGTTATTCTTCACTTCTGACTCTTATACAATGAGATCTCTGTAAATTTGCCACCAGGAGCACATTTGCCTTCCAATTTGGAGAAAATTTTCCTTAGGAACAGGCCTAAAATAGCTCTAAGATACAAACAAGAATCTAAGCAGAACTGAATACCAGTGGGCTGTAAAAGTATTAGTCAGGGTCACATCAGGGTAACAAAATACCTGACACAAGTTACTTAGGGAGTAAGAAAGATTATTTTGGATCATGGTTCTAGAGACTTGAGTCCAAGACTGGGTGGCCCATTGACTTGAGCCTCTGATGAGGCACATCATGGAAGGAGCATAGAATGGAACAAGTGCTTATGTCTCAAGGCAGGAAGGGGGTTAAGGGATGGGGACTGGCTAGAGTCCATTTTGGGGATATGCCTCCAATAACTTTAGGACCTCCCATCAGGTCTTACCTCCTAAAGGTTCACAGCATCTCCCAATACTGCCACTCTGGGACCAAACCTTTCTGTATAGGTCTTTGGGAAGGAGGTGCTCATTGAAATCACAGCAACACATTGGACTTAAAGCATATACCTAGATAATTCAGTCAATTCAGTTGTTGACCTGAATATGGATGAATATCTTCCCAACAAAAATATTTTACCTCAGAACTAGATGACAACAACTGGTCAACAAGTTTAATTGCTTCTTGAGGCCACACCTAGAAGCTGATAATAAAACACATCAGCAGAGTCGCGGAGGCCTGTATTCCCATTCGCTTATTAGTAGCGCATCCTCTTTATTAAGTTATGGAAATAAAAGTTAATGAAGAGAGCTTAAGGCTACTTAAAAATGTACTGTTACATGACAACTAAATGCAATTTGTGATATTACCCTTGAAAAATCAACAAAATTGCCATGTAGACTGTAGATTAAAGTTTTATATCAATGTCATTGAATCTAATAAATGTACTAATGATATGTCAATGAGCCTTGTTCTTAAAAAAATGATAATGTATCATAGGTAAAGGAACATAGTGTATGAATCCTACTCTCAAATGGTACAAGGAAAAAATAATATAGACAGAATGATGAAGCAAATGTGGTGAAAAGGCAATAATCAGCCAACCTAATTAATTTAGGGGATATGGAGTTCTTGGTACTATCATCACTTTTCTCTAAGTTTGAAATTACTTCAAAATTAAAGGTTAAAAAAAGTACACGCTGAACTTGAACTTATTAATACCAAAGCATAAATGAAAACGATATGATAAAGGGAAACAAATTTACCCTGCCTTCATGTGTCTGAACCACAGGTAATGATGGGCATTTTATAAATGTAATTCTACAAACTACTCTGAATTCTGGCTTTGAATTAAATCACTGAGTTAGTAGTTCAACTCTAAATGATTTCACAGGTGCTATTCCTTTTAACTGTATCATCTGTAAGTAACTGTAGTGATACAAATATCACAGGATACCTGAGATTAAAAGACATCATAATATCACATACTGTACACTTAGTATGTACACATGACTGTGCTTAGTGTTGAAAGACAAATGTCTATGGAATTGTTACATTTCTATGTCTTGTAAGCAAGGCACAAACTGCCTATGTTCTGGACTGTTTTCAAGGACATTTATATAGTAAGTAGATCTGTCAGATAAAAATAATGACACAGTAGTAGATTACTTGCCTAGCATGCACAAGGTTCTGGATTTGATCCCCAAAACAGCAAAAACAAAAAAGTAGTGTCTCATTCCAGAGTAAAGAGCAGGCATGCTTACTGCCTATAATATAAAACTCAGGATTTCTCTCCTGCAGCACAGCACACTGCTTGTGGAAGTATCATCTGACTCTCTTGAAATTGCCCTGTGGGAAGAAGAGGGGATTGTTTAACTCACAGAAGAAAATGTTGATACTCTGGCTACTGCTGTTGCTATGAACAATAAAGTCCTCTTCTCTCACCCAGGGGTCTCATGTTTTCTGCCACTATCTCTGAACTATGGTAGGTTAATATGTAGGTTAAAATCACAGACCCTTCAGTTCTTGACTTTCTGTAATATTATCTCAATAGATCCATTTTTCCCCCTGTGCAATATTGGGAATTGAACCCAGGGGTGCTCTAAAACTGAGCAGAAATCTCCAATTTCCCCCTCTTTTTTTTATATATTTTTTATTTTGACAGGGTTTTGCTTAAGTTGCCCAAGTTGGCCTCGAACTTGCAAACCTGCTGCTGCTGCTTCCTAAGTAGCTGGCATTACAGGTGTATGCCAATTGCCCTCTCTCATTAGATCTTTCAATAGCCCTAAAGTTACACAAAACACTGCATGTTACAAGTATTCCATAAATAGTAGCTATTATTTATATCACTACAACTATTAATTCATGTAACAATCTGTAAACTTGGAATCAATACCATCATCTTATAGCCAACAGGTTAGTTAATTTGCCAAGAGTTTGTCACATAAATGGTGGGGCTGGAATTTTAGTTCTTTCTATTATTACCATGTCATCTCACTTTAAAATTATGAACTTATACAGTGAAACTATAATTTCTATATTATACCACAACAAATATATTCTGGTATTCATTCTTCAGATATGTATTATATGTCTTCTATGTTCCAGGCACTTTGCTGGTGTTGGAAAAATAACAATGAATAAGAAGTGTTCTCTGTTTTCATGAAACTACTAGAGGCAATATATGTCAAAACAAAATAATTACGCTAGGTTACCAGCTGGGAATAAATCCAATGAGTCCAAACACCATTTTTTGAAAAATGTAGTATGAAGTTAAAAATGAATATGTACATTATAGGTAAGTACTGTTTTATTAAACTTTTATGTTGCATAAAGGGTCATGGTGTATGTAAAGTGCATTTCTTTTAGACACAGGGAATAATGTATGTAATGGGAAGGAAAAGATTTTGGTGGGTTAGAGAAATAGAAAATAACACTGTGGTTAAACCTTACAGAAAGAATTAGGAGGCATGAATTTAAAAATATGTTTAAGTTCTGGTGGAGAGTTTGTGAAATGTAGAATAATAAGTAATATGATTTGATTTACATTTTAAAAGTCACCTTTTTTGATATACATAGAATGGATCAGAGGAAGGAATAAATGGAAATGAACCCCATCAGAGGTCAGTGTAGATGATAATGGTGGCTTGGTTTGGGATAGGGAGAGGAAGAAGCAGTAATGGAAAGATTGCTTGGCTCCAAAATGTATTTTTGAAGCTAAAACTAATAGAACTTGCTGAAGTGAGGCATATCTAAATTTTAGTCATATCTAAATACTCAGGTTCCATGAATATACCACACTTTCCGTATGTCAGTATGTCTGCACATGCTCTTCTTGGAACACCTACACTTTGCCAACCTCCTATTCACTTGGCACATTGCTATTCATTCCCCCTTCAAGATGGAGCCCCAACATCTCGTTTTCCACAAAGCCTCTCTTGACATGTAGGTTTCTTCTCTAAGTTCCGTTTTGCATAAGTTTATAATATAATGGTTACAGACTGCACTGGAATTATCTGTTTCCCAAGCTAGTCTGGAGCCATTCCAGGGCAGAAAACATTCACTTTCAACCTTGGGATAGTGCTTAGAAAACCCTAGACTCAATATTCAAAGTCTGATGAATACATGTGTCATAGCATATAATATTTCCTTCATTCCTAAACTAACAAAGTGCTCCTCATCTGTACAGGTACACTTATTTTTATTTATCCTCAACTTTTACATTATACCTCAATTATTCCATATTCAGAGAAATACATATTTGCTTAATTTATGTTGTCATATATATCCATAAATTCTTTTTAGTGACCAGACTGTACTTTTTGATTTCATAAACTAAACAGCAATTTATAGGAAAAAAATTGGTTTTTAAATTAGACAACTCTCAGTTCATAAAATCACTTCAATTTATTAACCATGTGGCTTAACGTAGGTTATTTAATATCTCTAGATTTCAATGTGTTCAACTGCATAATAATATTATATAAACTATACCCTAGGATTGCTATGGGGCTTAAAAAAGTGAATGTAAAGTAATTCAATAACTATTTTTTACTTTTCCTCCATCTTACCTTCTTTACAAGGAATAATACAGTCTTTGCAAAACTAAGAACAATTATGTTTCTGATCATGGCACTATTTTAACCTATGGGCTGAGAATGTAAAGCATCTATTAAACACTGAGGTCCAAAACTACCTACCCCAGATAGTTTACATTAACAAAACTATTTCTTTATCTTCCCAGCATAACTTAACAACTCTGGAGACTGCTGCCCAAATAACTTGATAGTTCAATGCAGGAATTTTATGGAAAATCTGAGTTCTTTAATAGAAGCATCTTTAGGTGGCAAGAGCCCTTGCATACCTCACCTTGCTCTTTCCACCAATGACAAACTGTCTTATCAAGATCAGTGTCCAATTCTAGTTAAGCCATCAGTCCTAATCCCCTGCCACACTGCTGCTGAATGATCAGCCTTAAATCATACATCAGATTCTCAATAAATCTGATCCTCTCTTCCCAATTTAGGCACCATGAGAGTTCTGATGAGGTGGTGATTTGCCTTACCCAAGCAAGTAATAAACTCAGCTTTGACATATTAGGGGAGCTAGTACTGGAAACAGCAGTACATCTATAAGCACGAAGACAAGGCAAAAGGATTTCCCCCAAATGCCTAGAAACAGCGAAAATGAGCTAAGGTAAATTACATACCAGGCAAAAGATGTCACTAATAAAAAGGAAATGGATTTGTCAAGACCACAGTGGAATGTTTCCTTGCAACAAAATTGCAAAGGTATCCAATGAATTATAAAATTTCTTTTAAATAAATTCCAGATTTATTCTGCAGTTTTTACTCCCTTCCTCCTCATAAATGACTCCGAATCAAAAAAGCAGAGTCCATTTATCTTTGGGATTTACCAAAATACGTCTAGGGTAAACTGTCGTAGTTTATTTCCGGGTAAATTATCCTACTGACTGCAGGAGAAAAAAACAGCTTTTATGTTAGAGCCTTTTGAACAGAAATTCAGATCCATTATCAACTTAACTTTAAGTGTGAGGAGCATTCATTTCTATAGGGTCTAATAATGGCCCAAAGACAATGCATCCAGGTGGAGCATCACCCAGGTAAAACACGGAAAAACGTGGACTGAGAAAGCGAGGGAAGAAACAAGTGCCTTTCAAAGTTTACTTTTCACTCTGAAAAAGTGCTCTCTACCTTATTCCTGACCCTCCACATGACTTGCCTCTGCAACTCGAGAGAAGGGGAATGAGGCTGCAGAAACAAACAGAACAAACAGGGTTTTGCAGAACCAACTCTCCCACTGAGTGACCGGCCGCAGCTGCTAATGGGCTTGGGGTCCCCGGCTTCGCGGAGTCCCCCTTCTGTCTGCTCGGGGATCCGTACCTGACAGGCAATGGACCTGCGGAAGCCGCACGCCATGTCTGGCTCCGGCCTCACTTCGGCCTTCTCTGCATGCCCCGCCTCTGCGCGCCGGAAACCATCCCCAGACGGCCACGCCAGCCAATCAAGGAGCCGTAGGACCCGCCTTTAACCTTTGCCCTGCTGCCGCTAGGGCGCGCGGGAAATCCTGACTGCATCGGTAACCGACCGGGCCGTAGGACCATGGCTACGTCCGCTGTGTCCAAGGTACGTTGGGGCGGGCGCTTACCCAGGCCCCACAGCCGCCTCATTCCTCTTTGGAGAAGGGATGTAAGCCTCGGTTCCCTGGCTCCATGGAGACAGAGGCAGACAGCGCTCAGGCGTCTTTGCCGCGAGTTTAGTTGAGGCTAACTTTGGGGAGCGAGGACACTCATCTGCCTTGCAGTGTAGCCAGGGTGGGTTTTTAAACCCTGATTCGTGGAGGTCGGATGCCCGGAGAATGTGCCCCGTTCTCTCCGACTTTTTCCTTCATGTTTTTTGTTGCGCCAAAGCACTCCGATAGGTACCGACATGCAGAGGTAAACAACTTAGGCTTGTTTCTTTACTTGAGAAAGTCACTAACAATCTGATGATCACTAATTATAAAAGAAAAAAGTTTTAAGTGAGATAGACAAGAAAGAAGAACCTAATACAGATTATTAAGGGTTGGCGAAGACTTTTTGGAGAAACTGACACCGTTGGCTGAGACCTAAAAAAATGAAGTTTGTCAGGCATAGGTTTGAGGGAAGGAAAACAGAGAGAAAAACATGGTTTTTATTTGGGGTGGGGGCGAGTATTAGACGGCAAAAAAATATTTTCAAGAAATTGAAAAATCTGTATAATTAGAGCATGGAGAATGTAGGAGTGCTTCTCTGGACCATGTAAAGTAAGACCTGAAGTTGTGTCATACGTGCAGTGAGAAACCCTGAAGTTAAACTGATGAAGATGCAGATTAAGTTGCAAAGACATTTCTCCCTATGTTAAAGCAGTGAGGTAGTGATGAAAGCTAAATCAGGAATCTAATTTTTAATTTTGATTGTAATATTCTATGAGAAGTAGTACTTTCCAAGAGTACATCTCCAGGAAAAAGTGCAAGCCCTAGGGTTTAAGGTATCAAAGAATTGAATAACTGATATTAACTGCAAAAGACAAGATTTAACTCTACTAGTATTTTTTTATGCAGGATTATTATTGTTTTGTTTCTTATTGATTATAAAGTTCCATAGGTCTTGATTGGTTTGTCTTCTAATCTTGTTTGTTGCATAACACCTTTTTTTTTAAACTTGCAGAAAATGAGTTTGTTTTCAGGAAAGCAATTTTGGCATTACAACAGAAGTTTCTGTATTGGGATAGTACTGAATTAGATCTTACATAAGTAAACACATTTTTAGGAATTCATGGAACTGCCATCTTTTGTTTTTTTAATCTATAAGCATTTTCACTTCTCTATCCTTATGATGTTTGTGGCCGTTGCCCTCCTTCTAGATTTTTCCTTCATATTATACACCATCACTTTACCAGCTGTTCAAAGTGATTAACCATATCACTATTGCCTGATATTAGCATCCATTCTGAGTACTCTTCCTGTCTTGCTTCTTCAAGAGCTCCTTTTCCTTTACTGAATTGCATTCAGGTCCATATGGAAAGGTTGCAATGATAAGCTCGTCATTGTATCACATGACTTTTTAAAATATGTGTATTTCACACAGCTCCACTAGATGCAAAAATAAGAACATAAGGCACAGTTTTACATTTGAACCTGGAATCTTTATATTTTGCACAGTTATTTCTTACATGATCCTGAGATGACTTTGTAGGTATATTTCTTATATTTTTTTCATTTTCCATATAAATGAAATCTTTAAGGTTATGAAGTGTGGCTTTAGGATTGGTAGAGTACTCTAGGATCAGTGCATTATTACATTATACCAGTGGTACATAATTTCACTGAATATAGTTATGAAATTGCCAAGAACATTACTTTGTAGGCATTCATTCGTTCATTCTGTGTACTCACTGCCTAATGCATGTTAGCACTGTTCTAAATATTGAGGAAATAAATATAAATAAAATACAGTCTTTATTCTGAAGGTGCTAACAATGTACTTGGAAAGACACACCCCAAAATAACTGATTCACAGTGAAGGTGATTCAAAACAAAGCCAAATGAAGATGTTCAAGTACTGTGAGATCTAGGGAAAGGAATATTTCTGACTAGAGACTTGGGAAATGTTTCAGAGAAAAGGTTAGTTTTAAGTCAAACTTTAATGAATAAATTAATAAGGGTTTATCAGTTGAAGAAGTTGTTGAGTGAAATGGTAGCCAAAGTTATCTATCTCTTGTCCAAGTTCTAAGTACTTAGAGTTTAACTAAACAATAAGGACTTCTTTTAGAATGATAGAGTGTTACTGTGTACCCAAGGTCTTATGCACAAGCTAGGCAAGCACTGTGCCAGTGAGATACATCCCCAGCCCTGCTTTCAACTTTCTTAATCTTCATTTTAATGTTATTTCTCTTCTTGTAATAAGGACTTAGAAGATGCTTTTACTTAAAAGTGTGGACTGTTCACTTTGGCCTGCAGGTGTCTGATGGGTAACTGAATGGATAAAATGTTTGGCATTACTGCTTTTGTTTTTGTGTCTGCCTCCTTTTTAATCTTGAACATTTGGTCATATTCCTGCTCCACTGTGCACAGATGTGTTAATCACTTAAGGCGTGTCCATCTAAAAACTGGTAGTACAAGGTTGATTAGTCCTAAATTTTCCTAAACTCTTTTGGCCCTCTTCAAGACTGAAGACCCCAAGATAATAGTGACTAAGGTATTTTTAAGATTGTAAGATAGGGCTGGGGATATAGCTCAGTTGGTAGAAAGCTTACCTCCCAAGCACAAGGCCCTGGGTTCAATCCCCAGCACTGCAAAAAAAAAAAAAAAAAAGATTGTAAGAACAGTGAACCTTGCAGGAAGATCTTCAGCCCAACAATCATCTCTTCATGGAAACCAAGTGATTATGACTCCACTGGAGTCAGCAGAACTTCACAGAACCTGAAATAATGACACACCAGACCACAGCTTAACCAAGACTGCTTAACTATGCATACTTGCCCTTTTGTTCCTTTCACTATTTAAACCTGAAGCTTATGTCAGTGCCCCAGAAGACAGGGCAGAGGTTCCCTTGTTTTCCCAGTATGGCTGTACTAAATAAAATTCCTTTCCTTCTATATTACCTTCTCCATTTGATTTTTTAGGCAAGTGACCAGACCTTACATAGTGGGACTCTCTGAGATCAGCCCTCTCCCACCCCCACCAGCAGCATAGTTGTAAAGTTTTAAGAAAGTGGAACCTTTCTAGAATTCAATTTCATCAACTTTGATTTCTTTTGTCTATCTCTTAGAGCAGAGTAAAGTTAAAGATATACCAGAGCATTCCATAAGAAGGAGGGTAAAGAAATGGATGGTTGTTTTAAGATTTTTCCTTTTGTAATTCAAAATGAAGTGATGTGATTTCTTAGAACCTCAAATAAGCATATTTTTTAAAAATCCATGAAATATTTGGTTAATCAGATTTGTTGACTCTGTGGCTACATTGACTTTATGCTATTTTTCTTTTTCTTTTCTTTTTTAAGGGTTGTTTTGTATTTAAACCAAATTTCAAGAAAAGGAAGAACTCTGTGCCAATAGGTAAGGTGTCTTAACATTAAATCTCTTAGTTCTTCTTCCCCCATGTTTTCTTAATCTTTAAAAACTAACCCTGATTGAATTTAGTAATTCTCTTTTCTAAGCTTGACTGACTTATCCTGTTAATGTAAAGGTTATTTTCCAAGGCATTTGTCAAAGATAAAAATGCTCCCTAGGGTTGTAATCTAACAGGGAATATAAATATATCTTCACAAGGCAAACTCTGAAATATGTTTCTCTTTTTTTTTTAATTTTTTAATTTTTTCTCTTTCTTTTTTTACACTGTAAGTTTACATTTATATGCAACATTCTTTTGTACACAAATGGGGTACAACTTTTCATTTCTATGGCTGTACACAATGTAGATTCACACAATTCATGTAATCTTACATATACCTAGGGTAATACTGTCTATCTCAGGCTATCTTTCCTTCCACCACCCCCTCTCATCCCATTTTCCTCTACAACATCCAAAGTTCCTCCTTTCTTCCCTTGTCCTCCCCCCACCACCCCTCCCCTGACCCCAATTAGAATGGCTGTTATCAGGAACACAAGCAATAATAAGTGTTGGCGTGGATGTGGGGGAAAAGGCACACTCATACATTGCTGGTGGAGTTGCAAATAGGTGCAGCCACTCTGGAAAGCAGTATGGAGATTCCTCAAAAAACTTGGAATGGACCCACCATTTGACCCAGCTATCCCACTCCTATTTATACCCAAAGGACTTAAAATCTGCATACAACAGTGATGCAGCCACGTCAGTGTTCATAGCTGCTAAATTCACAATAGCTAGATTGTGGAACCAACCTCAATGCCCTTCAGTTGATGAATGGATAAAGAAACTGTGGTATATATACACAATGGAATATTATTCAGCATAAAGAAAAATAAAATTATGGCATTTGCTGAAATACATTTCTCTTGATGACTTCTCTGCCATTGTTTCTCCATATGCAACTTTAGAAATGAAAATGAGCCATACCACCACACCTATAATCCTAGCTGCTTGCCTGTAATCCCAGTGGCTCAGGAGGCTGAGGCAGAAGGATCACAAGTTCAAAAACAGCCTCAGCAATTTAGCGAGGCCCTAAGCAACTTAGCAAGACTCTGTCTCAAATTAAAAAATAAAAAGGGCTGGGGATGTGGCTCAGTGCTCAAACACCCCTGGGTTAAAATCCCCAGTACAAAAAAAAAAAGAAAAAAAATGAAAATGAACATCATTTTTTACTAGGAAAATATTTTGGTTTTTGTTCAAATAATCAAAACAATTATAAATGCTGATAGCGATGTAGATGTCTAACAATGTTAAAAATATGTAGAAAATAAAGTGATGTGTACTAACACATGGAAAATCACAAAAGAAAAAGTCCAAGTTTGTTTATTTTTTAGTGAAAATTGCACAGAAATTATTCCTGAGTTAAATATACAGTACTTATGGGGAAATCTGAACATTCTTAAAAATTTGATGTGATTCACTTTATAAATAAACTTGATGAGATGAAAGGAAAGTCACATGTATGAAACAGATAGTAAAGAACTTAGTAACTACATGGGTATTAAATAGAATATTATATGTTCTGAGATAGGGATAAGAGTTATGTATACCAATACATGTTGAGAAAAAACCCCATGGTCCTGGATTTCTTACAGTAATTCTACCAGATTATGGAAGCACAAGATTTAGAATAACCTGTACTACAATTAAAGGAACTTGTAGTGTGGTCCTAACTAGTTCTATGATCTTTTCCTGGCTTTTTTAGGCTTTCCTCAGTTCTTCTTATCTGTAAAATGAAGGACTAGACTGCCTTAAGAGATTTTTCTATTCTCTTTCCATGCATGTAAAAACTGACATGCAGAACTTTGTGTGTGAGACAGTAATCAGTACCGTGTATTATCAAGGACTGTCACCACCTCATCCTCGTAGATCATGTTTTAAGACTCCCAGCCCTCAGTAGACTGAAGAAGGGGAAAAAACTGCAAAAATATCTGTTATATATTTTTAGGTGGCCCAGAGTTGCTGCTGCTTATTCTTTTTACCCTTTCTATCAGTTTGTGCTTTCCATTTCCTATGCACAGGGCATCCTACACTGTTCTTACTCTTTATTCCAACTAGAATTTAATATATTATTTAGCAGATAGATTTAAATCACTCACAGATTACATAGTCATATTAAAGGCAGTAGATTTTAACATGTGGGTGAGGAGAGGAAAGACGTTCATTAGGAAAAACAAAAAATCTCAGCTGTGCACCGTGGCACATGCCTGCAATTTCTGTGGCTCAGGAGGCTGAGGCAGGAGGATCAGGAGTTCAGAGCCAGCCTCAGCAACTTAGCAAGGCCCCAAGAGAGACCTGTCTCTAAACAAAATATAAAAAGCGAGAGACCTGTCTCTAAACAAAATATAAAAAGAGCTGATGATGTGGCTCAGTGGTTAAATGCCCCTGAGTTCAATCCCCAGTACCTAGAAAACAAAACCCAGATTTTTCTTAAAGTCTTGGTGGCTTCATAAGGTAGTGGGTATTGATTGCAGAAGGACAAGAATAAACTATTTGGAGTGATGAAAATGTTCTCTTTCTTGAGTTCTATATTTAGGGAGTAGTTACGTGAGTATATACTGAGCCAGAACTTACCAAGCTGTTAAAATGGGTGTATTTTATTATTTGTAAATTATACTTTAATAAAATTATTGAAAAATGATACCATCCTTCACTTTTTAAATTTTTCTCTAGATAACTATTTAATGATCAAGTTAAGACATCTTCAAATAAATCAGACTATTAGTGTTAATCATAAAGTGTTCATTGCACTGGTTCTCTGTTGTAGCTGCACATTAGAATTACTTGGGGGGTTTTTTAAAAGTGTTCTATCTTGATATAATTACAGATTCACTTGTGGTTGTAAAAAATGGTAGAGGTAGTTCTCTTGTACCTTTTTTCTGGTTGTTGCCAGCACTCATATCTTACACAACTATAGTACACTTTCACAACCAGAAAACTGACACAGATACAATCCACAGACCTTATTCAGGTTTCAATTTGGAAAAATTTTTAACCCATTAAGTTCCAAGTTTTCAATTCTGCAGATATTTCAGTGAAATTGATAGCTTCCAATTGACATTAAAAATTATAACCTAGAGCTTATTATGTAATCTATTATAATTAATAATATCATTAATATTATCACCAGTGATTCACCTTTTTTCACAAAATAGAACTCTAAAAACACAAATATTGATTTCAAAGATACCTATTCAATTTTAAGTTTTTAGAAGTGTCCCATAAATGGGAGGACGTAACTTAATGGGATTAAAAATCCCAGTGCCAGATCCCAGCCCAGACCAACTGAATCAGAAGCTCTGGAATTGGGGCCCAGGTGTTAATTTTTCAAAAGTTTCTCACAGACTTATTGAGTGTTTACATTCATTATTCAGCCCTGTGAAAATTGATTCTAGTGGAAAAATGATGATGTAAAATTAAGCATACTCATGTACTAGTTGTTAATACCATTGTTTAGAGAATTGAATAGCTTGAATAGGACTTTTCTAAACCATCATGTGATATGATATTAATCCTTTAGTCTGAGACTAGCTGAGACCTGTACTCAAGAATAGAAATAATGAAACAATGGCCTAACTTGAGGGGTAATAGTGGGTAGAGTATGCCTTTTAGTTTCTCGTTAACAGAGGAGCAAGTGGTGATCAAGAGCTTGACACCTTTATAGATGTAGTCCCAAAGGAACTTTATGCTTTCTCAATTCTTTGCCCTTCTACCCTGAAAAAATGTAAGATAATAATGATGAACTTAGAAATTGTGAATAAAGATAGCTGTTATAAATTATTTTAAGTGATTGACTTATGAACAAATTTTTTTAAGTTGGAGATTGCCAAACTTAATAGAAATAGTTTAGAGAAAACTCAAGACTTATTCCCCCATTATTTACAAGGGACCCACAACATGCAGCCATATCTGATGTTAGCAAATTTTTAATTATAACAAATAAAATTGCTAGCATTTTTTGAACATTTATTATGTGCTAGACTGTTCTGAGCATTTTTATATGTATTTGTTTAATCCCCTCAGCAAACTTTGAGGAATTTATTGTTTTATTATTTTCTCCATTAAAATGTATGAGAATACATAGACACAGGAAGAACTTTCTCAGTGTTATAATGCTGTTAAGTGGTGGAGCTTGGATTTAAACCCACGCTGTCTGATTCCAGAGCCCATTTTCTACCCAATGTGCTTCTCATAACGCAAATGTTTGCTTAGAACTTTTCATATTGAATTTCAGCTGTAATTTATTAGTATTTGTTTACAGGTTTTAGTACAAGCAAACCTAATGTGCACTTGTATAATTTGAACTTTGCTTTAGAGTTTTGTTAGGTTGTTTTTTTTAATGTGCTAATCTAACACCAACAGATCATGTTAATATGAAAATCTTCAAGGAATTAAATCTAATTATAAGACAGATGGAGCAGGATTGAGGAAAATATATTCACTTTTTAGCACTTGCCTTTACTGGCTTCAATTCTTGAAACAGATTGAAGAAGTAGGAAGATGCTCCATATTTTGCCCACCATCTGTCCCCTGACCAGAAGACAGATATGTCCCTAAAAGAAGACTGTACCTCTACCTCTCCTCAATATTCTGTGATGAGTGCACATCCAGCAAAACAACTGGGCAGAAATAGTGTTTTCACCATGGAAGAGATTCACTTCAAAGCAAAGCATTATGAGTGGGAGCTATGGCAGGAGGAAACCTGACAAAAGTGAGAGTTTCCATTCTTTAGCTCCTCTCAGTTCTTCTTTCTCTTTTACTTACCTGAAAAAATTGAGAGAAGCCATGGTAGCATATTAAAGTGTCTTGTTGCTGTTGTTTCCCAATTTATACTAGTATTTTCATTTTGTATTTTTTTTAAATTTTTTAATTTTTTTAGTTGTCAGTGGACCTTTACTTATTTATATGTGGTGCTGAGATTCAAACCCAGTGCCTTACATATGCTAGGCAAGCGCTCTACCACTGAGCCACATTATCTATTTTAATGTAGTGTTATTTGGCACACAAAAGTTAACATCGTGATTTATCACTTAACATTCTACTATGTTTCTACCCATTATCAATATAGAATGACTATTTCTAAGGCTAGCTTGTTATTTGGTTTTGTCTCTTAATAGTATTGTTTTTTTTTGTTTGCATTTCAGTACTATAACTGCCATTTTATCATGTGATAACTTGAATGTTTTCTAAGCTGTTTGAGAAAATTAAAACTCAATACTTGATAAAAACTGAGTCAGCTACAATTAGAAGGAAAGTTCCTTAATATGAAAGAGAATTCTGTCCAAACTATCAATTTTTAACATTCAAACTTGATGATAGAATATGAGCAGTAGAAATTTAATACCATGAAAGCTTTAGCTTTTGCAATAAAATATCTACCCTTAAACAACAAGAAATATGAAGGAATATAGAAAACTATAAGGATTGTAAAATATTTGGTTAAGGAAGAGATGTAGGATGCTTTTGGATGTGAATTTTTAAAAACATCTTAAAGATGTTATTTCTCAAATCAATCTATAAATTTGATTTTATTTAGTCAAAATTTCAGTGTAATTGTTTTTGGGAAGTGATGAAATTGCCGTAAAATTAATTTGATGGCACAACCTAAGTTTTTAATTTCTTTTCAAAAAATAACATTGGTGGCAGTGTGAGGAAGATCTGGATGCAATTAATACTAAAATGTGCTAATATACAAAAAGCTCAAATAATTTAAACACTTCAGAATTGGTATGGAAATAGAATTGTATTCAGTAGAACCAAAGATGAAGTTCAAAAGTAGCTTGAAGTATATATAAATATTCATAGATTAAAGGGGTATCTCACATCAGTGAGAGAAAGCAGTGAGAGAAAGGATGATTCATGGAATGAATGTGTTTTTTTCAAACTGAAGATCATAATGTACATGTGAGTTGTGAAATTGATTTAGTGGGCCATGAATCAGAAAAGAAAATATTTGTTATTACATAAGAACAAAAATTGTTCTGTGGAACTCGTAATTTTGTTTATATTATGTGTAAGCGTATTAGATTATAATGTAAAATGTATTCCTTAATGTAGATCATGGTTTTAGAAAGTTTGAAAGCCATTGCAATGAAAAGTTTTTTGACATTGGGGAAAAGTATATAAAATAATACAGAGAGACTAAATGAAAGGCTGGACTAAACTCTGTCAATAGAATCAAAAATAAGAATATTAGTAGGAAGAGTCATTTAATTAGAGATTTCAAAGCAAACATGTAAAAGCAAAATATATGAGACCATAGGATAAAAACAAAACATTAATATTAAATGTATATACCTCAAACCAAAAACCATTAGCTAAAAACTATTAAAAATTCAAAAGTAAATGGGGAAATACAATTTAAAAATTAAAGATATTGTTAATCTTAATGATATATTAACATAAAAAATAAGATATATAAACAAAATTAAATACAAAGATAGGGAACATTTCTTATCTTCAAATACATGTATAGATGTATCTACAGATACAGATATATAGCTCCAAATATGTAGAGATGTAGGTATACACTGGTGCATAAAACAAAAAATTCCACCTCAGTCACTTACTGTGGTTTTGCACACAGTTTCTGACTTTATTAGGAAAGAAACCAACTTACTTCTTTCTGTGTTTTTAGAGGACTATTTTAATAAAGGCAAAAATGAGTCCGAGGACAGCAAACTTCGATTCGAAACTTATCATTTGATGTGGGAACAGATGAAATATGAAACTGAGGTGAATGCTTTTTTTGTTCACATTTCTCTTAATATTGTATATACCATGTTTGTTGTTTCCCATCTTTCCACCAATTTTCAAGAGTATTAATAAAATATAGGAAATATTGGTCAAGTCTAATCTTCATATCCTAGGGAAAAAACCCTCATTTTCCAAATATTAGGTATAGTTTTAGGTATTGGAAGATGATAGCTGCTAAGGCTTTCAGATGGGGGTACTCTCATCCACTTATTTAGCAAGTTACACAAGTATTAAATTAAGCTATTTCCAAACTCCTTCATTTCATATCAAACTCCTTCATTTCATATCAGACTCCTTTATTTTCATATCATTACCATGCTCTTTATATTCCAGTTCTGAAGCATTTCAGTTTAACAGTTTGGTAGCTCTAGGGCCAACATCTTGAGCCAACGGCTTGTTTTAATTGATCAACATGTGACACAAACAGTTGAATGCTTTGGAGAGAGCTATGAACTTCTGCCTTATTACTGCTTTCTATCATCCTTTTTTGCTTTTCACCTAGTAGCTTTCTTTGGTTGTTTGTATATTCCATGTAATCCATGAAGATATTTGACTTTTTGGTTTCCAATTTAGGCCTTCTTTCTTTTGTCAACTGGATTGTCAAAATTTCCACAATACTGGTGTCCCTAACTGATGTCAAATCCTTCAGATCTACCATAAATTCTTTGGGCCCCCAGACAGTCCTATGCTAGGCTCCTGCATTTATTCATACAGCCCCTTTGCCAGTACAGCCTCCCTGATTTTTTACTTTAATCCTTTTTAGTTACACATGACAGTAGTCTACTTTGAAGTATTTATACGAACATTGAATATATCTAACTCTAATTAGGATTCCAGTCTATGGATGTACATGATGTTGAGACTCACTGTAGTCTGTTCATATATGTACATAGGAAAGTTATGTCAGATTCATTTCACTGTCTTTCCTGTTCCTATCCCCCTCCCTGATTCTTCATCTGGCATTCACAGTGCTACCAGATTAACCCTCTGAACATTAATTTAATCATATCTCTCCCTCACATCCCTTCAGTAACATTCTCCACAGGATAAAATCCTAATCTTTTAATATCATATATATTTGTTATTGGTCTTGACCTTTGTATTTTTGTCCACCTTCAGTTTTTTTAGAACTTCCCATGTTTCTTATGCTTAGCTGCACCTATGGTTTTCCAGATGTTGGGTGCTTTCTTCCTTCCTTGCATCCCCAAATTCACATTCCTTCTAACTTTCCTTTGTGTCCTATCTCTCCTCCATCATCTGCTAATGCCTTAATTCAAATGCATTACCTCCTCAGCTTACATTATATGCTCCTGATCTTATTTATCATCATGTTGTTTTAGTTGCAAATTTTCTTGTCTAATTCTTCTTTTATAGCATAGAGAGTGCTTTTATTCATAAGGTGATAAGTAAATTTTGAATGATTAGAGGGATTTTAAAATGGGGGAATTCAAGGTACTAATCATTAGTGATTTAAGGAAAAAACTTTCATTTCATCTGTCTTTAATAATTTTTAATGTGATATTTGAACTGAATTGTTGATCATTTTCCTTCTAGAATCAGTGAGGAAGATCAAATTAGGGCACCCCAAAATATAGTTTTTTATCATATATTTCCTGATGATTATTCCAAAAGATTCAGACACAGGGATGACTGAAAATCTGCTTTGTAAAAATATATTTATATCTATTGACATTAGTAAATCGTGGATTCAGACAGATGCTTTTCTCTGATACCTCCCATCTGCCTAGGAAAAATCTTTTCTCTGAAAGAAGAAATTGGGAATCTGATACCTAGCCCAGCCAGAAATTACCACAGGTAGACTTCTAATCATGGTTATCTGTGAGATTTTATCTGTATAATGATAAAATAAGGTTATCTGTTTAACCTTTTTTTGGTGCAATTTCCTCCAGCCCTTAATAACATGTTGCCACTGCCCCTATACTCATATACCTTCAGCAATCCTAAGCCCTTATTTCTTTCTGTAGCTTCAACCATCTTGCCTTTGAGTGTCTTACTTGGTGTGACTTATTGTATGTTAATACCTTTGTATGCTTTATTCTTCCTCTTGGCCTATTGTTAGTTTATTTCATAGACTAAAATTGTTGAACAAAGCGCAAAGAAAATTAAAATATTCCAACACCAAGAGAGATATATCAGATTACTACTCATAATAATGATTCATAAAGTTTTTTTGTTTCATTTGTAGCAACTACAGGAAGAATTAAATAAAAACTTGTTTGACAGTCTAATTGAATTTCTGCAAAAGTCTCATTCTGAATTTCAGAAGAATTCAAGAGACTGGGGCCATCAAATAAAACATAGAGAAATTCCAGTTGCTGCTCTTGTTCTTGGTATGTATATTTCTGTGTTTGTTAATCCAGGTGTATGTTTTTTTAATTGGTTGTATTATTGAGAATAATGGGAACTAACTTGTTCTGATAAATACCTTTTGTGTCTTTTCTTTATAAAATTAAGTGAACTATAGTTTGCATACTTTTAAAACCAATAAAACTTCATTATACTGATCATAGCACTGAAAATTAAAGAAATTGATTCAGCTAGTGCTCTTCAACTTTTTGTTACAAGGGGAACTATTTGTTTTATTCTGTTTTTCCTTAAATATGTTATGACAGTATATGAGATTTGGATTTGGTAGTAAACTACCAGTGTGTTAGTATACTGATTTGATTTTTGTACCTTTTTTAAAAGCCATGTCTTCAGTGAGAATATAACATTCCATGTGCTTAATTTTTCAATGTCAGATTACTCAATTATTTTTGTCATAATTGCCTAGGAAGGGATTTGGATGGCTTGTGTATAAATTGCTTATATATTGCCAGTTATGAACTTCTTAAATATTTATCACTAATATCCCATCTCTCTTAAACATTTCTTTTGAACTTTTCTTCCCTTTTTTTTGATGCTGGGGATTAAACCTGGGACCTCATGATGTTGAGCACACGTTCTACCACTCTTCTACAGCCATATCCCTGCAAATTTCTTTCTCTCCTTTTGAAAACAAAGTAGAATTTATTTGAGTTCCAAACATGCTTTTTATTTCACTTCCAATTTGTTATTTATTTAAGGTTTTTTATACTAGTAGGCTCCAAGACAGGAAATTAATTCTCTTAATTAATACTCCTTCTAATATTCTTCATTACTCAAATCTTATTCCTAATATTGGGGACAGTGCTTCTCAAACAGTGATGTCAGTACAAATAATCATAAAAGGACCATATTACAATGCAGATTTTTGTTTTTGTCGGTCTGGGGTGAGGGCTGAAATCTTACATTTCTAACAGGTTTCCAGGTGTTGCCATACTGCTGATCTCATAACCACCCTGATAACAAGACTTAATGGAAGCTGGGCTTGGTGGTGTGTACATGTAATCTCAGCAGCTTGGGAGGCTGAGGCAGGAGAATCCAAAGTTCCAAGCCAGTCTTAGCAAAAGTGAAGCACTAAGCAACTCAGTGAGACAGTCTCTACGTAAAATACAAAATAGGGCTGGGGATGTGGCTCAGTGGTTGAGGGCCCTGAGTTCATCCCCGATACCAAAAAAAAAGGCTTAATGGAGTGATCTTTATATTGCTAAGAACCAACCTTCCAGTGCAGCCTGCCATCTAATTTTAGACACCTTTCATTTATGGATGAGAAACTTTGACCTATGATGGCCACTTGTTCTATTGGATGCTTTGTTTTTCAATTGCCAGATTACAACAATTGGAAATGGAGAAAGGAAGTATAGTCAAGAGGGATAGGCTGATAGCTTGTTGTGAGAGGTTTAAAACCCTGCCAAAAGAAAAAAGCTAATGGAAATTGCAGTTTTCAAAATTATGGTGTGAGGAGAACATTTTTCCAGTTAAAGACATTGTTAATTATCCTGTTTGAAATAGACAGGCCTATTGTTTTTGAGAAACATAATGTTATATAGCTCATAAAGTCAGAGTTAGTGAAAGCCAGGATGAGCCAGTATTTTACTGAACTCCCTAATATGTCCAGACATGTGTTATTACAATCACAGACTATGATGCATGCTAGAAATAGTGTGATGACTATAAAGAATTCCATACAGTTGCACATACTCTGTTTTCAATAAGGTACATATAGGGCTGGGGTTGTGACTCAGTGGTAGAGTGCTCACCTAGAACGTATGAAGCACTGAGTTTGATCCTCAGAGCACACATAAAAATAAAATAAAGGTATTATATCCACCTACAACTAAAAAATATGTATTTAAAAAAAAACGGTACATGTAACCATTTAAAAAATAGTCTGGAAAAACAAAAAAAAAATTCAAAAAACTAAAAACAAAATTTTCTAATATGCTTATGTTTTTCTTTTTGAAGGAGCAATGATTATTTCTTGCATGAATGTTTCTGAAAATTTTCTCTTTTTCCAAATAGTGGAAGTATTACAATAGTTTGAACCTGTGTGCTGCTGGTGTCTGCCTAAGTACAAGAGCTTTCTAGAAATCATACATTGTTGTTAGGGAAGATATCAATTATTAGAATACTTCCCAAAGTAGTAGGGAAATTTCCACCCAACTCTTTTTTTTTTTTTAATTGTTTCAGTTGTAGATGGACACAATACCTTTATTTTATTTATTTATATGTGGTGCCGAGGATCGAACCCAGTGCCTCACGCACTTGAAACAAGTGCTCTACCACTGAGCTACAACCCCAGCCCTCCCACCCAACTCTTACTATGCACTAATGCATAGTAATGAACACTGCAGAAATGCAGAAATGAATTCTGAGAGTTTGGTAAATATCAAAATCATATAGTTTTAATTTCTTCTTAGGCTCTATCTCCAGAAATCAGCTTAGTCCACACTTTTCCTATTTTCCTAGTACTGTGATTGCTAATAGAATTATAGTTAGATTCTCCTCAGTTGTTAAGTTGGGGACATAAGGCTCATAATAAGAGCTCTTTATGAATTTGACAAATGAAATTATTCCTAAGATATTTTCGAAGGTTAACTACACTTCCATAGTAATTTTTTTGAAAGAGGAATTGTGCTACATTTTTTTTTAACAAAAAATATGTAGAAAGCTGTTACTCAGCTTTCTAATACTGCGACAATACTGAGATAGTTTATGAGAAAGAAAGGTTTATTTTGGTTCATGGTTTCCAGAGGTTTCAGTCTGTGGTCACTTGGCTTGTTGCATTTGGACTCATGCTGAGGTAGTACATCTTGATGGGGACAGCATAATGAAACAAAGCTACTTACTTCATGTTGGCTGGAAGCAGGGAGAAATGGGCCAGGGTCCCAACCTCCCTTTCAAGGATATTACCCCAGTGATCTAATATCCTTCCATTAGACCCCACCTCCTAACAGTTCCATGACCTTTCAATAAGTGCCATAAGCTGAGGACTTAAGCTTTCAAAACATGGATGAGCCTTTAGAGGACTTATAGCATCTACACCATAGCATCATTATAATATGAACCTTTAGGTAATTTATTGTTAATGGATATTTCTTCATTTATGTGGTATATTTTCTTGGTTTCTATTATTAGTCATGTTTTTAAAATGTTTCACTTGGCAGTTTGCTTGATGTGTTAAATACCTTTTGTTGTTAAAGTATTACTAAAATATGATGGTATAATATTGATGTATTATCCCACAGGTGTGAATGTTACAGATCATGATTTAATATTCAGAAGTCTAACAGAGGCCCTCCAGAATAATGTCACACCATATGTAGTCTCACTGCAAGCTAAAGATTGTCCAGGTAAAATGTAAACACCATGATACCTTGGTGAAGTGTTAACAGAATTCTTCTGTTCTTTTCTCTTTCTCTCTCTGGCTTTCTTAATCCATTTTTATTTGTGGAAAGAGCACAGTCAGGCTGAGTTTTAGTGGCTCCCAAAGTAATCTTAACTAATGCAGTACTCTTTGCCAAATTTACTTCCTTTTCCATTCCTGCCATATAGACTTCACTGCCAATAGTAGTTCATGCATTTTGCAAGATGTGTTCCTTTCTTTTTTTTTTTTTTTGTGGTGCTGGGGATTGAACCCAGGGACTTGTCCTTGCAAGGCAGCACTCTACCAACTGAGCTATATCCCCAGCCCCAAGATGTGTTCCTTAACCCAGTTAATGGTTTGGAACAGGAGACTAAGAATTGGAAAATGGGGAGCTCTTAGACCAATAGAGAGTAGGCTTCATAAGGTCATATTTACAGTCATAAATCATCTTATTTTCCCACTTTAAAAGGCAATATGGTTTTTAAAAAAAATTGTTCATAGCAGAGCCAACCTTGAGTATCTGAGCCATCAAATCATACAGGCTGTGTACACTTATACAGTAGAATCTGTTTGGATTTGGATTGATGGAGTACTTTTATGTGTATGTTACTTTCATACTCATAAACTGATAGGAATTAAGTAAAAGCCCTAAAGATATCTTTTAAAATTAGTATAAAGGAAGATTTGTAATGAGTAAGATAATTCATGTAAATAACACTTATGATCCCCCCCTCACCCCCCGCGGTGCTGGGGATTGAACCCAGGGCCTTGTACATGCAAGGCAAGCTCTCTCTACCAACTGAGCTATATCCCCAGCCATAAATAGCTTTTGATCTATTTTTAGAAACCTTGAAATCCTTTTCTTGTCCACTGTACCTTACATGCATTTCTGGAATAATTTGTAGTTTCCATGTTTATACATTTACTTAGGTAACATTTTTATTGTAGATAATACATATAAACTTTGGTCTGCTCTTAGTTTGAACCAATGAAATTTAAGGATTAGAGAGTGCTAAAGAGCATTAATAGTTAATATGTTAAATGTTATTTGTATTGATGCTAAGTATAGAAATATGCATTCTACTCGAATAATGTAATATATGGATCAAGAAGTCTCAAAGGCTTTCATTTTAAAAGGATATAAATTTCTTTTTGTGTTTTGCAGATATGAAACATTTTTTGCAAAAATTGGTCTCACAGTTGGACTGCTGTGTAGATACAAAACCCAAAGAGAAGGAAAGTATTCAGGTCACCCAGAAAATGACACATTGTTCAATGGATTCACTTTCTAGTTGGTATATGACTATCACACAGGTAACATACACCAATGATTCTCTTCCACAATGTTGACACGTGATTGATGGGGCCTGGAATTATATTAAACATACTGTTTTTTCTTCTTCTAATAAATAGCAGCACTAGTGTCCGTTTAATAGTAGCTTTTTTATTTTTCCTATGGCTACCAGAATTTAAAGTGGTCTTTTATTAGTATGTAGCCTAATTTCTGGTAAGTGGTTAGATTTTTACAAGGACCTTTTATTTATGTGGAAGGAATGTCATCTAGTGACAAAAAAAAGCATCAGGAGTTGATTCTTTTGCAAATCCTATCTCTATAACATTGTCTGTAACTAACATATTACCCCTTAAGTTCCTCAGAATTTGCTTCTGTGTGCCAGTTGCCACTGTCAGCAGGGTCCTATGAGGAATGATCATGTGTTATTTTTTAAGAATGTAATTTGTTCCATGCTCAGAGGTCTTAACAATATAGGTAACTCCTTGGTGTCTGTGCTATAAACCACAGCCTTGGTAAAGCTGTGTAACCACAGCCTTATAATGCTATGGGCAAAAAGTACTGTGGTGACATTTTCAAGTCAACATTTTTAATGAAGGCATCATAAGTAAAGATTCATTTAAATTTGTATAGGGACTAGGTCTAATGCTTACTATAATACATCAGTTAGATCCTTAACTTTGGATTTTTGAGAAATCAAACACTGCTTATAATTTATGTCTGACATGCTTAAAAGATTGGGACTGAACCAGATGTTTAGGATGCCTTTCAAGCTTGACATTTCATAGTAGCAGAGCAGCAAATGCTTTTCATTATGCTTTTTGATTAAAAATGGTAGTTCTTACCTTAAGCAAAGCAAAATATAATTTTATACCAACAGAAAAGTCAACTTTTTGGAAATTTTTCTCTTATTCCCATGTTTTTCCTGTCATTTTTTCTCAGCAGAAAATATAAATATTTCATATGAGTTATAGACTGTACCAAACCTTTTTCTTCTTGGTTATTATTCCCATGTCAGACAAGGAAAGATTCTGCTAAGTAACTGTTGAAAGGAGTTTCTATTTTATTTTGTGGGGGAGAAAAGAGAAATACTGTAACTGAAATATAAAGGGAGATGTATCAGTATGTGGCACTGTAGCATTATTTGAATGATAAGGCTTACTTTTAATTCCTTCTTTCCACAATGGTTTGAAAGAAGACAGACCCAAAAATACCAGGCAAAAAGAGGACAACTTCTAGCCACTGGCAGTCTCCTCCTGTTGTACTTATCTTAAAGGATATGGAAAGTTTCACCACAAAAATACTCCAGGACTTCATAATTGTCAGCAGGTAGATGACATATCACCTAGCTTTTGGGTAAAAATCTCTTTAAGAAAGCAGTACTTTTAACTTAAAAGGCGTAATCTTTATTTTAAGACCAATTTAATGAAATTCATAGTGATTTCAAGTTCTGTAAAATTGAATGTTCAAAGAACTCATACCAGATTTGTCATTTGCTTTTTGACCTGAAAATCAAAGACAAATTTAGTCTGTTATTAATTATCATAGTAAGGTATTTTAAAATGTAGTTTATTTTATCAAGATTGTCTGTCTCTTATTTGTCCATTAAATGGATCAATTATTGCAGACTGAGATATTTTTATCAGGCCTTATTTTCCATTGCCTATCTTTAGAGGCTTTGGATTACATACAGCTTTACTGACCAAGATTGTTTTTTAAATCATCTTTTGTTTATGTAATATTTCTAGTAAGAAACTACTTTTGTGATTGCGTTAGTCAGCTTTTCTTCACTGTAACAAAATACCTGTCAAGAACAACTTAGAGGGGGGAGTTTATTTTGGGCTCATGGTTTTAGAGGGTCACAGGTTCAGTTCATAGTTGGCTGTCTCCATTCCTCTGGGTTCAAGGTGAGGCAGAATACCATAGGGAAAAGGCATGGTAGAAGAAAACTGCTAAGCTTATGGCAGCCAGGAAGCACAGAAAAAGAGAAAGAGGCTAGGAACAAGATTTACTTCAAGGCCACGTCCCCAGTGACACCCACCTCATTTGGACATCTCATACCTGCCTATTTTTACCAAGCTCACTAGTCCTTTAAAGTCATCCATCAAATGGATTAATCCCACTAATCAGGTTACAGCTCTCATAATCATTCACCTCTGAACATTCTTTTGTTGCTTAATACAGGAGATTTTCAGGAGACATTAAATATCCAAACCGTAACAGTAGTGTCATTGGATCTGCAAGGTAATCCCATGAGACTAAGAATTGAAGTAACTGTTCTATTTTAAAACCCCTTGACATGTATTTCTCATAGTATACTTTTTAGGATATAATTACTTTGGTGTTTTTTATGTCAACTTTCCATCATAGTTATATAGCCCCAATTGCCTAAAGCTATATGGAGTTATAATTTACTAGCATATTAAAAATTCTTATTTTGATAATATATTTTTCCTCCAATGACTCTAATAGTCCAAGACTTTTCTTTAGTGCATTTTTTTTTTCCGCACTGCTGGGGTTTGAACTCAGGACGTGATGCATGCTAGGCAAGTGTTCTGTGACTGAGCTGCATGCATCCTTAGGCCGAACCTAGGACTTTTCTTTTTTCTTTTTTCTGTTTTCTTTTTTTCTTTTTTCTTTTGGTACCCAGGGGCACTCCAGCACTGAGCCACATCCCCAGCCCTATTTTGTATTTTTATTTAGAGACAGGGTCTCACTGAGTTGCTTAGGGCCTTGCTAGGTTGCCGAGGCTGGCTTTGAACTTGCGATCCTCCTGCCTCAGCCTCCCAAGTGCTAGGATTACAGGGGTGCGCCACCGCACCTGGCTAGGACTTTTTCTTAATGCTAACACTGTGCTTACCATGCTGGGAAAGTGCACCCAGTACAGCATATTAACAAAGCAAATGAACAAACAAACAAACAAAAAACCCACTATTTTTTATAGCTTAGACCTGGGACCACATTAGCCATCAAAAATAAAGAAAAATTTATGATAGTGAGAGTTCAGGTACTTTACCTGTATGAAAATAGAACAGCACACAGCTAGGCTACTACAAAGCAGGAGCTAGCAGGAAGAGTGGGCAGAATCATCACCCATGATACACAGGGCTCTGACTTGTAGTAGCCTTCAAAGATAGTGCCATTTTAGTCTGTAGAAGTCATTTGTGTTCATCCTGGTAATGCTAAGAATATATTATGTTTGGTATGTTTGAGAATTTAAGAATTCAAGGAAGGAATGAAACATTTTTTAGTGAAATACATTAAAAAAAGATGCCTTACATATGTGTAAGAAACATTTTCTGACTCTTAGCTATTATGGCTGGGTAACAGAGTCTCTTTTTTTAAGTGTCCATACATAGAATAAGCTACTTGAAAATTAATGAGCCTCATGTCATTGAACTCTGAAAACATAGACTGGATGGCCAACTGTAAGAAAGACTGTGGGTGAGGCTGACACTTCACATTTTCAGTTAATTGACATTTTATAACCTTTGGGGGAAGAACTTGATCTTTCCAGACCTTGATGACCTTGTTTACAAAAAGAAAACATTCATTAATAGATTGATTTCAGAGCTGTACTGTCTGGAAAAGAACCTTTTGTATTACTTTTAACAAGAAAATGACAAAATTTTAACATTTAGAATCATTAGTAATGTCTTTAAAGTAAACATTAAAATAAAGCCAATCTTATCTTACAATATGATGTGTTGAAATATTTCCTAAAAATATTTCATTTTTATATTTTGAAAATTAGTCAACATCTGCATGAATTTCCACTAATACTCATTTTTGGAATCGCCACATCTCCTATTATCATCCACCGATTGCTTCCTCATGCAGTATCATCTCTGTTATGTATAGAACTGTTCCAGTCTTTACCTTGCAAGGAGCACCTGACAACAGTACTTGATAAGGTAAAAGAAAAAGTTTTATCAGTGACATGGGATGGAAAGAAAATGTCCAGGAATAATTGTATATGTAAATGATAAATCTCTTCATCTCTCAGAGTACTTCATATAGTATGTGTCTTTACATATTTTAATATTTTTATTTAATGATTTTATAATTTTATACTGATATTTGAATAGAATTGCCTGTTCATATACAATACAAGCTTTATGAAATGAGTGATCATTTCTATCTGTACATTTCTATCTTTTATCTGTCATTCCTCTTGAAAATTGTAGACTTTTAAAAATAAACTTGTACAGAACGTCTAGACTTACTAGTAACAATATTAGTAAGTGTTGATTTTACATTTTATATAAAATTTGAAGTTGTTAGTGGACTCTTTCCTGATTGTCATATTTCTCTTGAGAACAGATAATTGCTAGAACTTTCTCAGGCATTAACTTGTATGTTTCAATCTAAATTAGAAATATGTGAACCCCATCCCCAGCCCAGTTTTTTGGGTTTTGTTGTTGTAGATGGACACAATGCCTTTATATTATTTATTTATTTTTATGTGGTGCTGAGGATCAAACCCAGGGTCTAAGATGTGCTAGGCAAGAGCTCTACCACTGAGCCACAACCCCAGCTCCCAGCCCAGTTTTGTATTTTATTTAGAGACAGGATCTCATTGAGTTGCTTAGGGCCTCTCCAGGTTGCTGAGACTGGGTTTGAACTCAAAATCCTCCTGCCTTAGCCTCCCAAGCTGCAGGTATGCACAACAGAAATATGATTCTTTAGTGTTGACCTTCCACAGATTTTATCTAGACTCCTTTAAGATTTGTTTTATGCTGCTTGTGTAAGGTAAACTAGTGATAACCAATCCACTTATTTACTAATTACTTCTATACTTTTTTCCATACAAGTGATATCCATCTGATTTATTGACACTTCTGAGGAAAATTTTCCAGGTGAAACATTTAACATAGCTTTGTTGTAGCTAAATTCAGTTGGTCTACAACTATGAAACCTAATACAATTTTTCTTTTTAAGTTGTGAAATATCACATCTTTTAAAATTAACCACTTAATACAAATACAGGTTCTAAAGCTTTAAAATAAAAGTCTATTAGTTTTGTGTTTCTTATTCAACAATACCTATTCTTTTTTTTCTTTTTTTGGTATGGGGATTGAATTCAGGGCACTCAACCACTAAGCCACGTCCCCACCCCTATTGTGCATTTTGTTTAGAGACTGAATCTCACTGAGTTGCTTAATACCTTGCTTTTACTGAGGCTGGCTTTGAACTTGTGATCCTTCTGCCTCAGCCTCCCAAGCTCCTGCCTGGCTCAACAGTACCTATTCTGTTACTTTTCATGATGTTGAATCAGGGATGAAAAAGAAATCTTACCTGGTAACAAAAATTGGCTGAAACCTGCAACTTTTTCAGTGGTTTCAGGTGTGAGAAAAAGGGTTATAGTTAATAGGCAGTATTTTTAAAAATTTGGAATTATTAGATGGAGGATGGTGGATATCTTTAGTTCTAAGGACATATATTTTTACAGAATGTTGTTGCTGTTGTATAAATTCCTTTCATTGTTGTTACCGTTGTATAAATTAAAGTTTTTGTATAAATTAAAGTTTTTGTTGATATTTGACCTGAAAAAAAACTATCTACTGTTGTTTTCACATTGTGTCATATTTACTGTGTCATTCTTTGTCTTGTTTACATTTTATCTTTTAAAAGAGTAAAGACTAATAAGGACTGTGTCTCTCCTTCACACCCTTTATCTCTTTCAGCTACTTCTTACAACTCAGATTCCCTTTAAAATAAGTGAAAAAGTGTTACAAATTCTAACCAACATCTTTTTGTATCATGATTTCTCAATTCAAAATTTTGTAAAAGGACTTCAGGTAAGACACTAATGAGCTAGCAACTCACAGATTCTTTCTAAATAATTGGAATGTTATTTCAGACTGACTTTAATTAGTGTGGTAATTGAGGCATTTTAAGTGTCAAAATCTAGAATAAATAAATTCATGTTATTCTAGGTTCTACCATTCCTTTATTACCTTGAAGCAAAATGTAGAGGATACCTTAGTTAGAATATAAATAATGGAAAAAAAGTACTCTTCATTCAAGTGATTCTTAAACATTTGCAGGGTTGAGAGGAAAGGACATTTTTAGAACTTGCTGAAAGTTCTCAAAGCTTATAGATTTTTCTACTTAAGAAATGCCATATGGAAGGGATGAATTAACTTTTATAATAGGCCAGAGAGTAAACATTTTAAGCTTTGCATGTCATATGTGGTCACTGCTGCTGCTGCATATTTATAGTGCCTAGGCTATTCAAACATAGATTGTAGGGACTGGGGTTGTGGCTCAGTAGTAGAGCCCTTGCCTAGCATGTGTGGAGCACTGGGTTCGATTCTTAGCACCGCATATAAATAAATGAATAAAAATAAAGGTCTGTCAACATCTAAAAAGAGTTCTTAAAAAACATAGATTGTACACTAGTTTGATGTCCTTTGCACATACATGTATGTGTTTAAATGTGTATTCTTGAATATTGGAAATGCATTTTCATTAGGTTTTCATGAATTTGTAGAAGCTACTTTTTAATTCAGCATCATAATATTTGCTCAACATAAAAAAGACCCTATTCTCAAGTTGTTTAAATGTTAATATTATTTTCCTACTATTAGCAAATCACTAAATTATCTTAGCACAGTGTACTCATTGTGAACATGGTCAAGTTCATTAAGACCTAGATGTTATAACCTTCAGTGCAAAAGTGCCATATGATAATACTCATCTTTGTGTAGTGCTTTGAAAATGATAAATTATTTCTCTTAGGTGTTCTTGCACTACATGAAATACTATATTGGTTTCTTATGGTCTATACTTGTCCTTTTTTTCAACATTGACTATTTAAAGAGTTTTTGGTTTTTTTTGGGGGGGGGGGGATTGAACTCAGGGGCACTTGGCCATTGAGTCACATCCCCAGCCCTATTTTGTATTTTTATTTAGAGACAGAGTCTCACTGGGTTGCTTAGGGCCTCGCTAAGTTGCTGAGGCTGGCTTTGATCTCGAGATCCTCCTGCCTCAACCTCCCGAGTCGCTGGGATTAACAGGCATGTGCCACCACGCCCATCTAAAGAGTATTTTAAATCAAGAAAACTTTATTACCTTAGCAATATATGAATTTAAATGGTATTAAGATATAATAACCTAAATTTCTTCTCTAATTCATTTCATTCATTTATTTACTTATAAATATCTATTAAGACCCTGTGGTTAGCCAGGCACCATGCTGACTCCTAGATATATAGATGAAAAAGACAACTCTGTCTTCAAATCACACATTTTCTAGTGAGGCAGGTAGAAGAGTAAACCCACAATTATAGTTTTAAGTAGAGTATTATGAAAGAAACATGCCTTGGGGTTCCATAGGGGAATAAAAAATGTGTCCTAACAGGAGCTTGCCAGGTCAAAATTGGAAGAATATTTCAGGTCAAGGCAACAGTAGAGGAAGGGAGATTTGTTATATTAGAAAGCTATTGCAGTAATCCAGACAAAATATGACAAGGACCTGTACTAATGTGATGATAACAGAACTAGAGAGAAAGAAACATGTGAGGATGAGAGAATCAGCAACGTTGTCACTTGCTGATGGTAGGGCAGGTAAGACTAATAAGGTGACAGAGGCTCTATTTTGGCAGGTGGATTGGCCATGTTACATGTTAATCCAGAGTGAACAGCAAATTTGTTGTGAGAAAAGTCTGGGATTTTTTTGTTTTGGTTTTTGGTTGTTTTTTTTGCATGTGATTAATTTAGGAGTCTGTTAGATATAAAGATTTGGTGCTTAGGAGAAAGATTGGAGTAAGAATTGATATTTAGTATTTATTTAAAAGGTGGTTGTTAGGGTTATGTGATAGGATGAAATGCTGCTCTGTGTGAGAAAATATTAAGGGTAGAACCCTAAGGCAAGCTGACATGTAAGACTGAGCAATAAAAAAGGAGACTAAAAACAAGGAAAGCCAATAGAAAGTAGAGTAGCCAAAAGTCTAATGTAGAAACAACTACAAAACAGAAAGCAACTGTTCATGCCAAGTGACAAATTATTGAAGTCAAAAGAAAGTTTCAGAGTCTCTAATACCTTTAGAAAGTGAATATAGAAAAGGATGTTAACCAAATTACTTAATCTGTGAGTCTGTTTTCTCACCTATAAAATAAGGGGATCAGATAAGATGATTTTATAGGTTCTTGATGATTTCCTAAGCACTTCTTTGTGTTATATCCTTAATGTATATTATCTTCAGTTTTGTACATGAAGCAATTGAGATTTAGGTTAAGTAGCTTGGCCAAAGTCCAGTAGAGATAATAAGTGGCAGTCTTTAGGTTCCAGAATATTTGTCCATTTTTCTTAATCATCAGTGGAAAATATTTGTAAGTTCTGTGAGGAGGTGCAATAGGGCATGCAATCATTATGTATGTGTTTAAGCACCCCCCCTATTAGACTGATATGTTAACCAACATGATAATTGAATATACTTGGGACAAAGTAGTTAAGTGATAATTGGGGTCTTATCCAATTTATAGCTCTACTATAATGCATGTGCTGTCGTCCCATTCTTCTTCCCAAGCATGTCCCTTGTTGGATTTTTTTTTCTAAATGTTTAAAAAGTAGTGTTAACATTAGAACAAATACTATCACATTAGTATAATTGGAAAAGATTAATTAGTAAAAATATGATTATATTAATATGTTCAAAAATAATTTGTCTCTTGGCATGAACAGTTGCTTTCTGTTTTGTAGTTGTTTCTACATTAGACTGGCCCTTTGCCTGACAGCCTTAGAGAATAACAGGCTATTTTGAAAGGTTTGTTTTAGCCTTGACTGTCTCTTCCTTAGCTCTCTAGGCTCAGAAATTCATCTGTGTTCTTAAGAAGGATCAGGTCCAAGTTTCCTCATTTATGCCAACCAAATACTTTAATATTGATATATAAATTAGCATGTTAATTTGTTGTGGAGAATGCTCTTTTTCCAGTAATCAGAAAGATGTACTCTGGAGAACCAAACAAACAAAAATGTTTCTTTAAGGAATTGTATTTCTAGTAATAAGATTATCTGGAAAAGCAATACTGGTCCTGAGAAGATTGTTTAGAATCAGAGTAAAGAACATTTGGGTAGTCTTAATAAATTTGTCTTGCAAGAAATGTTAGAATTTGGAAAATGATTCTTCCTTCTGTGGAAACCACAGCATTCTATTCTTTGAATACTTATATCTAACAGATACCATACTGTATTTTTCTCATGGAATAAATCTGAATTTGCAGAGATAAATTTTCATTATTTTTATTAGTAGGTACACATTTACCATGTGCCATTTTTATTTATTGTAACAGACCAGATTTTATACTAATTTTAGATTGGTATGAGGATTGGGGCATCTGTTAGACCAAGGTCACATCCCAGTCCCATCCATATCACATTTATAGTCATTGTGAATTGTTTCTGCAGATAGCTGATCTATCCATTTATATTATATTTCTTTTGGTTTATATTTCTGAGGTTATTTTTTTCTGATCTTGTCCACAAAATTGGAGCCTTAAAAATATTAGAAGTATATAGTCATTTATGTTGTTTGCAGTGTTGTGGAATTATTAAATATATTAGTGCCATACTTTTTTAAAAGAAGCTTAAAATTGAGCAGATATAGGGCTAAAGATTACTGCCAAAATATAATAAATATATTTAATCTTAACATTTCTTCCAGCTTTCTCTACTAGAGCATTTTTATTCCCAGCCCCTAAGTGTTCTGTGCTGCACTCTCCCAGAAGCGAAGAGAAGAATAAATTTGTTATCAGTTAATCAATGTGAAAACATCCGTCGTCTTCCATCATTTAGACGGTAAAAAGAAAAGTACATATTTAGCACATTTTATACTAGATTTTGGAAATATAAGGAACATGGAATGGAAAAATAATTTTTTTTATTTTGTTGAACACAATGAAAAATAACCATATTTTTAGTGAAGGGGGTGTCTTTGTTGGATTTGAAAAATTGGTATAAAGGAAATTATTTTTTCAAAGGAACATAATTTTCAGAGTTACTTCGTAGAAATAGTATTTCTTATTTCTGGATTATGTGACCTTTACTTATGATTAGATTCTTAAGTGTAGCTGATATAAGAAATTAAAAATTACCATTAAACCATCACTGTCACCTTAAATTTATTTTTGAGAAGAAATTAAATAAATATGACTACCAATCTAGGTAGTTATTATTTTTTCCAATGTTATTTAAATATGTAAAATGTTCAATTTTCTCTTTTGTGTATGGGATGGTAACATTTTTAGGTATGTGGAAAAGCAAGCTTCAGAAAAGCAAGTTGCACTGTTGACTAATGAGAGATTTTTGAAGGTAGGAATGTGAATGTGTTTGTTTTGGTTTCATTCTCCTGCTTTTTCCTTCATGAAAAAGAATATGCACATAAACATTTATTGCGTTAATTTTATAAAATATATTTGTATATCCGAATGTTTGTACAGTGAAGTTCTGAATATTGGTAGTTAGGAATATGAATATTAAAGATAACACAAAGTCTTACTCTAAAAGATAAGATTTTTTTTATCAAGAAAAAAATATTAAGAACACTTGGTTTCTCTTATGGTCTATTTTGGAAGCACTTTTTAGATCTACTATGTAGAGATTTATGTTCATTTCTTTTGACATAGCAGTTTTGGAATCTGCAGGCAGTCTCATTTTAATGTTCTTTTAAAGGCTCTAATGGAAACATGTAGAAGCCAGATGGCTCAGTCACATACTGCTGAGTGGGTATTGATTTGATTTGAAGATATATTATATATTTATAGTATAGTACTGGGAAACAAATAATGAGCTAGTCATGAGCTAGTTATGAGTTAGTCATCTAAGAGAGGGTATATCAAAAGAAGGAGTTGTTTTTTTTTCTTTTTTGAATAAATAATACTTGGGCATGGTACATGATTCACACAGCAAAGGTAATAGAGAAAAGCCCTTTACCTCTGTCTGCTCACTACCCATTTCCCTTCCCTAGATAGACCCAGTTACTACTCTTATATCATTCTAGAGTTAGTCTCCATGTATACAAATAATAATGTATATTTTGGGACTCCCTCCTTCTTATAGAAAATAAGTATAGGATAACACTATTTGGTAGCCTTTTTTGTTTTACACTTAATCTTGGAAATCCTTACATTTGTAGTAAAAAGTGATACAGTATTCTGTTGAATGAATGTCTCTTCATTTTATTTAATAAGTCCCTTAGTGATGGACATTTAGAAACATAATCTCTCATTTCATACTCCTCATGCCTTCCTAAGAAAAAAGTTGCTAGAAAATTATGATAAAATTAAGATGAGCTTGAAGGTAAGCCCTAGTGCTAAGTATTTTGCTGATACATACTGTTTTCAAATTTTTGCTTTTAATTTTTCTTTATTTATTTTTCCAGTGTCAGGTGTTGATCTGAGGGCCTCATACATGCTAGGCAAATACTTCACCACTTGAGCTACATACACAGCTGTTCCCAAATTTTGAACAAAATAGTATTAGATCTGAGAAGACCCATGTTCTGTAATTTTAAATACTAATTTACCTACAATATAAAAAAATCTCAAAATATTGAGAATGACTTTAATTAAACATTATTTTCTATTGCAGAATCCACATTGGGCCATGATATAAAAGCACTTTTAGATTAGGTTCAGTAATCATTTTAATAATACTTTTAACCTTTTCAAGAGTAGTACAGGAATTCCTTAAATCACAGCGCAGGTAATTCTGGTTGAAAGGAAATTTAAGAAGCAGTGGAAAAGGATATGTGTATAGATACTGAATCTTTTAAAATTATCTAGTTTAGCACTTTGCAGAGTCAGTGAGTTGTAAAGTGCATTTCCTTTTAGAACATCTATAAGAGTATATTTTCAGAAGCTAGGACTAGATTTTTTAGAGTATCCTTTAATTTTTGAGATAACAGAGGCAGGGAATGTTTAATCTATTATAGAAATGGCCTGATATTTTTGTTTTTCAGTGATTTTTTTTTTTTCCTAACCATTTCATTTACACCATACTTATTGCACTGTCAGCCTTACTTGTTATTATCTTTGCTGAACTGATTTTAGGATTGCATATTTTATCATTTAAGTATATACTTTCTTGAAACTTAAGCAATGAGAAATATGAAGAAGCATGTGATTGTACTCTTACCCTAAAAGTGTTATCTGAAGGTTAAATGGTTAATTCAAAGGACAGAAAATTTCTGTGGAAAAAATAATAATAATGAATATGATTTTTTTTAGTTTAGAATAAAAGCAACTTTGAATACTTTATCCTCATTGTAATGCTTCCTTTTCAAGTTTTATAGAAATACATGATATTCAGTAATATGGTACTGCATGATACACGGCAAAATCCTGATCTTGACCTCAGAAATCTTACATTTGAACTCTAACTGCTCACTAGCTATGTGTATTAAAAAAAAAAAAAATCACTTACCCTTATTTAAACCTTAATTTCCTTTTCCTTAATTTCCTATGATTTCCTCATAGAGTTAGTGGTAATCAAAGCTTATTCAGCAAGTGAAAGTAAGTTGAAAACAAATATAATAATAGAACTTTTATATGTGGAAATAATGTTATTATTGTGCATTTTTGTTATAAAAACTAAGCTATCAATATGAATACATAGTTTTATATATTATAACATACATACTATATATAAGATATATAATAACTGTTATGCAGACATACTTACCATTAGAGTTTTCCATTTTGTATCAGTTTTCTACACTCAGATTTCTAAGAGCTAGACCTCAGAATACACTCCAGAGAAATTCACATTCTTTTTATCTTGACTATTTCTGCTGTAAAAATATGCCTTGCTTTCTGCACTAATGAACCAAACCAAAGGCTCCTAAACTTTAGTGTGCATCAGAATCACCCAGAGGGCTAGTGGAAATACAGATTTCTGGACTCCTTCCCCAGAATACCTATTTTCTTAACCCTGGGATGGGGCCAAGCATTTGCATTTCTGTAAAACTATAGCCAGGAGGAAATGGAAGGAAAAACCATTTGAGTAGTCAAAGTTTTTCTTTGACTTGTGTTTTTAGGTAATGACCCATACATTGTTGACCAAGGAATTGATTTCTAAGTGAGTTAGAGTCTAGAAAAATGTAGGAGATTTGCTTGAATTTATTGATATATGTGGTGTTATTTTCTGCAAGGTTGATCACTAAAAATAATGGATATTTGTAAAGATATTACTGAAAGAAAGACAAAGCCCACTAAAGTCCTTTATTTGACTTCTTAGAGGGGGAAAAAACTGAAGACCATGCCACAGATCACAATTCTCTTAAGAACATACTCTAAGAAAAGTAAGACACTCTTCCCCCTTATTAAACTTGCAGGATTCTAAAATCCATAAAGCTTGTTGACCTCAGATTTCTCTTTTTCATTTTTCTTTTTCTCGGTAAATTGAGAAAAACCAGTATTGAAGATTCTTAGCACATCAGAAATTTATCAGAATTAGCTGGTGCTTCTTGTAGGTATCCTTCTCCACCTCTGGATACACTCTAGAAGAACTTGAGAAAGTCATAAGCAGACCTTTGGCAACTGTTCATTACATTGGTACTGTGCTCTCTGGTAATCTCTTCACAATTCTAAACCAGTGAGATGGAGGACAAATGGACCTTCCCTCCCTGTAGCGTATAACAGGTGATTGACACAAGCAGGAATATGATAAGATACTCTCTTGCATACTTGTCATTTGGGGGACCAAGATACTGTAACAATGATAGAGACACCAGGAGATAACATTTAATTATCAATTCTGATGTGTGTAAAGTATCACACTGGAGAATAAATAAAAAACACCTTTATCCTGAATTTAATATGTACTTCAAATTTTCATGAATTGAATTTAATATGTATCAGCCTTAATCCTGAATTTAATATGTATTTCAAATTTTCATGAATTGAGGAAGCTTATTTTTAATTGTAGCTTTTCTTGGCAGTATTCCAGAAATAAATATATATATAAATATATATATCCATACACATATATATACATGAAGTATATTTATTATTTTATTTTGCTACCTTAAATATTAATAAGGTACTCTGTGATTTTTAGGAAGAAACACAGTCATTACTAGAAAATCTGCATGTTTACCATTTGAATTATTTCCTGGTTTTGAGATGTCTTCATAATTTCACCTCTTCTCTTCCCAAGTACCCCCTGGGTCGACAGGTAAATAAGACTTTCACATTTAGAATCTACAAAATAGAAATAACAGTACTTTCTTGTTTTGATTTCTGTAGCATCCAGGCTTCAGAATTTGAAATGAATCTAATTCTTAAAATAAGAGCTTAAGCCATTCCAGGTGTACATATTACTGGTAACTGAAACAGTGTTTATAGTTTGTTCTATGGCCACAGCTAGAAACAGCCACATGAATCCCAGTGGTATTGTTTCCCCTACAATGTATTTGTGCTGAAGCATTTAAATTTTCCTTGTTTTGTATTTCTTTTTCACCTATGCATATAGAGAGCTAGTTTGCCACTCTTAGTGAACTGGAAAAAGGAATCTGAAAAATGCTTAATGGTTAACCTTGCATTGTACCAACAATTAAGAGACGGTTCTGCTCCTTGCAAAATTATGCTCAGCTAACTTTTGTGTTATACCCTAAAGCTATGACCCACATATGGAGTAGATGTTAATGGAATAAATCCTGATTTTCAGATCCTTAACTTAGTTTCAGAAAACAAATACAAGTATGTAAGAAAAACTTGCTTATGAGATGATTTTAACCTCAGTGGGCCTTTTTTTCCTCATTTCTTACTGCTAGGTAACTAGTGATATTAGCCAATCCCTATATTATATGTTCTTATTTTACTTTTATATAAATTATATTTTTGAAGAGTCTGATCCATGTGATAAATGCCAAGGTTGTTTTCATCTAAAAAAAAAAAGTTAGTTTTTAATAACAAATTTTTTGGTGTGTTGACCATGTATATATGATTTTGCCAAACTCGCAAAGTATAAATTTAATGTATGACTTTTGGTGCCTCACAAATAATGTTCACTTACAGATCAGAGAGTTATACTGCACATGTTTAGAAAAGAACATATGGGATTCAGAGGAGTATGCATCAGCCTTGCAGCTGCTGAGGTAGGTTTGTTGTTGTTTTCTTTTTTTGTCTGTATTAAGCGTGCCGGGAACACCTTTCTCCAGAACTCTGCCTGCCAAAAAGTTTCGTTAAGTAGCCATATCTTGAATTTATGCTTATAGCTTATGGTGTTTTTAATTTAGTAACCATCCATTTCTTTGCTGGCATATAGGTCTTCAATTAATGCTTATAGCTGATGGTGTTTTGAAGTAGCAACCATTTATTTCTTTGCTTGTTTTTGGACTTTGGTTGTTGAAGGAAAATCTGTGATTATTTAGTCATATATTGACACTACATGGGAAGAGCTTAAATGGGGATCATTTTAATCCAGTCAACCTAACATCATGGCAGGGAAAGTAAGTCATGGAAGACAAGGTCACCATGGCCTCAACTTGATTGGGTAGATAAATGGCATCATTGAATTATATACAACCTGTGAAGGAGGTAACAGCTGACCTTGATTAGGAATAACAAGGAGTAGATAGTGAGTGGCTTTGATGCCTTTGCTCACTTAAACTGGCCCTATACACTTTCAACATTGGATAATTCATAAATTATTTATCTAATATTATATAAATAAGATATCCTCGTGTTATTACCAGGTATCAAAGATCACTCACCATCCCTGACAAATTAACTTTTTAAAGTTATACTTACATTTTCCTAGGTGTGGTGGTACACACATGTAATCCTAGCAACTTGGGAGGCTGAGGCTGGAGGATCACAAATTTGGGGCAACTTAGACCCTGTCTCAGAATAAAAAATAAAAAGGTAGAGGATGTAACTCAGTGGTAAAGCACCCCTGGGTTCAATCCACAGTACTGGGGCTAAAAAAGTATACTCATCAGTATCCTTGTCTTTCCTTCTATGTATGGTAACTTTTAGTCTTCTGTAAAATATAATGATCACTTGGATAGTGAGAAAGGGAAATCAAATGTGAGCTTAGTTTCTGTACACAGTCTTGTAATTTTCCTGAGTGGATATAAATGCCTATATGAAAATATTATAAAGTCTGAAAACTGAATATTTTTGAGTCCTAGTTTCCTCTGGGTCCATAAGAAAAGAGCAGATGGTCATAGTAGGAGGCAAATTTACACTTAAAGGACTTTAAGTCCAAAAACTTAATAATACAAATATTAGTGCTCTAGCAGGTACACTGTTAAGATATGAAACAAATTTCATGCTATCTGGAAAAATAACTCCCCATGGGAACTCGAATGCCACTGAAAAGCTGTTTTTTATTTCGTTTTTTAAAATCCCAGTAAATGATTTGTGTATTTGTAAACTTGAACTGGAATATTTCTGACATTTCTTTTGCTTTATGTAAACATGGGTGTCTTAAAAGCCAGTTGGTTCTTGCTGAGTTTTCTGTTCTAATTTCATGAATTGTTTTCTTCCTTCTCCATTTAAATATTCCCAAACTCATATTCTTTTGTCAGGGAGTAAGTTGGTTTTTTCCTTTTGAACCTCCCTGCTAATCTTGGTATAGTCAAGAATCAAGAACGCCAATTCAGAAGTAAGATAAGCAAACACATAACAATAAAATAGTAACCACCGTTCATTGAAGGCTTGTGGTGTGCCAGACACTATGTTAAGGCACTTTCATTACATTTTACAATCTAATACAGTCCCACTTGACCCCTAATGAAACTGAAGCACAGATAAGATTCATTGACCTACCTGAGATCACTTAACTGTTGATGGAACCAAAATTCTAATACAGGTCTGACTCCAAAGCTGGTTTATACCAGCTGCTGTTCTTTGCCAAAATGTAAAATATAGGTTTGGGGATGTGAATAAAAGAAGAAACAATAAATAGAAAATGAGATTTCAATCATTTTCTTAAGCTCAGGTTGGAAACATGGGCAGTCAAAAGTACAGGAATATAAAAAGCACTGAGAATCAGAATAGCAGCTATAGCAGAGACAGATAAGAATCTGGGCATTACCAAAGAGGAAAGGAATCTGGGAACTTCCAGAATGGAATTAGTCTTTTTTCTTTTGTACAGATTAGATGTGGACAAGAAGTCAGGGACATTTTTCAGTTTAAGCATTCAAATAAGAATCATCTGAATTTAGAAAGATGGGCATTCTTACTCCCTATCTTAAAACTTAAATTTAGGTCATAAGAGGAACTAAAATTAAAATGATCACTGAGTGTTGCTCTGGAAAGAAATTTTGCTAAGGTACTGTTAGAAACAAAAATCTTATTTATTTATTATTATTTTGAATTTTTATTTGAATTTATTTGAATTTTTTTGTAAAAATTACTAAAGACAGTTTTTCTCTTGAAAAATCCCCTGCCCCCTGAATACTGGCATGTTTCAAACACCATTGATCTACTTAATGAATATGTGATGGCCTTCAAAAAGAGTATTTATAAGGAGCTTGGCATGGTGATGTGCACCTGTAGTCTATCTTATTGTTCATATGACAGAGGTCATCACTTCTTCCTTAATGACTTCCAGTACTCAGATCCTCTTTGTTTTTCTTCCACCTCCATGTAGGCTCCTTGTCAACCTCTTTAGTGTTTTCTCTTCTCTCTGACATCCTAACATTACAGCACCCTGAGGCTTAATCATAAGCCCACAACACTCTCCTGAACACTAGACTGTTAATGTCCATCTAACACCATTTGGATATACACTACACATTTCATAACACCATTTGGATATACAATATACATTTCAAAGCTGACTTTTCCAAAACTGAATTCCTGATCAGTCCCTTGAAACCTGGCATTTTTCTGCATCCTTCCAGTTCTTCAAACTAAAAACATGGGTTCTGTCTTAAAAATTTATCAGAAACCAAACCTCCTCCTCTTTAACTGCTGCCATCTTGCTTTTAGTCATTATCATCTTTTACCTGGGTTATTGCAATAGCCTTCTGTCTGGTTTTCCTGCTTCCACATTTGCTCCCCTACAGGTTTTTCTTCAAAATAGAAGTCAGAATAGTTCATTTAAAACATGGCTAGTAATGTCACTCCATTGGTCAACACCCTCCATTAATTTTCCATTTCACTCAGGGTAAAAACCATAGTCTGTACATTGACAATACATGATCTGCCAGTCACCCCCATTACTTAGTGTTTAAGATTTGGTTTTGTCATGGTAGTTATTTTGTTTTGCACCTAATTCTACCATGGATACAGTGCTTTCTGATGCAGTATATAACATGGTCAACAAGAGCATGAATGTAAAGCCAAATTGTCTAGGTTCCAATCCCAGCTTTGCCATTTACTAGCCTTGGGACTCTGGACAAATTACTCAAATTCTTTGTGCCTCTGTTTTCTCATCTCTAACATGGGAATAATAATAGTACTTCGTAATGTACTCTGAGTTTCATATATGTGCATATAAATGTTAGCTGTCATCATTGGTAATACAGATTATTCTACCTCATTGTTTATTATCTTTATATATTATCTTAGAAGCATAACTTTTAATCATTCCTTTATTGGATATATATTTAGATTGTTTTTAATTTCTATTACAAATAGTAATCACAGCATATATGTTTACACTTTATATAATTTACACAAAATGAATATATAGATAAAGATTTTCTGAGTCTAAAATATAAAGACTATTGTATCAGTGTACACTAGTATATCAGTGTGTGTTTCCCCATATATATCTTGATCTCTTTCTGGATTTTTAATATCTTCTATTGACCTATCCATTCTTAAGTAAGAACCATCTGATTTTTATCACTGTAGCTTATACTTTTTGATATGTTAACAGCCCCAATACATGCACTGAAGTACACATTTTCTTTATCAAAAATAATTTTTTTCCCAGATAAATTTTATTGAGTTTTAAAATACACCCACCAGAATTTTGTTTCACACAATGGTAGAAGTATAGATTGATTTGGAATGATTTGCATCTGATAATATTGAATATTACTTAAACTGTCTAATAATTTATTCAGAGCTTTCATAATTTTATAGGTCTTACACATTTTGCTGTAGTGTATGTTGCTGAGTGTTCCAGGTTTTGTTGCTATTTTTTTTTTTTTTTTAAGAAAACTGAAGCTAAGAGAATTTGAAGTCAGATAACCAATACAAGAACAGTTTGCATTTTTTTCAGTCCATCTTCATTTAAATGTCTGATTTTTCCATTACCTACTTCTGGCACTTCAGTGGGCTCTAAATCTGATATAGACTCCCCTCTTGACATGAAGTTTATCCCTTTGTTTATCTCCAGTCTTTGTTCCTATAGTTCAGATTCCAAGTCAGGCTGCTGAACCTCAGGTTTTCCTTCATCTCTCTCCTGCCTAGGTATAATATTCTGACTTTAAGTTTATGTAGTTCCTCTTATTGAGGTTATTCATCATTATACTGCTGAGCAACCACAGACTCAACAGGCTGAGAAAATCCTTGTTCATTTCATCTTCCTTTAGATTTAGTTGTTGATCTTACTTCCTCACTTAGATTTCACATGGGTGAGTCTCAGTGAGAAGGAATGAAGACTGCAGAAAGAATCAAGATACGACCTTCCCTGGCACATTTCAGTTTTTGAGGCCATTTTGAACATATTCTTTTTTCCATTACATAGTTTAATCTACAAGGTATTTCCTATGTGTATATGGATGTATACACGCCCACACACATTTATCTTATATTCACCCCCTTTACTTTGTCTAATATTTTTTATTATTCTTAGCTTTTATCACTATATAGTCAGTCACATCATATACAAGTAATAAATTTCATCTTCCTCTCTAATATTTATACTATTTGCTTCTTTTAATTTAGTGTAGTGGCTAGAGTCCAGAGTGATGTTGAGTAATAGAAATGAAAGCAGATATCTTTGTTGATTCTGTGTGTGTATAATTTTACTGGAAAAGATTTTAACTAATGACTTTATTGGGTTGATTAAATTATCATTTATAATTAGCTTTACACTAAACCTTGATTTATGTGAAACCAGTACATACTTGGGAAGGTATAAGATCTTCTAGTACTCTGAAAATTGTAAGAACAAAAATTAGCTGGGTAGGGTGGTGCACACCTATAATCCCAGCTACTTGGGAGACTGAGGCCAGAGGATGGCAAATTTAAAGTCAGCCTGGATGACTTAGTGAGATCCTGTCTCAAAATTAAAAAGATTAAAATATAGTTCAGTGGTAGAGCATTTGTCTAGCATGTGCAAAGCCCCGGGTTCAATCCTTATAGGAGGAAGAAAATAAGAACATAATCTTAGGCTAAGAATAAGAGGAATAACAAGTATCTGAATCCCAGGAAGTTTACATCTGAGGTAAAAGATCTATTTCTTTCAATCAAATGTGCATTAGAAGTTGTGATTAATAAAGTTTGCCTGTTTCAAAATTATATGACATAATACTTTTTTTTGCTTTTGCACACTGAAGATTAATAATAGACTAGGCTTGACCTTCCTCAGTGTTCCATTATTTGGATTTCAAAGTGGAGGAGAAATGTGTCAATCTATATAATCCTCAGTGTATTGCTGATATAGGTTAGACTTCCAGCACTATCTCATCCTCTGCTCCTGTCCAAGCAAACCAGTGCCTTTGAATTCTTGGACACTGAAAATACTGACTTTGTCTATTAGGGTAAGGCTAAAGCTCAGGTATAGTGGATTGTTCTAGTGCATCTGACTTTGAGTTTACCCTCTTAACAGTTTAATTTCATGTGTAGAAAACAAGAAACTTTAAATAATCTCTGAGGTAATCAAGAGTGAAATGTCTTAACCTAATTTTCTTTGACCTTTTAGCTGCCTTTCATTCACAGATAAAGATTATACTTTTGGTAATTGTAGAAAGAAGATATTTTATACTGTTTCTTAACACCATGGACATTTTATTTTTCGTCTACCCCTACCAGTTTCTATATTTATTAGTTGTATACTTTTGTTTGTTGAAGTAACAAAGTAATTTCTTAGTAACCATAATCTATTTGGCTTTATATCTTTTTTCCCCAATTAATCAGTACTTTAACCGAAATTTTATTATAAATACTGTCAAATTTAAGTTTATTTTGCAAAATGTCCACTTTCTGGATTTGACTGTGTCTTTGTGGTTAATATTAGAAATTTTAAGCATTGGAGCTTTGCATCATTTATATACTTGTGTAATGCCACACCTTAATAATTACTAATATTGACCATGGCTCCATTTGATGGTGTTATTTGAGTATGATCTTAATGGAGAGATCCTGTAACTGATGACCCCGAGAACAGGATCCTACTTTTAGATTGTCTATGTTCTCTTTCCATTTCTAACAAAGATTTTTGCTTGTGTATAAATAACAAACAGAATTGCCTATCTTGTTTAAAGTTCAGTGGATTTACTGACTGATGTTCTTAAAGTCCTTAGGAGAAGTAAAATATAGTTTAAATGGAATAATTACAAAAATGATAGTGATACCTATATTTTTGGTCATTTGAAACAAGCTTGCATTTAGTGAGTAAGATCTTCAGTAGACATTTCTTGAATGTATATACATTTAGATCAAAAAGAAAGGAAGCTAACAAAATGCCTTCTGTGTGGTAGGTGTCATACTGGATTCTTGAAATGCATCTTGTTTAATTCTTAAGTCTCCATTGAACATGCAAAATATGTGAGTTATTATCCCCATTTTATAGACAAGAAAGCCAAGGATTGGAGATGTATAGTAAACTCACTCCATATTACTAAATTCATGTTACATTACAAACATAATATGTGTCAAAGCCAGGTTGTGAACCCAGATCCCTTTCATTTTCTAAGGCAAGCTTTATGATGAGAACTCTTCAAGAATACTTCTGAATGTCACATGTATGGAGGAAAATTGAAGCAGATGATGTAGCTCAATGGTAGAGGGCTTGCCTAGCATGCACAAGGCCTTGAGTTTGATCCCCAGCTCTGCAAAAACAAGCATTGAAGAAAATCTCTCCCCCCAAAAATTGGTAGCTACTAAGGAAGAATTTATACCATTTTCCTCTGAACAGAAACATTTAAATATGTAGAAAATGTTTTTTAAGTGTTTTAATTTTCCATTTACATTATATTTTCTTTCACTAATTCTTTTCTAGAATGTTGGCAAAGGATGAACTGATGACCATACTTCAGAAATGTTTGAAGGTTTTTAAATCCTCTTCTGAAGAGCAGCTTGGCAGCACAACAAAGAGAATAGAGGAGTTCCTGGCCCAGTTTCAGAGTCTTGATGGTGAGAGTATAATATCCTGCCAACTCTACTGGCTATGACAGTCATTTAACCAAAAGGACATGGAAACCCCTCCTTCTGATGTGCTGAGAGATGAAGAGATAGAGTACTTCTTGATCACTCAGTATACCCCACCTGAGAATGTCACATCTTAACCATCACAAAAGGCCAAATGCGGGCTGGGGATATAGCTCAGCTGGTAGGGTGCTTGCCTGTCAAGCACAGGCCCTGGGTTCAATCCCCAGCACCACAAAAAAGAAAAAAAAAAAGGCCAAATGCTTCTCTTCTAGATATGGTTTAATCAATGAAGAGTATCAAATAGGCAGGAAAATTTTTTTCTTCACATGCGCAGTTTGGAGGACTTATCTTCAAAAAGGCAACAAAAAGAAATGGAAATGATTAGAGTTGCAAGGCATCACAATTAATGACTCCTTTTAGATGTTTTTTCTTAAGTATTTCATCAAGTTCTTTGTAGATTTCAAAAACACTGCATAAATCATTTGTAAGCCTGAAAAATTAATATCTATGATGTTTCACAGTAGTGAGGCTCATTAGTATGCTGATTATCAAAATATGCTTGGGGTTTGCTTTCATCAGATTTACAGAAGTTTGAATCTTTCAGTCCTAAATGAACTGAGACAGCCTGGCACTCCTCAGTGTTAAAGGTTTAGAGTTTCTTTTATTTTGGTGACCACCACATGATCATTTATATTTGCTGAATACTTGTGGTGCCTCACTGTGTATAGGTAGGTGGTCATGTTCTGTTCCCTAATGCTCTAGGTCTTCTGTGTTCTAATGGTGGGACCCACAGATTCATACTGATAACTTCCTTTCCTGGGCTATTTTATTGCTTTATTTCTAGCACCAGCATATGGTACTAGGAAAAATATGGGTATAACTTTTACTTTTCCGCTATTTAGGTGACATTTTAATGGAATATAGGAAAGGAGATAGCTTGATGTATATATAAACACATAGAATTGGAGATGGCATGGTGAGAATATCTTAATTGGAATATCCATTTTAATTCTTCGTGTTTCCCAAGTATTCCTTTGTGTTAAAAATCTTTTGGGTTTTTGTTTCTGTGTCTGGAGGCTGTTGCCTCTAGTCTGATGTCACGAAGGTTCCCGTGAAGCTAGCTTTAGTTCATCTCCTTGTTGCTGTGACTTTGTTTGCATACAGTGCAGCAGCAGGCATAAAGATGTACTGTAGCTGGGGACGATGGTGCACGCCTGTAATCCCAGCTGCTTGGGAGGCTGAGGCAGGAGGATCGTGAGTTCAAAGCCAGCCTCAGCAATTTAGTGAGGCCCTAAGCAACTCAGTGAGACCCTGTCTCTAAATAAAATACAAAATAGGGCTGGGAATGTGACTCAGTGGTGGAGTGCCCCTGGGTTCAGTCCCCAGTACCGAAAAAAAAAAAAAAAAGATGTACTGTAGTCTCACTTGGCTTCAAGTCAGCCTTAAAGCACTGACAATTGGCTGTTGGTATTTGCTTCCTGTTGAAGTGTTTCTGGGATATGGATGTCCTGGAAACAACATGCAGCAGGATATTTACATGTTTTTATACCCTACAAGTGATTGTGGCATGCAAACTTGAATTGCAAAAAGGAGGATTATTTTTAGGACATCATTAACATTTATCTCAAAAACATCACCAAAGCAAGGAATCGTGCCTATCTCATGTACTGTTCATTGAGACAAACCCTCATCATGGCCTGCAGTTTTATTCATCCACCCAAGGCAGGGCAAATCATTGGGTTCTCTAGTTTACCAAAAATACTACTAGAACCATTTTAAATGCTTGTAACCATGTCATTATACTCCTGTACTTAGATCCTTCTCTATCCACAAAGATCAATGAAGTCAAGGAAGTGCCTAACATTAGAACATTGCCCACCCCATTCCTCATTTTATTTTCTATGGGAAATGGAAATGGGTTACATAATGATGTACAGAGCAACAGCAGCTACTTGAGGACAGAGAAGCAATAGCAACCTTTTGAAATGGCATAGCTCTTACTTGATACCTTGTGTTTTCAGATGTTCTTATGAATCTGTAATTTTAATAAAATTGACATTTGTCTTATGACTGCTTTTGAGAAAGGATTTTAAAAATTGTACTGGTATCAAATTTGATAAATGGTTTTGGGAAGTTATTTATTGCAAAAAAAAAAATAAAAGTCTTTTGGATTTAGGATTGGGTGCTGAGGATACAGCTCAGTGGTAAGAGTGCTTGCCTTACATGTGTGAGACCCTGGGTTCAATCCTTGTAATGGGAAGAAAATATCCTTTAGATTTAGGAAGCATCTTTGACAGAATTCTTTCCATATCTCCCCATGTCTCCAGTTGAAAGCATCTGATCTGATGGATGCTATAAGATGAAAGCAAAAATTTGCCTGACTAGAGTGGCAAGTATAGACAGTGTAAGGAAGCTCTCCATAGGCATTAAAGGGTCCTATCTGGGCATTATTCTCTCACCACCACGGCATGACTGTTAAGAAAGTTAAGAAGCAAGAAGTAAAGAACATTTAGTCAAGCTCCATCAGAAACTAAAGTCCATGACGAAAATAACTTGTTTGAGAATGCACAGCTAGCTAGTGGCAGTACCCGGACTATAGCCCACCTCTCTTCACAATCAGCTTATTGTTTTTTGTTTTCTCACCAATTCAGTTTTAATGCACAGTGAGGAGGCCACCCTTAATGACACAGAGAAGGCAAAAAACAGAAGAATATAAGATAAATTAGGTAACTTTCATTCTAGAGAATAAATTCTGTGGTATTCTAGCACTAAATAAAGGAATGCAGCTTTTTCAAATGGGAAGATTGAAGATTAAGATGCTTAAAAGCCTAAAGAATAAAGAATTTTTACAAATTATAGGAAAACCACTCTTTTAAAGAAATGTCTCAATTTTCAGTAATCAATTAACTTTAATAACAAAGTGTAACTCAAACTCCCACATCAGATAAGTAGAAATATTTGACTATATGCTATCTCTGGCTCTTATTACACATTACAGTTAAGGAGGGTTAAGTAGGGCAGAATATTATATTAGCTGTATTTTTAAGACTGCTATGTGTTAATGAAATAGAATAAAGAATTTAGTAGATATTTTAACTTTATGTCTTTCTTGAGCCAGGAATTATCTATAGCTAAAAGAAATTTCTTTGAGAATCACGTATATCCTTCTGTCATAGATTTGATTCAAAGGTCATACAAGTGTCAGGTTCTCAAGACATACCTGCACTTAGAAGAAGGTATCAGAGCCTCATGCTCTATATAAGAGCAGCTATAAAGTTACCAGTTAGTAGATTATTTCACAACTTTTGCACACTACCTTTTTCATACTCAGTGTTGTATTAAAAATAGTGAATTGGACAGCTGAAGCCAGATTTGTCAAGTTGTAGATTGTATTATTTACAATCTTGGTATAGTCAAAGGAAAAAGGTTTTAATTTGTATGATTTTTAACAAAACTATTTCTAATATCACAAATATTTGAGACTTTATGCTGTTTGAGGGGATTTTGTTTGGTTTCATTATTTTGTTTTCATTGTGGTAACACTTAAAATTCAGTAACTAGGTTTTAAAAATGTCGTCACTGTAGCATAAGTTATGTAACATTTGTTGACCTTCAGTTTCTGGAAGAAATACCATTTATATGATGGAACCTTGATCCCTTGCCACATTTTAAAAATGAAATGGTGAAAGTTTTACTTCCTTTGGATTAGTACAACTGTTTGTTCTCCTCTCTTGGATTTATACTAATTATTAATATTGGTTTTGTATTAAAAGCAGATGCCAAAGAGGAAGAAGATGCTTCTGAATCACAGCCAAAGGGGCTTCAGAAGACAGATCTGTATCATCTTCAGAAGGTCAGGTCTCTTTCTTTTCCTTCCAGCTGCTTCATGTGAAGCTCCCCGTTTTCACTTTGTGCTCTAGATTTGTCGGGATGTTTTTGTTTTCATTTTCAACCACAACCAGGAATAATGCAGACTTTGTAACTCACTTATAAAACAAACATCCTGTTTTACCTTGCTGCCATCCTCAACTGCACATGTACATACATAGTCTTCAATTTACTAGTCAACTAGGTGGAAACTATTCCTATACACTAGTAAAAACTATACACTAAGGGAAAAGTGGGAACATGATTACTAAAATAAAAAAGAATATGATTATTTATCTGATGTATATGTTTTTCTATTTGATCAAACTGAAAGATTCCAAAGAGCCTAACTCATTAGTTTTAGATACTCTTTTTTTCATGCATATTCATAATATAGAACATAAATTGAGCCAGATATGTCCACTATATTCTTTTCAGATAGTTCTAACTTTAGGATTGTAATTGTCAAAACAAAGAATATTTTTTACCTCAATACCAAGTTAATGACAAACGTGTCATAGTTTCATTCTTCGCATAAAAACACATGGAATCTACTCTGTTAGTATGGCATAAAGGCAAGGTGATGGTGGTCTTCCTTCTTTTCTCCTTCCTTTCTTCATTGAACTAATGTGTTGTGAATAGTGAGCACTCTGCTACATAACTTGATGTATGTTTAAAGCAGAACATCTGAGAGATCCTTGATAGACCTTACAAATAAAAAGTAAAACTCACTTTAATTTGCACATCCTCTTTAAACATGGGCATCAGCTGCCTCCACATTGAGTAGCAGAGATCCCTGTGAAAGTTTTTTATCTCAGAATCACCATGAAAGGTATTCTTTCACCCTTTAGTCCTTATTGGAAATGAAGGAGTTGAGAAGAACAAGTAAGAAGCAAACCAGGTTTGAAGTACTCAGAGAAAAAGTTGTGAACTTCATTGACTGTCTGGTGAGGTGAGTCTGTAGCTAAAAGTTATGCTATTTTTTCAAATATTACTGGCATAATAGCTGTCCATCATCAATCCAGGACATTTTTTTCCTGGCCTTTGAGGTTCCTCCATCCAGCTTAGAATTTTAATTTTGATTCCTTCTTTGTTGTTATTAAGATGCCTAATTAAATGACTTAGCTTATTCTTTACTGTCAGTTTAAGAACACCAGTTTAAGTTTGATTTTAGTTTATTAGGCCAGGTAGGAAGAGACAGAGTTAGAAAGCGTTTTCCTCTTTCTAAGAACAAAATGTTTATATTACGTTTCAGCATTGCTATGCCTTTGCTAGTACTAAACGCTAGATTTGGGCCAAGCCTAGAAAACAGGCTGAGCCATGCTGCTCCATTTTATCCTGAACTTCTAATTCTAAATACAGTGCAACTTGGATCAGCATTAAATTCATGCTGAGGCATCTACTCAGTAAATATAAAGGTCTACCAATCCACCATTTATTTTACGATGATTCCTTCTTGGGAAATGTAGATCATTCTGAATCATGAATTATCCAGAGAGAAGCCAGCTTTGTGTATGTATAAAATCATCTATTTAAGCTATCTTTCAGGAGCTTGGTCTATGTTGTTATTAAGATGCCAAAAAAGAGAGAGAGATACAAAAGGAAATGATTTAATAGTTAAAAAGAGAAAAATGTTTATCAGTTTATTATTTTTTAATGGCAGTTCAAACCCAACAGAAGGTGGAGGTACTGAATAGAAAAAAGTACTCAAAGTGATAACTCTCCATTTTCCAAGACAGTGATGGGAGCAGTCATTGTTTCTAGTTATTGGCAGAATTTATTATTTCTATGAAAGTGGCAAAATTATGACAAGCAGATTAAAGAGAAATGTATCATAACAAAATGATACACTCCAATATTGAACTGACCTACTGGTCAAGAATTACATTTTAACCAGGCGAGGTGGTGCATGCCTGTAATTCCAGCAGCTCAGGAGGCTGAGGCATAAGGATTCTAAGTTCAAAGCCATTGTCAGCAAAACCACAGTGCTAAATAAATGGGTGAGACCCTGTCTTTAAATAAAATGCAGAATAGGTCTGGGATGTGGCTCAGTGGCTGAGTACCCCTGAGTTTAATCCCTGGTACCACCCCCTCCAGGGCCCCCCCCCCCCCCCCCCAAAAAAAAAGGAAAAAAGAAAAGGGAAACAACCATAGTTTCGACATACATTAAAAGAACAATAAAGAATATTAAAAAATAAAATAATTGCATTTTAGAACTGATAAGTGGTAACTTTGCCCTGTGAAGTTTTCTGTTCTTGTAGTTTCTACCCCCAAGCTCTTGACTTTTCACAACTTTTCCCAAGTTGTGACTGAGAATAATTTTGCCATGTGATTTATCTTGTAAGCCACAGATGTCAGGTTCCTGAGTTCCTACAACTCCTAAGTTGTAGGCTCTGAAGTGAAACCAACCATTTCCCCTTTCAGATCTTTTACCTAATATGCCTGGCTTTTTAATGTTACTGAGTCATAATTGAAATAATGTTGAGCATGATTGAAATATATTTTGTTGTGAAAACACAGAATCTTTTATAAGAATTTATTATCTTTACAAGATTTTCTATCCTAAAAAGGGTTTATGGTTGTAAGCTAAAAGGGAGTGACTCCTCATGTAACACCTAAAGCCCAGAGAGAGGTATGACTTTCCATGTCACATAGTCTGAATCTCCTGATATCTGCCAAAAGCCCCTCTCCATTTCTCCACATTGCCCTAAAGGGGCACACTACAGATGTTGAACAGAGCTTGGAGTTCTGGAGAATATAAGCCACAGACTTCAGGAGAAGGCAGGTTCACAGTAGACCATGAGCAAAAGTACTGATAGATGAGATTAATGCAAAGAGCCAAGAAAAAAAGAGCCAATTTCTAAGTTGCTGTTTTTCACCAAAATCAAGCTTTGACGTTGTAGCCCTTGTTGATAAAAATCTTATCCGTTCCCTCAGAGGTATCTATTTGAGGAAAGGCCTAACATTTGTTGTAAACTCTGACCTGAATCCAGATGAACATCACAAAGTACTCCAGTGCCAGATTCATTGCTTCTTTCTTATCAAAGCAAATCAGTTACCAAAGTATTAGCATTTTTAATGCCAATCCCCAGATCTACAGTTGGACAAAAATTCTAACATATAGTGCTGGTTTATTACTATTATTCAACAAATGTAACCCAGTGGAAATAAATAAAGCAGGTACTTTATTTTGCCTCTGATGGAGATTCTTTGAGAATCTCCAAAAGGCGTTTTGCTTTGGAATTTGTCTGAGTTTTTAAACATTACATGAAGACAGGAAAAGGAACAAAAGTACAAATGTGAGATAATAGTTTTGAGTTTCTATAATCGACTCTATGCAGTTGCCTTGTTAAATATCCAGTCTTTATTATGTAGCAGAGACTTCCAACAAGGTCTTTTAGTGAGAGCCATGATAATGATTGGGGAATAACTGCTTGAAGTTGGTATAGGAAGAGTTTATATGGTGAGAAGTTACAAATTGGTAACTAGCCATCCAGGGAGGCAATCATCATCACAGAAACCATTTCCTCGGCTGATATAACTGAGTCTGAGTAATTGAGATAGCAGAATATTGGTCCTTAGTGAGGGTCAAGTCAAAGTAATACTCTTTGCAAATGGGTTTTGTTGCATTGGACTCTGGAGAAGGAACAACGCCTAGAAGTGGTATGAGTAGGTAAGGGGCTCTTGAGAAAGGAGGAGAGTGATGGTGAGGAATGACGCACATGTTGAATGTCCTTTTGCTTTCTCTTTTTTTCAAAACCACTGACCTAACCAGGGTAGAACAAGTACAGAGGGATCTTCTAGGAAGTGGTAATCTTTCCAAAAGGAGGAAAGAATGTCAGGAGGAGAAGGAATTATTTCATTATTCCTAGAAGAAGAGGAATAACATCTCTTGCGGCTGGACTAGGGTAGCTGCTTGATTTGCTTTGCCTACACTAATTGGAAAAGAGCTGACACAGTCTGTCATGTGGTTAACATACTTTTAAGCTCAGGACTGAATTAAGCCCTGGGAATCTTCTTTATGAAGGCATGTGAGTTAACTAATCTAATTTAATACTATTTTTGATTGTGTACGCCAAAGCTTCATTCCAGTTTAACTGTTCTCCAGACCACCTAAGAATAATGTTGCTGTCCTGGCACAGATCAGCTGATAGGCTCATACATTCTTTTCTTTTTTTTTTTTTTTTTTTTTTTTTGGGTACTGGGGGTTGAACTCAGGAGCACTGAATCACTGAGCCCTCCAGCCCTATTGTGTATTGTATTTAGACACAGGGTCTCACTGAGTTGCTTAGTGCCTCACTTTTGCTGAGACTGGCTTTGAACTCCCCATCTTCCTACCTCAGCCTCTTGAGCTGCTGGGATTACAGGTAGGTGCCACTGCATGCAGCCTAGGATGGTATAGTCAAAGTGAACTTTTTTTTTTTTAATATTTTTCAGTTGTTGATGGGCTTTTATTTTTTTATATGTGGTGCTGAGGATTGAACCCAGTGCCTCACATATGCCAGGCAAGCACTCTTCCACTGAGCCACAACCCTAGCCCTCAAAGTGAACTTTTTAATGCCTTATTTTTTAAGTTTAGGTTTCATTAAAATTGATTTGCCATCTAGCTTATTATAAGTGAAAAATTAAAGAATTCTGAAATAAGATTTTTTTTAATAATTGAAATTTTATTGAAATTTTTTAATACACTGAAACTAAAATTTAGCCTTTACTGCTGCTAAAGTAAAAAATAATCATAGTGTATAATAACTCTCCTTGAAAGATGTCAACTAAAACTTTTTTTTTTTTTTGATCCAAAAAAAAAAATAACCTTAATTCCAGACTTGAGGCTATATGACACTGTCAAGAGAGAGTAAAATGCTTGCTGTTACAGAATGGATACCTCAGTTTTTTGTATGATTTTTACTCAAAGAAATTCGTTAATACTTTAAGAAATTCCACTTTCAAGTTAGAAGAAGTGTAAAATATGTTCATTTGTTTCTAAAGGTTTAATTCAGAACTGAAATATGTAGTTTCTTTTACTGTAAATAACCTAGAAGAAATGTTTAAAAGTATTATGTGGATGAGGTGCATTTCTGTCCTGGTTCCAATACTTGAGTTTTGTTTGTTTTGCTTGTTGATTGTTGATTTTGCCTTTTAAGTAAATTGTTCTGTCCCTCCATAGAGAATTGACAAAATTGTTATATTGAAAATAAACTGGTGCTGACCTAAAAGCTGATAACCTGACCTGGGATGTTTCAGAGAATACCTTCTGCCTCCTGAGACGCAGCCTCTGCACGAGGTGGTGTACTTCAGTGGTGCCCACACCCTTCGTGAGCACTTAAATGCTGCTCCACGAATCGCCCTCCACACTGCACTCAACAATCCTTATTATTATCTGAAGGTAAGAAGCAGATTCTGATCTCTCACAGCTGAGCTCAAGCCAAGGCTTCAAGCCACAAAAATATTGCAAATTTTCAGTTCTGTTTGAGTAGGGAATAGGCAGCTCCAGGTTGGTGTAGTAGAGAGCTTGAACAATTTCACATTTTAAGAACAACAAAAATCACAATTATATTTAATACATAAATCACAAATTTAAAACTCAGAATCTATCTTCTTGGCTAGTGGTGGCTCACAGAAGAAAAATGGTGTGATTTCAGTAGTCTTTGGGGAGACTTACTCACATACTCATGTATGTGACATTTTGTGTTTCTTATTAAAGAACGATAATTTCAAATAGGTTGAAAAAACAGATGGTTTCTACCCAGTGATCTGCATTGTTGATGATAGTCTTTTGAGAGATGACTTATATCCCTAGTAGTGAAATATTGATATTTACTAATACCATGTAAAACTTGCTAGAATTCAGCTAATGGCAAATGTTGAGAGTACCATTTTAATGAAAATTCCCAAAGAGTTCTTAAAACTTTATGCAGTCAGAAATGCACTGTGGTCTTGGAAAATAACTTAATGATTAAAATGAAAAATGTGCTTGTGCAGATCCTGGACTGTTTCTGTGGTAACTAGGAGCTAGAGGGATTATGACCAAGACCTGAACCTAAATAAGAATTAGCTAACTATTGAAGTTTTATTCACTAAATAAAGAAAACCAAGATTCCACTTACTGGTTTACTAAATTTAAGTTAGGAGAGGTTCACTAATAATCTGACTTGTTCCTTATCATTTCTTAAAGGTGGTTACCTTACTTATTTTTTAGAATGAAGCACTGAAAAGTGAAGAAGGCTGCATTCCAAATATTGCCCCTGACATCTGCATAGCTTATAAACTGCACCTGGAGTGTAGCAGGCTAATCAACCTTGTGGACTGGTCAGAGGTGAGAGAGAAAAGAGCAAGTTATTGTATATGCAATATGTAGAATATTTTTATACTTTCGAACTCATCTTTTACCTTTTTAATGCCTTTTCTTTTATTTGGAAAGCATAAATTGCCTCATACTTCAGAAGTTCTTTAGGAAATAGCAGCTTGTCCTCACTCCCAATCTCCTGCTCTCTGATCCCTCATTCTTAAATCCAGCCAATTCTGTGTTCATGCCAGGTCAAAATAAGTATGTGATCTAACCTTAGTACTTAGTATTAAGCAAAAACTAAGCAATTAGGTCAGTTCTATGGTATTCCATAAAATATAGTATTAACTAGAATTTCCTTCATGAAAGAAAAATCATTGGAATGACTGTACAACAAATTTAGCAATCAGGAAGTACAAAGAATACTTGGCAAGGAAATGGACGACGGTTGTTATTCTTTAAAATAACACTATTCTTTCCCCAGCATGGGATTACAAAGATCTTAACTCTTTTGAAGGCTCTATATCCCTATTAAAAAATATCCACAATTGGGTTCTAAGAAAAGTAGGCATTTTGCATTTTCCTGGGTCAAGGGAGATTTGGGAGTAGAGGATACAGGATGTTAACTGGCTTTGTTTCTTCTTTTTCTTTGCCTATTTCTTAGTTTTCAGAAACAAGATTAAGGAGTCTTATCTTGTACTCTTTTAATGTGTAACTGGTTTAAAATGATCATGGAGGGCTAGGAATATAGCTCAGTTGGTAAAGTGCTTGCCTTGCATGCACAAGGCCCTGGGTTCAATCCCCAGCACCATAAAAGAAAAAAAAAAATGTATGATTCTGAAAATCTGAAATTTGGTATAAAGAAAAAAGAAATGTGCCAACTATCAGCAGCAGCAAGAGTGTTAAGCCTGGCTTAATTATAGAACCATCAAAGGGAGTGTAGTAAAAGATAGTTGGCAACTGTAGAGATTTTTATTTTCTTCTGTCTTATGTACTCAAAAGGCTTTTGCAACAGTTGTGACAGCTGCTGAAAAGATGGATGCAAATTCTACAACCACAGAAGAGATGAATGAAATTATCCAGTATCCTTTTAAAATCACTTCCACAATGTCCAAGTACAGAGTATAAATTTATAGTTTCTCAGGCTTAGAGGTAGAACATGAGTTTAGCATGCAGGAGGCCAGGGATTTAATCCCCAGCATCAAAATATAAATAGTTTAGTTTCTCCAGATCTACATTAGAGATGCATAAAGACATGTTAATATTAACCATTTTAAAATATTGTGAATTTAATCTAAAATGAGGTCAAACATAGACTGTTTGATCTCAAATTTATATTTCAAAATTTACCAAAAAAGAAAACCATCATTAATGAATTCTCTATTCTAATGTCCTTTTAGAAGTTGGGCACAGGTGGCAGTTTTTATACTATGTGAAAAATTAGATTTGAGTGTTTTCCATTAATGTCTACTGACAATGGATTCTAATTACAAGTAGAGTTTTCCAGTAAGGTTTATAGTATAATTTAGGAAGAATGTTTTTCAACTACCTACTTCAGTTTGCAAACTAATATTTTAACAGTGAACTTTTAATTTTTGTGACAAATATGTGGTCAATTTCCTTAGCTCGAGTTTACAGTGCTCGGTTTATTAGAGCCGTTTCTGAACTAGAGCTTTTAGGATTTATAAAACCTACCAAACAGAAGACTGACCATGTAGCAAGACTAACATGGGGAGGCTGTTAGAATGCAAATGAGTGAAACCAGATGTATCATGTGTACCTTAAGTGCAGAAGGAGACTATAGTCATGTTTACATGCCACTAGAGACTGCTGAGAATGTATAGCCCTTGTGATGAACCAGAGTGCACTACTGATCTCCAGCAGGCTTATATCAAAAAATCTTTGGGATATTTTAGAATCTAAAAAAATAAACATGCTTACATTATAACTAAAACCTCTCATACATTATCATTGTACAAAGTCATAAAATGATTCATTCATTCTTGGACATGTATATTGTGTAAATAAACTTCTTTATCCAGGAATGTAAATTATTTGTAATTGGTGTAGTTGTATTCACTCCTTATTCCTCTATTTCTTGCATTGGTCCTCACTGTAATATTGTATAGTAAGTCTTAACATGAATATTCTACAGGTTTGTTTCTCATGGTAACTGCACTAAAACTTCTACTGCCTCCCCATGTCCTTTAGTCGTAGGACTTTCAAGGTCTCAAGTTGTTTGGCTTTATGCTTAAAGGCAGTAGAATCTTCTCCTTCTTGTGACCCATCATGAAGTGTTACATCCAGTAAGGCCTATACTAATCACATCCCAAACTTATAAAACTGAGGTAAGGAAACTAATGTTAAGATGCAATGATATCTGGATCTCTTTCATGGAAAGAACTCATTAAGAAATATGTAAACAAAGATATATGAAGCTCATTGTTTAATAATCTACTTCCAAGAGAATTCTGGGGCTTTTCTAATACACCAAAATTACCATGCCAGTGTTGCTGAGGAGTGGGTGTCTAATGTCCAGGAAAAACTGCTTTAGCAAACCATAATGTCAACTATGTAATTGTAGGTTTTGTATACATATGTGCATGTTTTGAGAACAATTTCAGTAAATAACTAAACTCATTAATTCTGGAATGTAAAAAGGAGGTACTAATATGGGTTTAAAATAACAGGTGCCTTATCTAGCAACAAGATGAATTTAGATGAAATTAGTAAGTACTGCCCCTCCACTCACAAAACATAAAATTGCTAGATGAAATATCTGTCCCCCAAAAAACTGTTAAAAATGTTCCCAAAGCTAAAGCAGCAGCCCCAAGGTACCAGAAATAATCAGTTGTAAGCCAGAGCAGGTGTCTAGCCCTGTAGAGTTTTGAAAAAGACTATTCATTACCACAGTAGCACTGGTCAGGTTAGGTATCTTACCATCTTCACCTCAAAGAGCCAGGACTCTTATTCAGCAAAATATAAACCCCTATGCATAGGCTTAACAGTACTGTCAAGTTAACTTTTAAGGGTTAGGGTTAGGATTATGATATACAAACAAAACATAAATTTAAAAAATACACTTTTTATCGAAGTACCAGAATTAGGGTATGAAGCAGATTCTCCACCAAGTGGATATGATCAGGGAATAAGTTTGTGAAATTGATTCCATGATTTATTTTGGAATAAATTTGTTTATTTATTCCTTATAACCCAGGTTTTTTTCTGATATTCTAGTCATTTTCCTCTAGTCAGAAAGCCCTCAACTACATTTTTTGTTTAAACTAATCTAGGGAAAAAAATGTGCAAATGATTTTAAGGATTTTTCATCTATTGCCTCTTTGAGGTTATCAGCCATAGGGAAGGTTTCGCAGTACTCCATGTTGTATTAATGAGGACACCATTAATATATACAATGTGGTTTCCTCTAGCTTTCAAATGACACAGATGAGCACCAGATGAAATTTAGAAAACTTTGTTTAAACACCACTCATATCTTAACAGTATAACAAAAGTACTAAGTCCTACAAAGACTAGCAAAATTCACATCTGTCTGAAAGCACAGATTTCCTAAGATGAAAAAGTAACCCTGCTTTATTTTGCTGTGCACTTCCTAAATTCATGCAGCCTAAATATATATCATGCACTGAATCACATTAAGGAAAGAAGCCCAAAGTTCTGGGGTATGCCTATGAATTTATTAACACTTAGGGAAATGACGATTGGGCCACCAGCATTTAAAGACAAGACTGAGGAGCAGCAGCCAGTAGTGATAAATTGCTAAGTGTAACATCTTAAGCCAACTGAAGGGTTTCCAGGTTGAATGTGATTAGATTTTACAATGTAGAAATCTTTGGTGAGTTTACTAATAGCGTATCATGAAGACAAAGGCCAAAAGGCATCATTTGTCATCACCTAACCAAGTGTCCAAAATTAACACTAATCTTGGAAAGGCCATACATTATGTAGTATCACCTTTTATTCTTACACAGAAATTGTAACCTGAAAATTAATATTTTAGGCCCAACTTCTAGTCTACAGTTAGTTCAGATGCCTAAGTTAAATCAGTGATAGCACAAAGAAAGTCAACAAAACAGGCTTGGGTTTTCCCAGTTAGAATCTTGATTGAATCCCAAGGATAGAAGGGCTAATAAAAATTTGTTGACAAATGGGAAAACCTCAATATGGATTTGATATTAAGACATATTTTTAAAAGGGTAATGGTCTCAAGGTTATTTGTATAGAAGTATATATTTTTAGGAGATGCATGTTTAATAACTGCTACATGTTAGACTATTCTTTCAACTTTTCCATGTTTGAGCTTTTTCCTAATAAAACAAGTTTACGAAAAGGGAAAGGGCAGTGAATTGGAGGATGTTTAGAAAAATCTTGAGTTTTGTTAGGTAACAGTAAAATAGAGTTATAGCTGGAAGAGGAATGTAGGATCAAAAGGTTTTTAATATTCATTTGGGATTGATCTAGGAGACAGACAATGGATGTAGGAGAGAAGACAGCTGGAGCTGTCTTTGAATAAGATCTGAGTTTGTATGTAATGCTTACCTAGTGCAAATGCAGCAAGGAGTAAGACGGACAGAATTCTGCTTTAGCAGAATACTCACTTATTAACACCAGAGTAGGGAAGTAATTTACACAATCAAAATGAGGTAGCAACAATTGTTTTCAACCCTGGCTACTTGGATCACATATATATGGAGCATATTTTACAGCTTCCAACAGCCCTTGTTTCCTCCATCTTCTAATGCAGTTTCTAGGGGTGGAGCCCAAGAATCTTTTTAAAAAGATTACTCTTCAGGTAATATTGCAAATGCAATCAATGTCTGTTTAGAAATCGTTATTAGTTATGTCAAAGTCTTGATATTTTAAACTCCAATATTTTTCTCAAATACCTATTTTTCCTAACATTACAAAGAATTCTGCCTTGCTCTGTGCCCTTGTTAGTCAGATTTACTGAACACATTACAGTAAGCTAAATACAGCACTATATCATAACTGCCTTTTATTAAAATAATGAGACTTAGTATACTGAATTATGTAACTACTTATTACGAAGAATTTCAGGGCTCTTTGGGAATTAAGAAGCCCTAGTGCTGAGTGCAGTGGCACATGCCTGTAATTCCAGTGGCTCGGGAAGCTGAGGCAGGGGGATCACGGGTTCAAACCCAGCCTCAATAACTTAGCGAAGCGCTAAGGAACTGAGACCCTGTCTCTAAATAAAATACAAAAAAGGCTAGGGTTGTGGCTGAATGGTTACGCACCCTAAGTTCAATCCCTGGTACCCAAAAAAGGAACCTAATACAGTTCTTTCTACCACGATTAAGTATGGTTGGTATTTGGTCTAGAGTAAATCAACTACTAAGTCCACATAATTATCCAAGAACCCTGTGCATTAACTTTCTTGATTTCTCTTACACTTAAAATGAGTAGTAAGTGAGAACTTTTTTTGGTTATTAATGCAGAAATTTGACTATGAAGGAAAATTCATTATTAAAGTTGTATCTAAAATCAAAACTCTTAATTGATTTTATTCAGATTGCTAGCATTTTCTTTTTGGCTTACCTTGCCTTCCAAACTTTACCCAGCTTTTACAAATTTTTTCTATGAAAATTCACAAAAATGCGTGTTTAACAAAAGAATATTCAGTTCTATCCTAAAGTTAACATGCCTCCATATTTTAACTTACTGCTTGTGCTGTCCTAAAAAATGTTACCCACTAAATTGGTGGTTCTTGGCTGGGATTTGGCCATGTATGGAGATACCTGGTTGTCACAACTGGGGGAGAAGAGGTAACTGGCATCCAGTGGTAGAGGCCAGGGATACTGTTAAACACTCTACAGAACACAGACAGGTGTAGCCCCCAACACCCCCCCCCACTCCCCAGCCAACAAAAAATTATCTTTTCCAAAGTGTCAGATTGAGAATCATGGTACTAAACCATTACCTTAGAACTCTGCTGTAATTAATGTTTTTCAAATATTAATGGACAAGTGAACTGCCTGGGCATCTTGTGAGAACCCTATACCAATTTTAATCAAAGAACTGGTGAAATAAAATTGCCAAAGTTAAGGTTTATGTTCCAGTATACTTAGGATTTGGGTAATAAGTGGAAATACGCTATTAGTATTCAATAGATGAATTCACTGAAGCATTTTTTGCTCATTTCACTGAAAGAAAGATGTATCTGGAAACCACTCAGGAAAGTGCAGTTCAATTTGCTGAATCATGCTTTCTTTCACATTTCTTGCACATGTCCTTTAAAAAACAAACTGAATTCTATTGATGCCTTTGAGGTAAAAATTCTAGAGTTCTTAGAACTGTCTATGAGGTAATGTACTATTATGCAGAAAATGTTACAAAAAGTTATAGAAGCAATTTAGAATCAGAACACAATTTTTGAAAATAGCACTCAAATTTTAAATCTTACCAGAAATTTTACTTAATCGATTCCTGGAAAATGCTTACATTTAAAACACTGGCTTTATTCAAATACTACCCATTTGTACATTTAAAAAACAAGCAGAATAGAAGTAAATGTTTTATTCTTCCAACTAAATTCCAGTACTACAAGGGCAGTAAAACAATGATACACTGGAAAAAAAAATGCAGCAATAAACATTTGTTAAAAAGACTGATAGAATAAATAAAACTACCAAAAAGGGGGGGGGGGATCATATAAACCCATTCTGAAACCCCAAAAAGTCCTGGAATACAGAAATGCCCTCCTCCACTATTTCACAGGAAGTACTGTAGGCTATTTGCTCAATATTGTCCTGGGATTACATTCTAAATTATTAATAACTGGTTACAGTTTGGTTGTAGTGCACAATTAAAATCACACTAACTTCATCTGAAGTGTCATTCTACAGTTTTATTTACACAACCAGTGAAGGGCATGTTCTAGAATACCAGCTTTAATCCTTTTCAAACATTAATATAAGAAGCCAAATTGTAATGATACAGCAAAATGAGGCCACTGGTATTAATACAGGTAGCAAAGGTCCACATCCAGGTGGTACTGACATCAGAGAAATTTCCAAAACCAGTTGTTGCTGCCTAAGAGTGGTTGCCACTGACAAAAGCTTGACATAACCTGTATTCACAGGGGGTATTGGCATTGCTGCATGTCATAATTGGGACCTCCTGCAACAACTCAACAAGGAATAAGGCAGCCCACAAATGCAGAAAACTTGATTCATGAAACATCTAGAAAGGGGAGAAAAGGACAATTAGTATAAAAGAACAGTTAAAATTTAAATGTTTTCAAAACACAGTTCAAATATACTAGATATTCATTAGAGATTGCCCCTACACAATTAAGTAACTAAAAGTAAGCCTTATAAAAGTTTTACTGCTTATTTCTTTCAGGCTTTTTAAAATGTATTCTTGAATATGAAAATAATTATTTTCTCTTTAAAAGATGCTTTTGTTTTCAATTTGTAATTCAAAGGTCAAATACTTACAACTAGCAGGCTGTTCTCCATATCGTCGCATTATTTGATCATGCGTAAACTTCACAAATGCATCATATTGTTCTATAAATAAAGGGACATGCCCATTACATGACTTGCAAAATAGCCTAATAAAGTCAGATAAACTCTAAAAATAGAAAATACCTGAAACAATTCTAAGTTGACAATCACGGACATAAAATCAGTAGTAACAGTGTATCAGACAGCATCGAACTTAGGATATAACCGGTTTTATTTTTAAATGGTCTATGAATGGCAATTTACTACAGTGAGAGAAAATAGGTCAACAAAGCTTAACAACAACAAACCATCCACCTGTGTATCCTAATCAGATGCCTCAAGGAAAAAAAAGAAATCACACAAAATCCTCTTGGCTATTCTAACACCTTGATTTAACTCCCTAAGAATCAAACAGTTTTTTATAATAGCTATAATAAAAATCTGGAGCTTAAAATTAGAAACATGATCAAATTACCATTTTTTAAAAAATCATGCCATTTAATAGGTATTTCAAATGTCAACATTGATAACAAAGTTACTGTGAAAGGTAAGTCCAAAAATCCACAACCAAACTTGTGTTGCTGTTGATCGACAAGGCTCTTAGGTCACTAAGGTGGGCCATGAGGTACAAGACAGTGGCTGTTCCTTTATTAAAATGAAATTCCTGGTTCCCAGAAAACACTGTACCAGTGTATGGAAAAGTGTAATTTAACTGATATAAAGTACATGTGGGAAATAATGCACTGTTTATAACGAACTTCTGAGAGACCCTAAAACTCATCTCTTACCTGCAAGTTTTGTGTTCAATATTTCTTCATACTCTTCTCGAACTTTCTCTTCCCGTTCTTTCAACAAACGTTCACAGATCATCCCAACCTGCCGTAGAGTAAATAAGGGCTGTTCTTTTTTTAATGGTGAGGATGTTGCAGATGAAGTCCCTATATATAATGTGAACAAAAACACCTGATTTAGGGCCATGATAGAATGCATCTTCTAACTGAAAGGTTTCTTCTGTATCTTTTCAGTGATGATATGAAATCCTATTAATTCAATTTTTAGCATGGATTTCCCAAGCAGTCTAACAACAGGTTTAAAATAATTTTATCAGCTTGTGTCTCTAAATACAACAAAAAGTCTTCAAATACAAGGGGAAAATTCTAAAGATAAGTGGACAAAACTTCTAAACAAAACATTACAGGATGGGTGAGTCCCATTATAAAACTTAACTCCATTCTAGTAAATACCTCACCATAAAGTGTTTTAGTGAATAGTTTACAAACTTTCCAAAAAGAAATAACGACCAGCTTAATTTAATTAATAAGATTATTAAAAAAATATTAATAGACAAAAAGAAAAACAGGATTATTCCACCATTTTTAATTACAATACTCCCCTCATTTTCCAAACTCAATTTAGAGGGGTTTTTCCATCATTAAAAAAAAAATAGATTTCTTACTGGCACAATAAAAACCTTTTTATATTTAAAAAAAAAATACAGCATGATCCCTTTAAGAGATTTACTCTAGAGAACATTCTGGAATCTAGACCTGGCATTATCAGAAAGTGAGATATTTCATATAAAGAATTTTTTCAGAAATGCATTCGTCCTCAAGGATCACTTAAGGCACTTTGGTCTTCCAAAAACATCACCCAGTTTAAGAACATTGACATTAATCTTTTTGAGAACTCAAGATTATGATTGCCCTCTGTTATACTGTTCCAAGTACATTTGCTATCAACTGTTTCATCTTGCTGTGTGCCCCTGGTGCCTCCTATTCCTCTCACTTCATTGCTCCCTACAACCTGTATAACTGGGACCAGTTAGCTGTTTATTACATCCATACCTATCACAGGAGTAAAGTGCAGAACTTTAGTCCATAATTCCTAAGACTATCTTACTTTCAAATTCCCACCTTTGTGAAGGCTGCTTGTTAACTGATCATCTAAGAACTGCCCCTCACCCTGTCTCACACCACCTGGCCCCCAATATTGGGGGGAGTACTACAGTATTTAATTCTGAACAATTTCACCTTTCCTGATCAAATTCTATATGACTATTTTATGGCTTTGAATGTTTGAAGAGCCACTTCTGATGGCTTCTTTTCAGCCAAAAAGCTTCCCCTACATTTCAAACAGACCTTATTTTTCTGCCTTTTAAAAATAAGTTTATCTACAAATAAGGATCAATAAGAATTCACCTTTAGAAATCCATCCTAATAGGACAAATGTATGACAATATGTATACAGGGTTATTTCTTTAAATCTTGTTAACAGAACTTCTGAATCTAATTGACAGATAAGTAATTAAGGGAAACCGATAAAAGGGCATAGCATTTGCCATGCAAGGTACATTTATACTTAATAAGCACAGGTTGTACTGTTAAATTTTCTTTAAAATGGAGGCTATGAATCATAGTACTTTTATGATGTCCACTTTGGAGATGCTATACATAGGTGATGGTCTTTGGTTAGTGGGAATCCAGGTAGTGATTACTTATTTTGTACCATATTTTTAAGATACTACACGCATATTACACGCAGGCGCACTCGCGCGTGCATACACACACACACACACACACACACACACACACACACATTAATTAATCTTGGAGAAGAGCCAGAGAAACAACAGCTGTACTCCATATGTGTACAATGAATCAAAATAAATAAATTAAAAAATAAAAATTTTAAGAAAAAGAGCTTAAGTGATTTTGGATTACACTTTCCCCATAGTGAATAACATTTCTTTTCACTTATTAAAGTTAACTGTTACCTGGTGAAGCTGGTCCACTGAGGAGAAATGCATGTGGCTGTGCATCAGAACTACAACCTGGATCTGTCTGTTGGAAACTAGTTTCTAAATGTCTTCTCTTCTGCATGCGTTTATACTCTTGTTTTATGTTGTACAGAATTTGTTCTAGAAGAAAAAGTTAAAATTTGGCAAGATAAAAACTTTGAAGTTAAATGAACACATTTCCAAGCCCATAATTAATAATGACAAGAGGGAGAATTATGTGTATTCAAGCACTCACTAGTGAGAAGTGACAGTAGGTTAACAAAATGACTAAAAGCAGGTGGGTACTAAAATATTACCATACACAAAATGGTCATGGCCATTAACATTAAGCTCAGTAGGATCTAAGAATATTCTGGCATTAATAGTAAATAAAACACTCTCAATATCTCTGGGGGAAATACATGTGGAATAATTTGTACGTAACAGGTCCTCCTGGTGAGAACGAACCACTAAACCACAATGCAGTTATCTCTAACCACAGCCATCAAAATGGGTAAAAATTTATCCCACATGTCCTTGTCAGTGTCATTTACTTTACAAAGATTTCTAATTCAAAATAGTTACCATTTGGCCTCTCCAAAAAGTTCCTAAGGTTTCTACCATCCCCACTGCTCCCAAATTAATAAATTATCCATGTAAAACTACATCTTATAAGGTTTACTAATCCTAATCCAAAACAAGATTAAGCAAAAATGAAATCAACAGATTTAATAAAAGGTTCACAGTATAGTCTAACTTTAACATTGGATTTTACAATGAAGCTTTAAGAAGGAGCATAAACTACGGGACGTAAATCGGTCCCTTAGGCATTACAAATACTGGCAATTTAACTGTGTGTAAACAAAATGTTTATACATGAATTTGTGGTTTAAATACAAAATCGCACACTGGAATGATTAACTTCAGGTTGGTTTTGTTGGTTTTAGTATTTAACATTTTTTTTAAGTGTTAACATTTTGTTTAACGTGGGTTATGTCACTTTCAGTCTTCCATTTAGGTAAAATAGTTCATACTTTTAAAATGAAGCTAACCAGTGTGAAATAAAATTACTGTCTATTGAAGGACAAGTTTCCTAATGTTCACCAGAGGTATTGATAAAACTGGTTCAACATCCTGTTAATCAGGACAAGCACAAATATTCTTTTTAAAACAAGAGAACCTCTTTCAGTAACAATATTCTAAAAGGTTTTAAAGGTAATATTTTGATCTTTGATATGAGAAACAGCAAGTTTCACTCACTCATTTTCTGCTTAAAGCTATTAATAGCCTGATCAAATGTGTCATTCAGTGCATCTTAAATGTTATTCATGACCAAAGACTTAAAAGAGGTACTAACTCAAAATAACCTGACTTTAACATCTACCTTTTGGGCAACATATATACATTCATTGATTACTACATAAACATTCTCTGATTATTTCGGTCTTCCTTTGCTTCTTCTTCACACTAAAATCAATGAAAGCACAACTAAAATGTACCAAAAGAATGCTTGCAACAAACCCAGGTTAAGATACAGTGAAAGTTTTTGAAATTTCCCATTGTGAACCTCCACATCACCCAATATTTAACATCACTAACAAGGTAAAGAATCCAAAAGTTCTCTCAGGCTGCTCCATTGCAATTAATTCCACCCTACCACCACTACCTTTTGCCAACACTCACCTTGTTAGTTATTACAGTTGGCTCTCTATATCCATGGATTCTGCATCTGTAGATTTAACTAACCACAATGTATTTTTTTTTAAATTCCATCCGTCCTATACAGGTAGTACATTTTTCTTGTCATTATTCTCTTAAAAAACCATGATCTAACAACTATTTACATAGAATTTACTTTGTACTAAAATCTTATGTTTGAGATTCATGTATGTTGCATGAATCAATAATTTATGGTATATACATGTATGTACTTACTCATTCTACTAAAGGACATTTGGACTCTTTCCAATTTAGGGCTACTATGAATATTCAAGTACCAGTCCAAGGGTGAACATGTTTTCATTTCTTTTGGGTAAATACCTAGGAATGGGATTAGACTGCATAATCACACATCAAGTGAATGGTTTTAGTTTGTAAGAAACTGCTGAAATGTTTTCCAGAGTGACTTTACCATTTTGCATTCCTACCACCTCAAATGTATTAAGAGTTCCAGCTGCTCTACAGCCTTGCCAACACTTGATACTGTCAGTTAAAGAGCTGAAGAACTCTAAATGCTATTGCTTTCCACATCTAATATGATGCAACTATGTCATCTAAGCCACACTGTGCCCTCAAATGTTCTAATACTGGTAACGTGATCTACACTTATGCAGCAAAATTGTCTGATTTAAATTGGCCAAGATCTCAGTAGCACAAGTCACAAACAGCTAACCACAAGCCTCAAGCTCCTAGTTCAAAGGTTTAAATAGTTTTGAAGGTGATTAACTCAAGAAATTTTCCCAGATTCAATATTCTACAACTCATATTGATAAGCCAAATCTAGATATTTGACTGATATAAGGTGCTACCATACCAGCTTGATAAAGGCCTTCCATACATAAGTACTTGTCTACTTAAACTACTTAGATCCATCACAACCTTCATCACTCCAAAAGTTCTCTCAAGCAATCTTTTAAACTAACATGTTTATGTACATTTACATACTCTATTATATTCCAAGAATATGCAACATTTGAAACTGTTGCCAACACAACTTATAGTCCATTTTAAAAAGTCACAGCTTCATTTGCACTATCAGCTGCATATTCCAGTTTTAATCATGTAGCATAAACCAAATTTGCAGCAATCATTTAGAGCAAAATATTTATCTTCATGACAAGCTAAATCACAAATGGCTGTATATCCTTTTATAAAATCTTAAAAATCTTACTCTTTTACCATAAAATATTAAGTGAAAGTAGCAGCAAATTCTGACTCAAGCATTTTCATTTTCCAGTTTAGTAAATACTACTACGATTGCTAATAGAAGTCCCTTTCTTAATAGCTAAGATGTACCAATGAGTCAGCACTTGTTCCTTTGGAGTATTTTTAAAACACTAAGGTGAATCAAGGGGAAAAAAAGGCCTCTTTTTAGTTTCCACTGATACCTTAAAAAATCACAATGAGTAAGACAGACAAACATGAGGAAGCAGTTATGGGATTAAAAAAAAAACTGAACAGCTGAATTGATGAGAGTAAGAAAAAACATCATCAAGATGGGACTGTGCAAGGGGAAGAACTTGGAACAAGAACCAACTAAAAATACATTTAAAGGAGAACCACAAATTGGGGAAGGGAGAAGTGACAAAAATCGTTCTAGGATCAATAAAGTATTAAAAAATATATATATATTCAGTATTTGAAATTCAATTTGTGCTCCAGACCCCAAAAGCTTTAGTTTCTCCACTGACATTACTAGTTCAAACACTAATGTTTCATGAACAGTTTTAAGTTTACATGTATGGAACAACCTTTTTTATATCACTTTATATGCCATTTATTTCTCTATGACGTATCTTCAGGCGGGAAAAAAATAAATGGGTATCTAGACACTCCACCCCATAAAAACTTAAAAACAAAACAAAAAACACCTGTGAAAAAAAACAAAAAACGTCTTATTTCTAGATAGGAACACAAATAAGGACAACCTGTACACAACTAAGTACAGAAAATCTACAGTAGCCATAAGGCCAAAAACTAAGAAACTGTTCCAAATAGTAACAGAACAAATCTGGAGAGTTTTGAACTGCTTATTATACACTGTCCTGTCCACTTTATAAATTAAAACATACCCAAATGGAGGTTACTATGGAGATACATCTTTATAAAGCAGATATTTCCCCAGGATCATCTGTTTAGAAACTAAAGCAGTTCTTATATTGTTGAACCTGGAACCAAATTCTAACATCAGATACTCAAGATACAGCTAAAATTTTAACTTCTACCTGAACAGTAAGCATGAATTTTACTACTTGCAGGTATCTTCTCTAATAGCTTACAAGCTAGGAAAAGAAATTTTTAAAAGGCAGGGAAAAGAAAGGAAATTGAACCATCCAAAATTCAAAACCCCAAATATGCATGCTACAGAAAACATCTGGTTCCATTTGGTCAAGCAAGAGGTCGAGCAGAGCCATGAAGGCAAAGTAACTTGGATTTACCCATAGGATTTTGACGAGTCCCATCACTTAGATTAAATAAATTATCACTGGCTATTTAGTACTAATGAAATAACAGAATTTGACCTTGTAGTGATTATAGCTTTTCTTCCTACAGTAGGAAAATTAATGAACACCCTCTTATACAGTAAAAAATATAATGTAAATTTAGAATCTCAGGCAGTTTGCAAAGACAGAGAACAAATTCCTTGAGACTAGAGAGCAGCACAATCAAGCTGAAATACAAACTCATTTCCTATCATGGCTTATTAGGGCACCACCCCCTGCCTCAAACTGACCGTACCTGGAAACCAGAATTTACAAATGGTGACTTAGACCAAATGAAGCCCTGTTTAACCAGAATATGTTTTTGTTAAAAACATTTGTGAATTTGTGGCCAATATTTTAAAGCTGGGTGACTTTACACATTGGGGATCTTCTTAAAATGTAGATTCTGAGGGATAAAGCTTCAGATTCTACATTTCTCATGAGGTGATGCTGCGGGTCCATAGCAAAATTGGAATTTACTGGTTCCCACCTAGTTTTCATCACTGATTTATATTATTGTCTGAAACTACGTATGGGAACTTAAGTGTTCAGTGGCAACTTTTTTCTTAAAGGCAGTTATTATTGGACATACTAGTAAATGGAGAGGGGAAGGAAAGCATTAACAGCTGGCATTATTACATGTACAAAAATACCTAAGCAAATGATTTAAATTCATTTTGCCACCCTCACCTGAATGGTTTTGTAAGTTAGACATACCTAGGAAAATATTCTGCAAATTAACTTAAACCTATACACACAGCTTCCTTCATTTTCTCCTAACATACTTTTAAAAAAGATAATTCACGTTCACCATTATCTGACTGGTGATGAACAAGTATGTTTACTTTTCTGTCGTGACTTGTGTGAAAACACTGAGACCACCTCTCACACAAGACATTGATTGGAATTCCTCTGGTATCTTTTGTTTATTCTGTGTATTTTGCAAATTATTTGTAAGCTTTTAAAAGTTAACAGATTTGCGGGCTGGGGATGTGGCTTAGTGGTAGAGTGCTAACCTAGCACGTACAAGGCCAGGGGTCTGATCCTGGTATTGCCACAGTCAACGGATTTTACAAAACTTCTGATTTCTGGTGGGAGGGGGCCTACTGGGAAAATCTGACAATAAAAGGTCCAAATTCCCCATGACCAGAACTAAAAGGAATGGTCTGAACTAAAGATATAAATTATCACGCATCATCTCCAAGTGGAAGCAAGCATGTGACTGCCAAGGGAGCTTGAACCTAGAACTAAAGATGGCCAGATGAAGACACAGCAGGGTAAATACTATAAAAAAGGTCAAACGAGAGAACAGACAGAGTGCTATGGAATTCACTGGTGACTTGACAAGAGCTGTTTGAAGAACAAATACATTAGGAGTTGATTACCAAAGAAATGGAAGCAGGCCATTAACTTGGTTTTAAAGAAAAGGGATCTGGAAGACAGCTGGAAGAAGATGTTTTACTTAGTGTCTAATGGGAGGCCTGAGAATATTTAATTTCAAAAGCAAAGATCCAGTTGAGAAAGAAAAAGCTTAATAATCAAGAGGATAAAGTTCCTTTGGAGAGAAGGGAAAATCCTTTCCTAACCATGTAAAGGGTTTTCATCACTTCCTTTAATCTTCAATGATACCAAAAGTAAAATAGGACAGGCACAAATGTCATTAGTATAGGTATTAGGAAACTTAAATCATGTCCTTTATTAAGGGCAAGGTTATTCATTGAAATGCGGACTTGTGGGACATCATTAAAAGTTCCATTTGAGGTTGCTCTACTGTGACTATTTCTAGTCCTTGGTCAAGAAATACTCTTAATCCTCACTCACAGAGGCAGATGTGCATATTTTTATAGATGAGAAAAATAAGGCTCTGCTTCAGAAGGTCAGTGAAAGGTCAGTGTCAACATGGTTCTGACTTTTGGGCCCAAGCTGTTAACATCTGTTCTCTAGCACTGTACTACCACATAGCCAGTATTCCATAAGCACCTAAAATGACAGTGCATCACAACGAGGAAGCTCATTTTTAAAAAAACAGATGTCAGAACAGAGGGATTTAACTAGCACACAGTAATTCTTTCACACCCTGAAACTTCAAAGAGTTTGCTTATCAAGACGGTAGTAACCAAAATGAGGCATAATTTCCATCTAGAGCCCTGAAACAATGATCACTGGGTGTAGCAAAACAGATTATAAGAAATTTACATAAGGGATGGCTCAAGTGGCTCTGCACTACCTACTATTATTCTTCTACCTTAGGTCACTGGAGGCTTAAGTTTCAGTGAGCACCAGGTTCCCCAATCCTGGCACGGCAACTAAAATCTCCTATACTTGTAAACCAATTTTAACACTAGAAAAGTTCTTCCACAGGTAGAAAGGAAAAAGGATTTTGATTTCATGAAAATTGAAAGGAAATCAGTAGAGGAAAGGGACCACGGGAAGGGAGAAGGAAAAGGGAAATACTAGGGAATGATATTGGCCAAATTATTCTGTAATATTTGCATGTACGATATGACCATAATGCCCCGATTAAAAAAAAAAAGAAAAAAGTTCTTCAGAAAATTATATTTTAGCATGAAGAACAAGGCAATCCCCTATAACAATTAAAAAGCAATTTCAGGGACAGTAATGTTTGAAAAATAGACTTTTCAAATCCCACTTAACATTCTATTCTTAAGTTGCTGTCAGTTTAACAACACTCTTGTTTTAAACACAAAAACAACAACAAAACAACAAAAATCAACTTTTCCAAGTCCCTTTTTTCAACCTTTCCCCCCTCCGTTTGATTTTTTTTTTAAAGAGGGAGTTTTGTAATAATAAACATTAACAAAAATGAATGCCAAAGTCAGAATATGCATATAATGAAATAATTTCAGATCCTTACCAGTAAACAAGCTTCAACACCTTTTAAAAAAAATCTTTTTGTTGAGCATTTTTATTCAAGTTTAGCCAGCCAAAAGACAAAGACAAAGTACATCAATAATTGCTGTACTATCAGCCCATCAAGAGACTGTCTTACACTTCTTTGATTAACCAGCACAGAATTTAGAACACAAGAGATTCCGAAGAGCTTGAAATAGTGACTTCTTAGAGGAGAAATTGATTTTTAAATAAAGAAAAATGAAGTACATGAATGAGACCTAGAAATTAAAAATTAAGTCTAATCCCAAAATTATACTAATGAAAGATTACACTTTTAATAAAATCGCAGTATTCTAAAGTACTCATAGATCTCAATATGATTTGCCCGTGACATCTGACAGATAAAAAACTAATGACTTAAATACTACAAAACTAAAGTATATTCTGTGCTCCTTTTCTAGTGCTAGGTTCAATATCACCAATACCACACTTTTTAAAAATTCTACCTTCCCAAGATTACAAAGTCTATTATATTGTAAAAGTATGACAACAAGCCTAACAAATATCAAAGCTGACAAATGAACATGCACTAGAATTTTCAATTACCTCAAGGATTCCCTGTTTAATGTAGCTGCAATATCATCTCATCTCAATTTTGTTACAAATAAATGTCTTAGAACTTCACACTACAAAATATTTTCTCGTCAAAATTCTATAAAGCCTTGAAAATGTGTTTCTTTAAATGAGCAAATATCTGATGATGGTATAATTTTTATAAATAAAACTATTTATAATACTATAATGCAGGTAATCCATGTTAATCATCCAAAAAGATGAGGGAATACTGACAAGTATATTTCAAGTGCCTTAAAAAAAAAAAAAAAAAAAAAAAAAGTCAAAAAAGAAAGGTGATACAGAACTAAGGGGCAAAACTGAATCCCCTTCCCTAAACTTTAGCACCTCAAAGAACCTTAGGAGATGCCAAGGTCTAAATAACTCAACAAACAAATTCAACATTTTAAAGTTTTATTTGTGAAAAAACATTATGTGGATATAGCTCAGTTGGTAGAGTGCTTGCCTTGCAAGCACAAGGCCCCGGTGGGGGGAGACCATTATGAAAAAAGGTATGACAGATAAGAATAATAAGGCCATTTTCACACTATTTATAATTAGAGTTGTATCTGCAAATGCCAGGCTGGTACCCACAAGTTGACTAAGTATTTCCCATTCATACTTTTTAAAAAGTAGTTATCTTCTCGAAGGCAAGAAATTCACACTTGCATAGGGAGCATTCTGTAAGTCAACTGTGTTAAGCACAATGTTAATGGCACCCCCAATGCCATTACTAGTTTCATGAATCAACTATCCAAGAGGTGCAAACTCAACTTGTGCTACTACTCTGCACTCTTGAAGGAGAAAATTTTTCTTCCAAATAGCAAAAATGCTCAAAACTGGACACTTCCCCTGAATCTCTTATTTTCAACTTTTCAAAACTAAAGTATATCTCAACAATTAGTAGGAAAGACATACCTGAGCCTATTTTTCCTATAAAGCCATTCAATAACTGAAAAAATTATTCTTTACATCTCAGATTATGTCTCTATGGCAACTTCTGTAGCTAGTAGGATCCATAACTGAAGAGGGAGCTAACCTCTTATTTAGTTATATGTAGTTTACATCCTTCTGTGCTCAAGTTTGGCTTCATTTTTCTACCCCCAATCTTACCAAAAAATTAAAAAATGAATATAATTGCACTGTTTTTAATGGTCATAAACATCTACGATTCTTTTTTCTTCTTCTTTGCAGTATGGGGGATAAAAACCATGTCCTCCTCCATTCTAGCTTGTTCTACCACTGAGCTACAACCCAGCTCCAACTTGCAAGATTATTAAATGCATAATTTGGAGAACTATGAAATACTTGCAGTTACATATATAGTCAAAAATAAAATACCCATAATACAAAAACCATGAAAAACATGTATTTGTCAAATCCACTGAGAAATTAGAAGCAAGTTAACAGCTGTCTAAATAACCACAAAATATTTTTTTTAAAACAACCACTTCTGGCTCAACATAAATGACATCTGAAGTGAGATGCTGCCTCCTCCAACAGACATCTCATTTATTTGCCCAGAACCATTTATATTTCATTTAAGCCAGCTGGTGTCTCTGTTTGCAGGCACGCATCAATGTCTAGTGAACAATCTATGTTCCTGTAAACTTTTCCCCATTCACAAGCTCTAGTTTCCATTTTTAATGGCAAGTTTCCAGCAAATACAATGAGTTCTCACAAAGGAATTTAACTCTTCATCCAACTCAATTCCTAAGATAAACTAGAGCAATGGTACCAAACCAAAAACAATGTGTATTAATGTACCTAGCAAACTCACAAAGAAATTGACATCCACAGAAGGCTCTCTTCACCAGACCATTAATTCACTGCACAATTATGAAAACAATGTGTTGGATTTGACTGACAGTCTCTTGTAATGTTGCATAATATTTTGGTTTTATGAAAATAACTTCTTTCTTGGGAATGTCATGACAATCTTGGCTAAATGATAATATGAATGTTTCAAAAACCAATAGAGAAAGATAGAACACTCTGAATTTCTTTTCAACTAACTTGCACAGATGAATACTAACGCAGTTATTGGAGGCATTCGCTTCCCCAACCATATTTAATGCTTCTCTCCCCCTAACCATCTTCACTCATCACTCTCTTTGCCTCACTGCTAATACCCTAGATCAGAGTACACAAACTTTTCCTGTAAAGAATCAGTCAGCAAATATGGAGCTCCGGGGCAAAATAATCTGTCACAACTACTCTATCCTGCCATTATAATGTATGTGCAATAGACAAAACTTCATAAAATAATGAGCACAGCTGTGTTCTAATAAAATTTTTATTTATGGACACTGATATTTGATTTCCATATCATTTTCAGTGTCACAAAATAGCTTTTTCCAACTATTTAAAAATTATTAAAATTTTCTTAGTTCCCAGGCTAATACAAAAGCAAAGCCACATTTGTTGATCCTGTCCTAGACTGCACTTCTGAATTAGTAACTCAGGTGTCCCAAAACAAACAGGTTTGAGATATGCTGTAAGAGGTTTCTAAAAAAGTCACAGTGTTAATTATGATGATAAAAGCCCCAAGTCTTGAGAATAAAAAAGCAAGCTTGACTTCCTTCAGTTCAACTATTCTTTTTTTCCCAGTTATTAAATATCAACAGTTTGAAAAATATTGACTTATGTAAGAACTGTCATTAAGTCAAACTTGGAATCACCTTCCTGGAATGACTAAAATAATAACTAGGGTTTAAAGCCTATGTCCAAGTTCCTGAAACTACTAATAAGCCGTATCAAACTTAAGCTTCACCATGACAAAAAACTTACATGGAAATATCAATGGAACAACAAAAACTATATACTGTATATGCGCTAGAAAACTTCAGTTCTCTAGTTCTAAATTTATTTTAAATTATATTTGAACTCAACAGAATGAAAGGAAAACAGTTCTAGCAGAGTCTGTCAATCTGACTTTAGTAAGCCTTGTCTACTTCCAATCCTAGTTTTACTTATTTCAGCTAAGGATATATAGGCATTCACTCCTGTGAAGTTTTAAGAATCACCAATGTTAAAATAAAAATCTAAAAGTTGAGTGCTTGGGAAAATTATCTTCAAGTTTAGAAACAGGAAAACTGGGAAAGCTCTCTGATACCTGCACGATACTGCAGTTCCTATTATGACATTATTAGAAAACAACATAGAAGCATACCCCAAACTGGTCACAAAAGATACCTTTGTAATGTTGTAAAAATATAGTTAAAAAAAAAAAATGAACATTAAGCAAATCAGAACTTCAGCAAATTTAACTTTTTCCTCAAGTCAACATTTTAAGTTGACATTCAAATTAGCTGAAATACCTAAGTAATTTTTAGCAAACTCAATAAAAACCAATTAGGATGTAACTGATTTTAGGTTTCAGGGTATGAACACAACTTCCAACGTAATATCAAAAAACACCTTGAAAATCGGGATATGGTAATATTACAGAAAATGAATGTGAATTTGAATCAGCTAGCTTTAACAATAGCAATGATTCCGATTTTTACAATTATAGCCCATCTATTTGAAATTTGAGATAATGAGGAGCCCAGTGTATTAACCCATACTACAAATATATCACTGAAATAAATTTTCAAAAGGATCCGAAATCTAAGTTCCCATTAAAGTGATGGAACACGTTATATAGCTCCCTGATGTTTATATGCTGGACTAACCAGCATCTAGTTATTTTTTAACTCACAAACCTAACACTATTAATTCAGTACCTCCCAGGAAATTTACTGATTTGTTACAGCTATTTCGAAACAGCTTTATTAATAGTTAAGTATAGATCCCATGCTTTTCAATTTTCAAAAATATTTCACTAAAGACAATTTAAAAATGTCAACAAGGAACTCATTCTTGTCACTGGTGGTTTGCTTGTTTTTAAGTAATGCCTAACAATGCCTAACAATCAATGAATGCCTTCACATAGAAGACAGTTTAGGTTTGTCATTAAATGAAATTCTAGGAATTCCTGTGAAAACTGGCTACAACTCTAAAAGAGAATAAAGTGAGATCAAATATTTAAATGCAAAAATAGTAATCGAGGTATCTGAGGGATTTTCTATGGATTTGGGAAAGGATATTTTAAAAAGTGACATTAAGAAAACCCACTTAGTACAGTCAAATCCAAATAGAAGTTGCCAAATATAGAGATAATATACTTCCCATCTTTTTAAAAAGCTAATAACGATATTTTAAAAATCCAGCTAAGAAAAGGCTTTGTCTAATTGTCTAAGGGTGATATTACCACAGGCTCACACACAAAACCTTTGAATGCTACACACAAAGGAAACGGATTTACACTTCAAGTCCACAAAAGCCTATCCTAGGACTGTGCCAGGGGCACACAAGAATTCAAAGTACAAAAAAAAAAGGCCTGGTCATACACTTGCAGTACAAAGCACCTAAAGGCATTCCCCATAGTCACTTTCAGGAAATGTTTCAAAATGAAAAGCAAATAAGTCTGAAGTCCCTTGGAATCTTGGGTTTCTTTTATTTTCATTTTCAAGGCTGTTAGTTATTTTCTTTCAACGTAATTGAGTAGAAATGAAGGCATTTCTAAAGAAAACAACTACTCAGCCTCAATTTTCAATACAATTTGCTTTTCACTAAAAGTTCAAGATTTCCCAAGGTCTAGATCCACAGTGTGATCACATTACAGCACTCGGAAAGAGCATTTTCTTTGTTGTTGACCCTGCTAGGGAAACAGGTCTTGACTCAGCCAAAGTGGCGTTCTTGTGGGTGATTAATGACAGGCCTAGATCTCGCCCCAGTGACATCCATCCCCACCCCCCACCCCCCTATACTAAAATCAGCCATGTCTGAACTGGAGGAGGGGCTGCCGTCTCGCCTCAAACCACCCAGTTCCAGAGTTAATAGCTGCAACCAATTGATTCAGGCCAACAGACATCGAGATTCGGGTGAAATGTTACCTTTCTCTCCTCTGATTTATGAATAATATCGTCCTCTCTGATCGTTTCCGCTGGGTAGCTACTTACTACGGAAACACTAATTCCAGTGATTCCGACTAAAGAAAAGGATCTTCCTCTTCTCCACAATACCGGCACGACACGGCCCCTACCCACCCAATCTCCCGACTACCCTCCCTAGACATCAGACCATTTCTATTGTGCTTCCATAACCCTAGGGGCTAATTAAAAGAAATGTGGTCGCCCGACTTTAAGAATGAGGGCCACAGTTCGGCACCCCCCCACCCGCTTCATCCCGCGCCCCCAAGCCCACCCTGGCAGCCACCCGGCCCAGTCCCACCTGTGGTGAGGCGGGAGGAGACGTCGCCGAAGGGGGACGGCTCCATTCGGAGATACTTCTGCGGCGAGGCGGCCGCAGCCGAGAAGGAGGCGGCGGTGGCAGCAGCCGCCGACAACGGGGAAGCGGCGGCCGAGGTGGGCGCCGACAATGGCGCACATCGCCTCCGCTTCGGGGACGCAGGGCTCAGCAGTGGGTCGAAATCCAGAGTCCTTTTCAGAGTGGCTCCGCACGCCATGGCCGGGGGCAGCCGAGGCGCCCGGCTCGGGTGGGGTCGGGGAGGGGGAGGGCGAGGGAAGGGGGGTAAGAGCTGGGACTCAAGGAGAGCCTAGCCGACAAGATCGGGAGAAGCCAGGCGGGCCTCGGAGCGCCGGCGGAGCGAAGAGGAGCCGCCGCTGCCGCTGCCTCCGCGGCAGGGGCAGTGGCCAGGGCCGGCCCGGGCGAGAACGGGAGGGGCGGTGGCGGCACGCACGCCAGTCGCGTCAGGGGGGCTCTTCCGCCTCCTCAGGCGCCGCTCCCCGGGAAGAGGCTCCGGCTACCCCAGCCGTCCGTTCGAGCTTTGCGCCGCTCCAGAGGCGCTTCTGCGCTGAGACCGGCTCCTTCGGAAGAAGATACCAGCCTCGTGGGGGTGTGAGGCTGGGACGAGGCTTCCGATGCAACCTAGTACGTTCAGAAGCTTCCGAACGGCGGTCGAACGGGAGGGACTGCGAGGTGGCTGCGGTAGCAGGAGCTCAAACGAACACGTCCAACCGCTTCCCCCTCCACTGTACGACTCTTCCACCCGCCGCCGGTCCCAATATGGCGTCAATAACAACGCCGCCGATTCAAATCCTGCGGCCTCAGGGCGCCTGCGCATAGAGGCGGGCCCACTAGAGGATGCATTCTGGGAGTTATGGTTTTACTCTGTGGGGAGGAATCGGCGTGAGAGGTGGTAAGGGAGGAGTCACGGAAACTACGACTCCCGTCAGGCAAGGCGCGCGATTCCGAATTCCGGGTTGGAATTTAAATCCCCCTACACAGCCAAAGAGTAAAAGGAACTAAGCAAAAAAGAAAAAAGAAAAGGCTCTGAGACGGCGAGAGAGTGAGCGAGAGACGGAAGCTAACCAGTGGGAAATCAAGCTAAGCTACTTAAGAGACCTGTAAGACTCAGGACATAGTTACTCCCACAGTGATTTAACAACGGGGACGTAGAAAACAGCCAACCTAAATAGTTCATGAGAGATTACTTTCAGTATCAAGCGTGTCCAAAAGAAAACTTGTCACATCGAGGGGATAGAAAATAATGAAGAGACTAGGAGACAGAACAAATTAGTATCAGATTTCAGTATCCTTGATTGAACCCTGTGCTTTGCCCTTCTCAGGTAACTGCTTGAAGATACTTTAAATTCTGCAAAGCCAGCTTTGTTTCTGTAAATGAATAGGATTTGAACAAAGTACAGAACGAAATTATTTTCTCTGGGCAAAAAGCGAGGGATATCCGTAAATGCAATAACTGTTAAATTTGATGTATATCTTGTGCACAGTAAATAATAATGATATATATTCGTATATACGTAAAGCAATCCAAATACATAGGATATGCCTAGGTAGTGGATATTGGACCCATTGTGTAAGCAGAGGGGGGAAAATATTTCTTAAAATTGTATTTTTAGTCAAGTACCTAAAATAAGAATTGAGTACAGCATTATTTTAGAAAATGGTTTATTGAGAAACTACATCGACCTCTACCATGGTCTCTGTCACCAGTCCATACAAAACTATGTGAATGCCATAGTATCAAATGATTTTAAGTATCAAATACTGACTTCCAATGCTCATTTACTCCTGTCCTTTGTTCAGTAATCAACATGTTTTATAACCATTTTGTCCACTTTGTAACCAATTTTGAATAGTAGCTGAATGTATTCTTGTTTTATAGAGTTGTCCAGTAATCAGAAGTTCTCAGCAATCAGAAGTTTTGATCACACTGTGTCAACAACTAAGCCATGATAATTTTAATTTAGGATGTAATACTATTTTGGAAAATGTCTTTACAAAGACCAGCACTTAATGAAATAATAACTAAGACACCTATTAAGTAAACTTTTACTAAATACTAAACACTCCAGAAAACCCATGATACTGTGAAATTAATAGTACATATTTTATAGAGTAGAAAATATTTGCTTATCTCAATAAATATTTTCTGAAATTAGGATTTGACTTTATGTGATAGACTTTACGTGGGAAAAGCCAGGTCAATGGCACAGACCTTAATTTCAGCAACTCCAGAGGTTGAGACATGAAGATCAGAAGTCTCAGCAACATTGTAACACTGTGTCTCCATATAAAAAAAAATTAAAAGAATGGGGGATGTAGCTCAGTGGTAAAGCACCCCTGGGTTCAATCCCCAGTTTCAAAAATATAAAAAACTTAGATTGGGGGTAGGTGTTTTGAGTTGAATTGTGTCAAATGTGACTTTGGAAATAGGGTTATTTCAAAAGTAGTTAAGATAAGGTTATACTGGAGTTGAGTGGTTTCCTTAGTCCGGTATGACTGATATTCTTTTAAAGGTGGACAAAGACAGGCAGAATGCCATATGAACATGAAGGCAGAGATCTGAGTGATGCATTTACAAACCAAAAGCCAAAGACTGTCAGCAAACCATCAGAATCTAGGAAAGAGGCATGGAACAGATTCTTCCTCACAGCCCTCAGGAGGAGCCAACCCTGACTGACATCTTGTCTATAGAATTCTATTCTCCAGAACTGGGAGCCAGTAAATTTCTGTAGTTTAACTCACCCAGTTTGTAGTGCTTTGTTTGGCAGCTGTAAGAAGCCAATATAGGGGAACTGTGATTATCATTTGAAATACACTAGATTGCCTGGGAAAGGAGGGAAAAGCATACTTAAAGGTGGTAGGGGATATCTGGAAAACTTGACAGTTTAGTCATAATGGCTGCTTGTGTGGTCACCACTGCACAGCAGAACTGCAAAAGGCTGTCAAGATTTAATAGTGACAGGGCTGGGACACCTCTCCTTCTATCAAGAACTACACAGGCTATTTCAGAAAATAAGAGTACAAGGGGCACCTTTCCCTGACTTCTTTTTCTTTGCTCAGAATCTGTTCCACACATTTTGCTTGACTACTTAGCCTTTAACATCCAGCCCAGGCATTAACTCCTCCAGAGTTAGTTTTATAGAGTAATAAAGAACGATACACCTATCTGAATATTTTCATCATTATCCTTACCACATTGCCAAATTATTCTTTGTTCATTGATCTGCCTCTCCCACCACTGTTTGCTTCTACCAATAGCATAAAACCTTACAAACTTCAATAAATGTCCACTAAATACTTCAACATTTTTTGCCACATCTTCCTAGCTAGTCCACTTTATCTGTATCATTAAAGATAGATTACTACTTCAGGCCGGGTGGCATATGCCTGTAATCCCAATGACTTGAGGCTGAGGCAGGAGGATTGCAAATTTGAGACCAGCCTGGGCAACTTAGCTAGACCTCTGTCTCAAAATAAAAATAAAGAATTGGGGATGTAACTCAGTGATAGAGCACCCTGGATTCAATCCCCAGTGCCAAAAATGTGTGTGTCTACTAAAACATAATATCAAAAGTTATAGGGTAGAAGAAAGCTATTAGAGGGGAAAATAAAACCTACAAAAATATTTCTTAGGTTAAAATTGAAAGTAAAAATAATATTTAAAAACTAGGTTTTAACAGTTTAGAAGTGGATTTTTATTTTGTGGATGAAGGGGGAAAAGAAAACTATATTTCACACATTAGTAAGTCGAATCAGGTCACATGAATCTAAATATATAGTGCAGCTAATGGTGACCTACACAGATCAGAATTGCTCTTGTTGTAAGTAAAAAGCAAGTTTTAAAGGCTTGAAATATTTAGAAGGGTTTTGCCACCATCTGGCAAGTATTTTTCTGATTCATACAATATCAAAAGTCTCTGAAGAAAATCAAACTGTTTTACCAAGATAATGATCTTTGCTTGGTATTAGACTTTTCTTAAACCTCCTAAGATACTCCCCAGAATCTGATTCTGATTAGTCGTTCTTTGACTAAAGCCTATGTAAGTAGACATAGCTGAGTAGCACCAAGTCTTATCATCCTGAGCCTAAAGATCCTCTTCCCACCATAAATCATTTTTAAACAATTTTTATGATGACAAGGATTAACAGAATTACATAAGATACAGAAAGGTGTTTGCTGACTTTTCATGCTGAGTTGGAATAATTATAGGTTCAGTAATAGGAACAGCAGTTCTAATTCAGGAACCACTTCAAATCTATATTCAAAACAAGATTGCCTAGGGCAGAAAAAATTGCTTAATGATTGTGTAAATGACTGCAGTTAGGGAAGAATAGACATTGTAATTCCTTCTACATATGATATGCAGTCTGGCCCAAATCTCTTCTAAGCATCCTTTTTGGACTATACAGAATTTTATGTTGTAGCTATGATGCTGGTTAATTTTTGTTTTCATCATTTTGGATGTAGTCATTATTTTTGAGTTGATTGTTACATCATAGAGTAATCAGAACTGTGTACAGATGTTCCTTGACTTACAATGGGACTATGTCCTAATAAACTTATCTAAAGTAAAATTATCTTAAGTAGAACATGCATTTAATACATCTAACCTACCTAGCAACTCAGTACACTGTAGAGTATCATTTGTTTCCTCTCCTGATGGGTGGCTGGCTAGAAATATTCTATTGCATATCTCTAGCTGGGGGAAAGATCAACAATCAAAATTCAAAGTACAGTTTGTACTGAATGCATATAATTTTTGCACCACCTTTTTAAAGTTGAAAACTTGTAACTTGAACCATCATAAGTCAAAACCATCTGTGTTCTGCTAGTGATTTTAAGAGGTCACCTTGTGCAGTCTCCAGACTCAAGGCAAGGTTACCTATGATCAAGCCAAATCAGAATCTGCCTGGTTCTTCCTAAAGATTTGTAGGAACAACATCCAGAATCCTGTGCAAAGGTTAAAATACTTGAAAATTCTCCTGTCTAGTTTTAATCTCTTTCCCCATCAGAAACGAATTTCTATTTATATAGGGCCCTACAGAGAACAATGCACTCCAGCAAATAAGCTGATTCTCTTAACCTAGTGATTCTCTTAACCTAGGGGACTTTGAAAGAATAGTCTCTGGACACACTAAGATTTTTGAGAGGTTCTTGCTTTAAAAGTTGCATAATTAAGTATATACCCTCAATACCTGTAGCCTTGGTCAGAAACTACTCTTTACAGAAAATCAGTAGTGTTTGAGGATCTTATTTCCCAGCCCAAACCAATTAGAAGTATCAAATAGAAGAAGGAAACAGGAATTGAAAACACATTAGCTTCAACAAGCAATAAAATCATTGGATACCAAGGATACCAAAAAATAACTACAGGATTCCAGAAGCACAACATCCTTGAGACATCTGTCAAGACAATCATTGCTACCATATCTCAACTACAACTCAATCATCACTGTTTAATAGTGGCAGGGTTGCCATATTTAACAAACAAAAATAAGATGCTCAGTAAAATTTGAATTTCATACAAACAAGGAATAATTTGTTAGTATGTCACAAATATTGTGTGTGTTTAGCTGAAATTCAAATTTTACTAAGTGTTCTGTATTTTATCTGTTAACCTCAAATAAGGAGCACAAGATGACCCCAAGTTATCAAGAAAAGCACAAACTAGGTTTGGTGTGCAGCACCAAAAGTATATAACAAATATGATATTAGAAAGTATCACACTGATAGTATTTAAGACCAAGGAAATCAAAAGTTTCAGTTGTTTGGAAAGTTAATTTATATGAAATAGTTTGGACCATGCATTTTCTATTCACTGCAGAGAGCCAGTCGTAAAATAAACAGTGCACATTTGATGACTAATGAAAAGCCTAACACACCGTCTTGCCTTTGGTGGCACCTCAAGCCCTGAAGGTTGCCCAGCCCCCATTCAACCACTTAGTTCTAGAAAGCCTTCACACCTTCTGCTGCAGGTGTCTGTTCCATTGTCCTGATTACGTCCTGGCCTGAATCAGAGTTGGTGTCACTGTCTGTGTCAGGCTCTCGTTCCCTCTTGTGCCTTCGATTCTGTGCTTCCATGATGTCACCTTGAACCTTCTCTGATGAGGCTTTTCGAGAGAATGAGATGATGCCTACACTTCCCCAGCTCGGAGCTTCTTCCTGCAAGCCCATTGTTATAAGGGCCAGCAGGTGTGCAGTGTGAAGAAAATGGAGAAAGAAGCTTTCCAACCCTACCCACTGATAACAAGCATCACCCAAGGACCAATTATTAGTCACTTGAAAACCTCCAGGCCTGTGTTAAGACTAGGGCTTCATTGGGTACCCAAGAAACTGCTAGATTTTACCTGAAACTTGTGTTCCATAATTATTCCTTTTGGTCAGCCCAAGAAATTGTGCCCATCTTACTTAAAGAAGAAAGTCCATACTTACAGCATTTGTCTTTGAGCAGTGGGACATGGAGTGGGTCTGTGGGAGCACAACATGATTCTCACCTTCAGAAAAGCTTACTTTCTATCTTACATGTTTGCCTGAAGCTTCTGTTTCAAAATCTCACTGATCATAATAATTTGGATATTTTTGTGGAGGAAAAAAAGCCATACCAATTACCATCAAAAGCCAGTACACCTCACAATAGTGCCTAGTATAGCAAACCTGTAGTAACTGATGGCCCTCATTTCCATGCTAAGAACTCCAAAATCATCCCAAGTCTGAAGCAGTGGAAGAATCTCAAGAGGACCTTCTTGTCCATCAGACTTCCAGGGTCCAATTCCAGCTGCTGGGGTCCATTTTCTGAGCCAACTGCCCCCTTCCAAGCACATCCCTCAGGGTCTATGTTTCCAAGTAGACTGCTATCATGGCCTCTACTTGTCTTATTCCTGTCTAATAAACTTAACTCTCACTTCTGACTGCATTTTAGGATGGTTCCTTAATATCTTCTATTGTGTTGTTTCAAAAGCTTCTTCCCATGTATATCTTCGCAAAGAGGAATGAGGATTCAGACTGAAACTGTCAAAACTGGTACTTCCAGCCATTCACCAGCTATCATTCCAATTCTAATTAGAAATTCTTTTTTATTATTTTAATCATGGTTAATCTAAAAAATCAGGACACTTTTGACACAAACAGGACACTTTTGAAACAAAGGCCATGATTATAAAGAGAGAATTAACTGGCCCAACTTGAATGTTCTCTGAACATCAAGATTACAGTTTGATTTCTGACCCATAAAATCCACCCTACCTTTAAATTACAAAAGTGGTCAGGTTAATTAAACTAGCATGTTGGCAGCTTATTTTGGAATATGAAAAGTAACATGAAAGACGAGGTTGTGGTGCACACAAAAATCATTTTAAACTCTTAGGTGGTCTTCCTCATTAAAACAACCATGTACTGGGAGTACTCCACTATGTCTAAGATCCTGTTTTGCAACACTGAGGCTAGCAAGAGGAAAAAGACTCTGTTCCCCTTCAAGAAAGTTTATGGTCTGGTGGAAGAGATATGTACACAAATAAGGGTACAAACTCACAGAACACCCAGGTTCCAAATCAGTCAAGTTGGGTTACAGGGTGTGCCTGCCTCTTTCATTCCACTTATGTATGTGGGTTAGAATTAAGGTAGCAATATTTGGGGGAATTAAAGTCATTAATTATGGAGATCCAACCATGACCCACGTGTGTTCTCAGTATATCCTAATAAAAATCCTATAAGATAGTAATGTCAATCCCATTTTACTACTGAACTTGTGGGCCATGACTGAGGTCACATAGTCTAAAATGGGTCAGAGTTGTGACTATTACCTAAATTTATAAAATTCCAAATGTGTGTTCCACCCTGTTGATTTGGACAGTAAAGAAACTTGAAAGATATGAATATATATTTCACAAAGATCATAAGAGAACAGTAGCCAAGTGGTCCATAAAAATGTAAGTTTTAAAGGAAAATCTCAATATAGGCTCTAGACGGCACAAAAGAATGTCACTTATGACTGCTTCACTGTGTTTTGTTTCTCCATGGAAGCTGGTATTTGAGTACCACACTCTAAAAAACAGGTTTCTGTTCTAGGCAGTTATGAGTTCCTATCGAGTGGGATGACATATAGTCCATATGACCTTTTTCTTTTCCTAAATAGTTTTTTACTGTGTCTCCAAAGAGCTAGCATTTATCTACAAGTCAATTCAAGAACCATTGTTAAATCATATTAACCACATCCTTTACTTAATTTGCTAACAAGCATCTAAATAGAAATTCAGGTTATTTTCATTCCTCTTCATTCTTTGTTGTTCAAAATGTGGCCCAGGGAACAGAAGCATTGGTATCACCTGGGGGTGCTTGTGGAGTGGCTGAATCAAAAGCTGCAATTTAACTAGATTCCCCAGGTGATTCATACCATATTTAATTTAAGAAGTTATGTTCTAGTTTCCTTAGGTAGCATCTCCTTGGTAGATGTGCTAATGATACTCTGCCATGGTTCTCAGGTGTGTGCCAAGCCCTGCCTGAGGTCTCAGTGATACTAAGATAATTAAGATGCCCCCTGTGTTAGAAAGGATGTAGACTAAAAGAAAGGATGCAGTCTAAAAGAAAGGTGTCTAGACAATCTAACAATATTTACTTGGGTCAATGACAGTTTCTGGTGGGCTTTTTTGGGGGGAGGAGCAACAGGGGATTTAACCCAAGGGAATGTCACCACTGAGCTACATCCTCAGCCCTTTTTATTTTTTATTTTGAGACACAGTCTTTTGCTAAGTTGCTGAGGTTTTCACTAAATGCTGGGGCTGGCCTTGAAATTAAGAACCTCCTGCCTCAGCCTCCAGAGCTGGAATTACAGGTGTTATACACTGCGCCCAGTGAATTCTGTCTATAAATGTCCTACCCTGAAAGAGTAGAGTTCCAAATGGCTTTCAAAGGAGATGACACAACTGAATGTTGTGTTTACATCTCAAGAAATCATAACTCAAGGAAGTAGTGACAAGGAAAAGAAAAGATATGCCCATCTTTTATACTGCTGAACAGTTCCTTCTTTCCCTAGTGGCTATCCTTCCACACTGCTCCCACAAAGATGTAAGAAAGCTAAGCTTCTTAGAATTGGCTCACCTAACAAACATCTATTGAGTGTTATATTCCCATCTCTCTGGGTACCTCTGTGTTAGGTGCTGTAGTTAAAGATGAACCCTACCTGGGCCCACCCCTTCTGGCACTCATAGGTGAGTGCAAAAACAACAACAACAAGAACAAAAAAAAAAAACTACTGTACAAGTTGGTGGGCGTGAATGGAAGGCTGTGGCTTGCAGATTGTGAGGAAAGGACTAATTCTGAACCAGTGTTCTTTCCTCTATAAACCTTGTAACATTACCTTTATGCAAAGGATGTTCCTTTCAAATATTTGTTTCTCACCTATGATGCCAGACAGCTACTTTCTTCAGAATTGGAAATAGTCTTGATAAAATCTGGAGCATTATTTGCCATGCAACAGTGCTTCTCCTAAAATGATGCGGCTTATCATCCCAGCACTGTGCTCTATATTAGTGCTACTCAAAATGCAGTCTGTGGATTTGTTCCCAGCCACAAGTACACAACAGATAAATCAACAATGATAGTTTAGACACTTTTATAGCAATTTTACAGTCATAACTCTCAAGGGCATCACCACCAGACCAGTCCTATAAAGGTGTTAAACTAGAATGGGTAAGTCACATGTGACTTGAATTTCACACTAGCAGTACAATATTTTCAAGGTTAAATTTGTCAACTGGAACTCTAAAGTCTATAAAATCCAGAATCCAGAATTCAACTTGTTAATTTGCTTATCATAGATAATTTAGCTATAGATTGATTTTGGTACTGGTTACTGATGAAAACCAAACTGATTGAAAATGAATGTAGAATGTACAATATCACATGCTTTGTTTTAGATAAAAGTTGAAAATGAATATCTGCAGCTTGCAGAAATTACATTCTCTTCTTCCTTTCTCATCCTCCTACCTCTGTGATACTGTTCTCTCTACTAGATTGTTATTAAAACAAACATAGCAACTGTTTAGATGTACATGATCCCTGGTTAGTAGTGCTGTCACCTGTCCAATCAAGATTGGATAAATTAACAAGTAACAAGCAAGCTCAGTTGTCACAGGAAAATTTTGAAATATACAAGGTGTTTGTTTCAAGTGTGCACACTAGCATTTAATGTGGAGAATTGCTATTTCATTCCTTTTTGTTTCGTCATTAGTGTGGAACAACAAAAAAGTAGAGAAGCAAGGCTTTATTCATTGCCTGAACTCGGGTTTTCCATGAGCAATGAGTATACATTTTTATAATTTACATTTTCCTGTTTTTGTTCTCTGATTAGATTTATTGAAATATATGTCTATTGACATATAGACATATATTGTGGTCTTGCAGTCTGTATTTTCTCCTCTCATTTCTTTTTATTGATAATTCATTTTTGTTTTATTTACAAAGGTCCAGGTCAACCTGGATAGGGTGAAGGGAACTGTTTCTTGACCTCAGATAGTTTGAGAAAAACTTCTCTCTACTGACTTACCTGTTGATGATTACTGCTGTCATATCCAGCATGGTGAAAAAGAAAGAATACTATTAAGGTAATACAAACTAGAATTAATTAGCTAATACATATAGAATGTTGACTATGTGCCAGGCACTATTCTGAGTGCTCTACATGTATTAAGTCATTTATTCTCACCTTACGAATTCTGTTGTATGTAACACCATTTTACTGATGAGAACACTGAGGCACAGAGAAATCATGCAGTTCAAAAGCGGCGGTTCCCAGTTCAGAGTCCCTGCTGGGGACATTAGACACTTAATGCAGTTATAGTTCTCCACCAAATGACTGTGGGCTTAGGTGAGTCATTTGACTCCTGTGGGAAAGAAAAAGGAAAAATTAGAAAAGATGACAAAAGCTACATTGTAGAATCCTTACCATGTATCAGGCATTGAGCTGAGTGCATGCACAATCTCAGTGTCTCCTAAATGTGGGGTAATACAGGAAATGGTTTCGGGTAGTAGGGAAGATGATTTAGTGGTACATGGGCAAGGCAGAAGTCAATTGCATAACATAATGAGAAAGTTATTTACTCTTTCTTCCAGTCTCTGATCCCTTCTGTTTATATCTGATAGACAGACAATCTCCCTTAGGTGCAGTTCTTCAATGGCTTTCTAACATTGATTTACTTCTCTTTGCAACAGGTTTTTGTTCTTTTTAAATTTTTGTTGTACCTTAATTTAGGACAAGTAATTTTCCATTTATAATAGAGATATAAAGTTTCCTTTTGAAACATTTATTTAACTTTAAAAACTGAGAGCACTGGGTTTGGTGGTACACACCTGTGATCCCATTGACTCAGGAGGCTGAGACAGAAGGATCACCAAGTTTGAGGGCAACCTCAGAAACTAAGCAAGACCCTGTCTCAAAATAAATAAAAAGGACTGGGGATGTAGTTCAGAAGTTAAGCACCCCTGGGTTCAATCCCTGGGTGCCCCCGCAAAAAAAGTGAGATCTGGGGAGATGCAAAGAAGATAATAGGTTAGGATAGGATCGAACAGGAACTTGGCAAAAGTTATGACTGATGAAGTTCAGAAGGTATTTCATTATCTTTCAGTAACTCAACTGGTATTCTCTGCTTACTGATAGGAGTTCTCAATTTAGAAAGGTTAGTAACCTTCCCAAGGTCACTCTGGAAAGTTGAGGAACTAGGATTCAAACTTAGAAAAAAATCAGTGCCCTTAAGCATTGTATCTTCTGCCTCCCTTAGATGGTGGCCATATATTTCGTCCCAGGATTAACACTCTAATTGTACTTCATAATCTGAAAAAACAGTTCTCAAAAGTGTAGTCCTTTCAGGCAGTCCTCCAGAAAAGGTAGTTTTATCAATCACAAAGACATTTTTTCTTTCACTCTTGTTTACTCCCAACTATACATGGGAGTTCTCCAGAAGCTACATGACACGTGATGTCACAGCATATCGAGTACAGAAGTAGTTAGGAGCATCCAGCTGCCTTCTCTTGTGCCAAATATTAAAAGGATTTACAGAAACACAAACAATGCTATTATTTTCACTGAATCTTTTTGTTTTTGAAAAGATACCTTTTTAAAATAAAAAATACATGATTGGTATTAACACGATGTGTTTATTATTTTTAATGAATTAATAAATATTTTAAGCATTTGCCCATTCTAATTCCTAAAACACTAAACACTAATATATATAACCCACATAAACAAGCTCTTTGAGGTTATCTTTGTTGGAAACAAAGTTGTAGTTAGATGGAGAAATAAATGAGAACTATTTGAGATGATGGGTATATTAGTGTGATTCCATCATTTCACACTGTTTACATGTATTGTACATCACTGTGTACCCTGTGACTACATACAATTATAACTTTTCAAAAATTAAAACTTCTTTCTACTTTTAAAAAGAGTTTAAAGAGATCTTAATATAAAAAATATTCAGTAGAAAAATGTTTATCAATGGAAACTTTTTTCTCCCTTTTCACCCTTCTCTTCCTGCCCTATTCTCTTCAGGTGAGTAATCCCTGAGCTTCATTGCTGTAGAGGAGGGATGCTACCAAGTGGAAAGGCGAAACGGTGTCTAGCTTTTGTATTTCCCAAAAGTCTAAACCTATTAAGGAAATAATGCTAGTTGCTTTGAAGCGGCAATAACGAAATAAAGCAAGTGCCACTGAGAAAAAAAATAATGGTAGTACTGGGATAGGGCAGCTGTCCAAGTACTAGAAAAATACTCCTATCATCTGAGTGTGGGCATGGAGAAGAACAAAGACAAGAGGGAATCAGAACAGAGAGAGCTGGGCTGAAGGGGCCAGGAAGACAGAAACCAGACCCTGCTCAGTCACAGTGGGTCATCTTCCAGTGCTTTGGAGCTAGGTAGGAACTGGAAACTGCATCAACTCCCTGAGAGACAGCTAGTTCCTCTCCATCCCATGAAGGATGTCATTGATTCATCCTATCTGAACAATTGCACCTTCAGAACATTCCCAGCTAGTTTTAATTTCAAGGGAGGAAAGCTGGGATCCTGGACAGCGGAGGGCTGGTGGGAGGACAGCAGGCAGCAGCTCTAGACCCTGTAAGTGGAAAGTTGAACTAGAATCGGCTGTAGGTACACCCTGAGCTGAAAGAGTAGTTCAACACACCTTTTCTTACATATTAGGAGCACAGGGAATGTCTGTTATATCTACAGCAAATAAGAAGCATTGTGACCATCTAGTAGATGTTGCTACGGATTGTTCTGAGATCCAGTTCAGCCCCAAGTGAGTTTTCTTGGCCCAGCAGAGGGGATTTGCTTTGATTGGTTGTTTTCATCAGAATGCTTTTGGGAAAGAAAAGCACTCTCCATGGCTTACTGTTCCTTCAGTCTTCAACATTTCTTACTTTGTTCCTGTGAACAAGTTTTCTGAGCCCTGTTATACAAAGCCCTTGACCTGTCCTAGGGGGACTCCTAAGGATGAAACCCTGAAACTATATTAAATGTGTGCATTTTTGTGAGGAGCAAATTTCAGCTTTCATTAACTATTCAAAGGCATCTCTGACATTTGGATTGGAATCTGGGCCACTGCTCACTCTGACACATTGAGCATGTCACTTAATCTATCTGGGCCTCCATTTCCTCATCTTTGAAATGGGGATGTTTATAGTATCTAACTCTTAGGGCTAATACAAGGAACAAATGAGTGTCCTTTGTCCCATTTTTATAGAGGAGATAGACCACAAAGGAGTAGGAAGCCTGTTTTTTAGGGGCCAGCCTAGTGTTGGGAGGTGACTGAGGGCACCTTTGGTGAGTACCCTAACCCATCTTCAGAATGCAGGCTGTGTAGCCGTCAGAGTTCACTTATTCAGCAAAAGTTCTCAGCATGTACCTCATATAGGAAAGGGCAATGAAGACTCCTTGTACTTGACCCAAAAGGCTGCCAGCTTTGGGACTATGAATAGTTTGTTTTTCTGAGGACAGAGATTTGAAGGTGGCAGTCAGAAGGGACCTGGAACCGTGATCTTGGAGACCACAGATCTGCTCCAGAAACCACAGAGCCCTTAGGTCTGTGTTATAACAGCCAAGCTGGGCCAGCCAGGAGAGCAGAAGGTTAGCAGATTCGGACAGTGGAAACCAGAATCCTGTTCCACCACTTTCTTGCTGAGTGTTTTTGGGAAATTGACTAAACCTCCCTAAGCTATCATTTCCTATTTTGCTAAGTTGAGTGATGATATACCTTTAGTTCAGTAATTTCTGGTATGCAAAGTACTTAGCAAGTACCTGGTAAGTGCTCATTAAAGGGAACTATTACTATGGTAAAGTGGTCAGTACTGAGATAGGACTTATAGGGACTGTGGGGCAGGGGTCTGGTATCTGACTGGATGAGGAATCCTAGAAGAATAAAGCAAAGGACTAGTAGAGCAAAGAAACACTTGGCCTATTGTATAACTTTTGCTTCAGATTCCTTCCCATCTTGGGAGCCATGGATTTCTTAACAACTTCTTTGGGTTTAGGAACCAGGACAGAGGAAAATTAAGATCCCAGTATTCTTTCAAAAATATTCTCCTGCCCCCACCCCCTGCCAACACACATGTTGATATTGTCATGGAGAATAATTTGTTATACTACTTTTTGTTAACAGAAATTCAATCAAAGTAACTTAAGGATACAGAGCTTTCTCACAGGTCTGGAGGGTAGTAAGTGATCAAGGCCACAGAGCCTCATCTCTTCTGCTTCCAAGGTATGCCTGCTTCTTTTCTCTCTGCACATCTACTTCTTCTTCTTTATGATGCAAGTGGTCAAAAATGGCTGACCCAGATGGGTTCTGCATGATTTCCTGGTTTAAATACAACAGATCAGAAATGCCCTGTTCTGAAATCCAAAGTCCCAGGAGAGAGAATTTACTGACCTGGCTCCTGCCCTGTATCTGGCCCTGATACTCTAAGGATCAAAGGTGTGTATGTGGTGTGGGAGCACGAGACAGAGCGGAGCAGTAGAGACACACAGTTTCAAACAATTCCTAGAAGAAAATCAAATGCCCAATGAATACCTGAAAAGATTCTGATCTTCACTAACATTCAAAGAAATGTAAATTAACACAACAATGGGAAGAGTTAATTTGTGGGGGGCAATCAGATAGGCAATCATAAAAAAAGAAAGGTAATTGAAAGAAACTCGCTTAGAATAGAAAGTGATATGACTTTTCTGGTGCATTATTGGACTTTATGTTCTTATATTTTACTTATGAGAATTTATCCTACAGAAACATTAGAACCTGAAAGGTATATGTGAACATGAATGTTTATTGAATGATTTTTAGTATTTAAGAAAAACTTAAACCATCATAAATGTCCTTTGATGGAGGGTGGAGATTATGGTGCAAAGAATATGAAGGGATCATTATAAAGGATGAGATGGAGGTCGGGTGTGGTGGCGCACGCCTGTAATCCAAGCGACTTGGGAGGCTGAGACAGGAGGATTGCGAGTTCAAAGCCAGCCTCAGCAACTTAGCGAGGCCCTAAGCAACTCAGTGAGACCCTGTCTCTAAATAAAATACAAAATAGGGCTGGGGATGTGACTCAGTGGCTGAGTGTCCCCAAAAAGGATACCAAAAAAAAAAAAAAAAAAAAGGATGAGATGGATTCATATATAAGATGCACATACATTTTACAGTTTAAAAAAAAGAGTGGATAGTATGACCAAATTTTTATGTATTATACATACAATATTTGCAGTATTATGCATACACACCTATATATATTTGCCTTTGTATGTCTATAATGTATATATCTGGAAGAAAAGATATCAAACTGGTAACTGTGTTTTCTGGGAATAGAATTATGAGAAGTTTTCACTTCCCACTGTATCCATTTCCATAGTGTTGAACTCTAAAAAAAACATGAATTGTTTTCATAATCAGAAAAAAAAGCAATAAGACATTCCATTTTGGAGGGTGAGGAAGAATATAGATTTTTATATATTAAAGGGAAATATTTGACATTTTAAAATTAAAGAGGAGCAACAAAAATTCAGTGTTTTCCCAGTGGCACACAGGCATAGAAGGTAGCAACACAGGCTGCCCTGCCCAGAGCCGGGGTTATTGGAAGGAGTTCTTGAGGGTGGACAAGAGCAAAGCCAGCCTCTCCCAGCACTACAGGATACATTAGAACTATCCCACTGAAGAATTTGGCTCACCCACAACTCTAAGCACCTTCCCCTTCTACTATAGGTGAATCTATTAACTTGAGTTGAACTCTTCAGCTCAAATCTAAAAATAATAAATACATATTTATATATATACATATGAAAAGAGGAGGCAGGTAAATGAGAAGACTTGAGGAGGATAGCCCAGTGAGGGTTTTGAATATAGGAAGAATTGGAGGCTAAACTGGGGAAATTGGAGGTGGTTAGGGTAATTCCAAAGCACATTTATTTGCTGTCAATTGTGTATTTGTGTGGGTCCTCATGGCTTTTTTTTTTTTTTTAAAGGAACTCAAATTGATTGGGGAATTGAAATTCTCACTGGAATTATTATTACTTTTAAGTATTTCCCTTTGAATCCTTTCTTTCTGGATAGGATCATACTAAATGTTTAATACCACAGTGGATTTCATAGGGGAAATATTCATCTTGCTGTATAGGCAACTTTACAGGATTTCCTCAATTTCCGATACTATAGGATAGCTGTATTAATTTGGCATAGACAGAAAGCAATTCCAATTACCACAGTCTTTTGTCTTCATTTGTAACGGGCAGTTCACCAATAGTGATTTTGGAGTATTGTTCGCCAGCAACATGAGAATTGAGTGAATTTTCTATTATAAGTGAAGCATTTGTTCACCATATTACTTTGTCAAGCCTTCAACACCTGGACAGGCAAACTCTTTGAGTGCAAGGTCTGTTTTCCTTTTCTGTTAGGATTTCCCCCCAAGCAAGAAATATTTGCTGAATGCCTAACTGGGGACTCCAGCATTGCTAGTTCATCTAAAAAGCCTTCCAAAAATGCTTGCAGTAATGGTAAGATTGGGGATAATACTCCACTGGACTTATTGCAAAGACCATTTTTTGAATGATTGTTCATATAAAAACTGCCAAATTGTTGATATTAAAGTTGGTCATTCCTTACATTATGAGATTCTCAAGATGAAAACAACAATCATAGACTGTGAGAATTGGGAGATCATCTTGTTCAACTCCCTCTGGTAATAATATGAGGAAATGAGTCTTTGAGAGATTAGGAATGCTGTCTACAGTATCATGACTAAAAGAATGGCTTATTTTTTTTCTTTAACTCCAAACGCCATGCTCTTTTCTATCACAGTTGGCAAGCTTCTCTCAGCCTCATATCTGCCTCAGAGATGCCAAGCATTCCCTCCTCCCTACCCACATTCCACCTTGGAGACTCTCCCAACCCTGGGAGGAACAGTATTTCATTCCATGTGACTGTGCCCTAACAGTCTCAGTGACTGACCTAAGGGTAGCCATCTGACCTTAGCTCAGTTGATCAAATTTTCTCCCAGGAATTTGGAATAGGGACAAAGAGGCTGAGTCATTTAAATGTGAGGAGCCAAGCTGCAAGGTCATGCCCAGCTGGCTTGTCACAGCAGGCCAAAGCCTCTTGCTAGCCAGAGAAAGGGAAGCTGAGAAATCATGAATCAGCAGAAAAAGTCAGTTTGCAAACAGAAGCACAAAAATGGAGCAGACAGATGCCAAAGACAGAGAGACCATGTACCTCAAAAGACAAAGTAAAGAGGAGAAAGAGAAGAGGGGGAGGAAGGAGACCGGGAGGAAGAAGAGGGGTGGTACCTCTTTGTTCCATAATGTCTAGCAGCTATATCTCCTGCACTGGCTTACTGTAACCCCACAATAAACTCTACCTTTTAACTAACCCTCTTCTTATTCAAGCTAAGTGAAATTCCATTCCAAACTTCCCTGTTCTTTCTGAGACACTTCCCAATCTATACTGAATATATTTTGGGGTGGAAAAACTATCTACTCTTATGATGTTTTTGGAAATTGAAGTCTTATTTCAAAACCCACAGCAGGATGAGTGACTTTCTGCATTCTCTCCACTAATAATCCATCTCACACCTTTAACCCTAGTGCCTTGAGAGGCTGAGACAGGAGGATCACAAGTTAGAGGTCAGCTTAGCAACTTAGTGGGACTTTGTGTCAAAATTTAAAAAAAATTTTAAAAAGAACTGGGAGCATACATAGTTCAGTGGTAGGCCACCCTTGGGTTAAATTCCCAGATCCCCCACCTCCTGCAACACACAAGATAAAAAGATTCAACAGCATGGAAAGATGTTTATGATTCAATGAATAAGGGAAAAAATGGAACACAGAATTATAAGTATCAATCATGTGAAAAGGGGTTTACATAAGGACTTTTTTCTTGGTAGTCCTCAGCAAGTTAATGAAAGTAGCCACAACTAATCCATAGATCTTGATATCTAGGATAAAAATCTTTTGGGCATTCCTGCCTTAGGTGATTTTGGCTAGGAAAAAGTTGCTGTCCTCATTCAGATTCACAATTTTCTCTTCTATTAGCCTGATTCTGTGCCCTGTGCAGATCTACTTTTGTACTAGTCCCTAGCAGTCCCAATTGATGTGACCTCCTGATTATGGAGAGTTCTCATTCTGTTTGTCTGCATTTATTTAAAGTCTGGTATGCAGTTCTTTTGTTTTGTGGTACACATATTTTAACAAATATGTTTAGGTTGTTTTCCTTTTTTTTTTCTGTCTGCCTTTTCCAAAATTTGTAATAAGTGGGGATGTGACTTTCTTCCAGTGCCAATAACTGCTGCCACCATCCTGGGAACACCCTGTAAGGCTGAGATGAGAGGGACACAAATCATATCTCTCCTTGTGTTTAGGAGGGAGAAAAACAATTTATAGTTTGAGCGCTACCTGAAAACTTTAGTATGGAAGAGTCATTGTGCCTATTTTTTGCCTCAATTATGACTCCTTGTCCAGCAGAAGTTAAACCCTGGTCTCTTGTTATAGTGCAAGGATTTGGTTGCCTAATTATTTCATATCTATTCCAGTAGACATTTGTTGTATTTGTGGCCACTCATCATTTCTTGAAAGTCCCTTTCAAATGAAGGGAACTTGTGAGTCCTGCCTTCTCAGGGTAAAATAAGAACTATATTTGGGTCTTTTCTGCAACCAGGGTGCAAGTGTGTGACCTATTTTCTGCAGCCTTGCAAGGCTGCGATGTGGAAAAGAAAGCAGGTGTCAAGCAGAATCTATTTTCTGGTGAAGCTGTGGAACTTGCCACAAGCACAGAATTGGCAGCAGCCCTAATGTTGATATCCCTTGCAGGAGTGGGTGGTAGGGGTAGTTATCAGTACAGTCGTAGGGTTGGTATGGGTGATGCTCCAAAATTCCAACAGCAAGGTTTGGATATAACATCTTGCCAAGTAGCTTCAGAGCATGAATCTTTGTCCCTTGTAGACAATCTAGATACTGGCACCCTTCAATACTTCCATTTTATTTTTAAACTAGTGACAATGGATTATGTTGTCTGCAACTAAAAATCTTGAATAATATGCCCATTTCATGATTTAATATTTGGTTGAAGGACTTAGAAGTGATTTATTTTTCTTGTGACCCTAATGTTGTAATAGGGTCACATTAATAACAAATCCTAAATTTTACTGACTCTTTCTCCTATCTGTGTCAGGCCAAAGTCTCTCCCAGAATCCTCAAGGTTGTCTCTTATGTGCTCACACATAGTTTTCATGTTCCTCTCCATTGCTTCCTGTGCTATTTGCTGTGACCTAAGAAGCCATTTGCCAGGTGTTGGCTCAGTACCTAGGTCAATGCCAAGTACAATGAGATCGACACCATTGCCTGCCAGTGGTTTCACTCTCTCTCACCCCTGACCCATAGTGCCACAGTGTAGGACCATTTGTCTTGCAGGTATCCTTATGAAAATGCTCCTAGTGATTGCATAGAGCCCTTCTCTTTACATCTCAGATGTTGAACTGAGCTGAGGGATCAAATAGGATGCTATCTTTTCCATTTCCTGATTCTTTCTCCAACATGTAAGCTATCCTCCCCTCTCCCCTGATGCAAATCAACTCATGCAAATAGATATCTGCAAAGAGACCTCACTGGCCATATCAGTTCATTTTCAAGTCTTGTTTTATCTGTGTCCTCAGAGTGGGAACAGTTTAGGATCAAGCTGATAGACTTCTGATGCCTTATTTTTATTTTCAAAATTCCACAGTTGTCACAATGGTATTTTTCAAGAAGTAGAGAAGTATGGCCTAACATAGTTTGTCCTGTGAAATGTATGCTGCCTTTGCCAGAATGTTTTCTTACACATGTCTTCTTCCTCCGCACCCCAGGGTATTTGTCTATTAAGAGAATACAAGGCAACTTCTTTAGCAAGCAGATCCAGAATGTCAGCATAAGCTTGGAGTCCTAGGAAAATGGAACAAGTAGGGACTTTCTCAGCAGTGCCACTGCCAGTTTTCCCTAGGCACTTGTACCAGTGTTTATTTTAATGACTTTAATCAGGTCGTTTTATTCACCCTAACTCAGAAACCCAAGATTTTAGAGATCAACAGAGGATTCAATATATTATAGTCTTGCTTTGCAGAGATTATTGGGTGGAGTTTTTCTGTGAGTAAATGGAGCAGTAAAAATCCCTTCTTACCACTACTTTCCACCCTGCTTTGCCATTTGGCATCTGTCCACCTGCAGTTATTTTAACAATTCTAGCTTATGGTTCATAAAAGATCATAAAGCAATATTATGCCTGCAGATTGAGTTCTTCAAATAGCACTCAAACATCTCTCTTCTAGAAAATACTACCAAAAATGCCTCAGAAATCTTTAGGGACAAGATTTCCATTGCTTTTTGGATCTGCATTATGGTTCCTGTGGGAAATACAGTTTGCTCCTGTGTAGCAAAACTCCTATAGCTTTTTCAAAATTCATCAAAGGACAAAGAAAGGAATGACTTGTGGATGTGACAGGGACATCTAGGAATGTTCCGAGGGAGAAATTTCACAAGCTGCCAAAGTGGCCCAAAAGGACTTACAGGGAAGAGACATTCCAAGGAAGCTGTAAGCACTTAAGTTGGATTTCAAGCCAAAGATGCATTCTGGGGAGATTTGATGGTTGAAAATCATCTTGGGATCTCAGTTTACTCCTCCCATCTCTAGTGAAATCCTAGAGGAGAAAGGAGAGATATTTTGAGGATGTGGTAGGAAAGGAAGCTACATGAGGAGGGATAGCAGGAGATGCAGAGGAGAAAAAGTGATTCAGAATGGATGCAGGGAATAATTGGGCTTTAAGGGAGAAGATGGTCCCTCCATCAATACCTGCTTCCAGCACTGTAATGCAGTGTCTACTCCCTTTTACATTTTCTTACAACCAATTTTGCAAAACATCCAGAGGGATATATACAGACACTAATTTAAAATACCTATGCATGAGATAAACCAACACAGTTTTATGTATATGAAATAGATTGCCAGATCATTGTAGTGGTGATTATATTGAAAATGGAGACTGAATGAAAGAAATCGTGAGGGGAAAAGATACTGAATCTATCCAATTATTTTTGTGGGATATAAAAACTCTCATGACACATGTATAATCAAACCTTAAACATTCATTAATTATAAAGCTCAAGTAGTTAAGTGATAAGATTTGATTTTTGGTTGTTGTGCACAAAATAAAATTTGAGTCTGAGCACATGAAAGATTTTCCTCAGATATTGTGCTTTCTTTTTCATTTTTTTCATTTTTATCAGCAGAGTGTAAGGATAGATTACAAAATAAATGAAAGGATTAAAACTTTCTTGAGTACCTCTAAAAAGGTGAGTGAATCAATTGCTCAAACACCAGCCAAGACATTTTATTTCCTGTGTCCTTGAATGAGAAGCCTGGGTCAGGCCCCCCTCCAGTTGGTAAGAGGATCTTCAGGTCACATGATGGAAAGGGGAGGGCTGAACCTGCAGCCCTCTGGCTCTTCTCTCTCAGGTTTCTGGCAGTCTTTTTTTTTATTGTGATTCTGCATGTACTGGTTCCCCCTTGGCCCATTGCTACTGGGGTTAGAGCCTCAAGTCTCTGTGGAGATGCCTGTAAGGACAGGCATTCTAGCTTAGTGTCTCTTCATGGTAATAAAAATATGTGATCTTTTGGATTCCTGAGAATGGTTTGTGTAGATGACTAGGATCTGAGATCAAGGTCCTCTGTGTGATTCCTGGAAAGAGATGCAGAATAGGCAACCCTGGTCTGGGCCAGGAGCCTCAAATCAAAGCATTTGGAAGAGGAAATGCATGCTGTCATCCTTGAGAAGAATTGGGGAGATGAGAAAGTGTCAGTCATATGTGCCAACACCTTGACTAAAGAAACACGTGAAATGTTCCTATGCAGAGGACAGAACTCAGCTGGGCCACCGGCACAAAAAAATGTCAGCAGCATGAATAGCAGAAATCAAATAAATAAGGACTGGAGTGTAGCTCAGTGGTAGAGCACATACTGAACATGTGCAAGGCCCTGGCTTTCATCCCCAGCACTGCAAAACAAACAAACAAAAATCAAACAAAACCAAAAATAAACATAAAAAGCAGCAATGCATAACAGCCCTGACTCCTCAATAGAAACTGCAAAAGTCCCAGTCACTTTTTCTTGCAGAGGGGGAAGAAAGTCTTTCTTTCTACTTTAGACCTCCAACATGATAATTACAAAATTAGAAAGGAACTCAGATGAAGGAAACTCTGTGACTTCCTTGGTGAAGTAAACCAGTTTACTGGTGAAGTAAACTCAGAAAGAGGTGAGCAGCCAATGTCAGAGTAGAAGCAATGCTTGTATCCGCCTCCTGAATTATTGTGTAATCAGTCTCTGATGTGCGGAAAGCCCTGAAGAAACTCAGCAGCAAAGGAAGTGAATGAGCCAACTACATTGGCTCAGTGCCTGAGGGACACCCTGCTTCGAGGATAAAATTGCACCTTTTGTGCCAACAGTTTGGGCAAAGGAACCTAGACAGATAATACTTGGAATTCAACAGAACAAGCTGAAAGAGATCTAGACATTTTAAAAAATGGCGTCTAAAATTGGCCTTTTATTTGGTTTGTTTGCTTGTTTTAGCTCTTATGATGAGATGAGGTAGTAAGTAACCCCTCCTCTTGTTCTAAGTAGCATCTGTGTGGATGACACATAGGGACATCATGCAGGTAAAAGAGGGTGTGGAACCCTGCTACCTCCTACTCCCTCCTGAGTAAATGAAAAGCCAAGGGCTACTATAAAAAGTAATTTGTGTCCAGCTCTTGGGGCAGGGAAGTATTTGCATACTGACAATGTCATACTCCAAAATTTAACCAAGTGCTATTTCCTGCTCTTGCTCATAAAGTGATTCATATGACTTTTAGCAGCTTTAGCTTCTTCAGAATGGAGAAACAAGCAAGCCAGTGGTCACCTGATGGGATTATACGTCAGAGTTTATTTTGGAGGAAAGGGAAGTCAGGGTGAGGATCTTTTATTTTATCAGCTTCATACTCCCAAAGCTACCCAGGCTAAAACTGATTTTTAGTTATTCTTCCATTTATGGTTTCCCTTCTTCTAAATTCTCATGTTAGATTTGTGTGTGTGTGTGCGTGCACAGGAAAGTTACTTTTAACTTAAAATTTCTTCCTTCTGTGCTGACTTTTGTGTGTCACTTTTCTTGTCACTTCATCCTTTCCATTGTCTGCTAGTGGAAACATCACAGCATAGGAAGTTTCACTGAGCATACCTCAATGAAAAAACCAGAGAGTAAGAAGATGCATGGAAAATGCCCCCCACCAGCTCAGTTTCTGGGCTATAACCAATAAGCCAACATGTGGCCAAATTCAATTAGTTTAAACAAATAAATCATTAAATTGATCTTGTGCATTACAAACAGACTGAGGTAATGATGAACACTACTGTAGTGATTTGGCAAAGGAAACCAAAGACCAAGAATTTCAGGATCTGACAGTAAATACCAGGAGTTCACTTGATCTAGTGAAATAGTAATTCTTAGGAGTTTACTGTGTGCTCATTGCTCTCATTGTTTTACAAATATTAACTCATTTAATCCTCAAAACAATACTATTAGGCATTTACCATTGTCCTCATTTTTCAGATAAGGAAACTGAGGCATAAGATGGTGCTTGCAATAGAATAGATACAGAAATGAACTGCCCATATTCCTCCTTCAAAAAACTTTCTGCTCAGCTGCCTCCACCCTTCCATCTGTCAACTCCTTCAGGTTCTGTCTCAACTGTTTGACCCAGTCCTGGTCTTCCCAGGGCATCCTGCATTGGGTGACAGAGGCAAGGTATAAAGGCACAGTCATCTCAGCTCAACATAGGATAATTCTGGTGGATAATAGCCTCAGGAGAGTTCCCTGCCTGGTTAGCTGAAGCTGTGAGGAGGCCACATCACATTTCCCCATCTGCCTCAGCTGGGGTGACCCCTGTCCATGTTTACTCAGGACTCTCCCAATTTTAGCACTGAAAGTTTCCCAACCCAGAAACCCTTCCATGCAAACCAGGATGATTGATTGCCTCAGCCCTATCCTGCTTCCTTCTGCTTCCTTCCACAGGTATTGATTTCTAAGAAATCTCTTGCACCCTAAACTCCATCTCACTGTTGGCTTCTTGAGAAATCATCTACCTACCCTGCCCATGACTGGGTCTGATTGCATTGCTGCAGAGGGGGGTACCAGTTATCAGACTGTGTTCTTTATGTCCCTTTAGGTAAGTCTTCTGGGCACTAGGAAGGGGTTCTGGAGAGGTCCATATGGTACTCCAGGCTTCATACTGCCAGGAGGAAATCGTCTTAAGAGTGAAAGTTTGTTTGTTAAATGTGCCAGTCGATGACTAAGTGCTTGCCTATGAAGGAGGGTCTATCAATACCCTCACTTTACAAATGAGAAAGCTGAGGCTTTGAGAGCTTATTTGCTTAAAGACACAACTCAGGATTTTAATCTACACTCTCTGTCCTTAGCCTCTAGATTAGAAGTACAGGTAAAACTGAATAGTTTAGTATTATAAAATGGAAAGAATTGCTTTTTGGAGTAGAGCTGTAGAGTGGATTCAGGGCAGGTCACAGGAAAATGGCAGGAGGCTGAACTTCACATTGTTAAAAAGCTAATAGAGTTTAAGAATAGAAGTATTAAATAATTGTAAGTCTTGTATATTGTAGTGAAGTAAACCCCTATCACTCTCTCCATCTTCTTAGACATCAAAATTTCAGTAAAGTCTGGCCCAGAAGGGTCTCTCATTTAGTGTGTGTTTATAAACCACAAAGGGGCTGCCTGAGCAGAGAACAGGAATTATCAGAGATGAAAAACTAGAATTCAGAGTTAGAGGTGTCATGTGACAGTCCTCTTCAAATTCCCCTACCTCCCACCTGCTTCCAGGCTCATAGGAATTTGCAGAAAGGTTTAGGAAGTTATAGGACTTTTTACACGCAGGAAATAGATTTGAACCAAATTTGTCTTCATCTTTAGGGACGGGAAGATTCCAGATGACAGCTGGGCAGCATATGCATGACAAGAAGTTCACTAAGGAAAATAAGAATTGATAGTGGTAATTAGCTTTAGAAGAGGAAAGTAGGACAGGCAATTCGTATTGCTTTTTTGTGGTTTCTCTGGGTTTTTGAAATTTCAGCAACAAATATGTACAGCCTTTATGAGAAAAAAACAATAAATCCATCAATATCTATTTCTCCTATGTTCCTGATTATCCAGAATCTTCTGTCCCTTAGGTGTGCCTAATCACTAAAAGGGAAAAGATAAAATAAACACACATATAAACCATGTCACTGATTCATATCTGAGTGATAGAGTTACAGAAAAATAATCTATGTATCTAGCTAGGACTCATTGCATTTGTGTTAGAGGACCCAAAATGTTCTGGGTCAATACTGTGGGACTAAAAAGAAGACCCTTTGTCAATACTTGAACTTTGATTAACTCAAGGTTAAGATTGATTAGGCCTAGCATTATTCTTAATTTCATTCTTGACTCATGTAATTTTGAGTATGTGGCAATTTTCTCCTCTTAGTTTTCCTGTTCTTAAAATGATCAATATTATTTGCAAGTAGATAATGCTAAAAATAATTTTGTGGTCCCAGAATTAAGGATTCAATAAAGGGTCATGACATATTTCAATTTTACTGATCAAGCAAATGACCAATCTGCATACAAAAAACAAACAAGGAATTATGAACAAATTTCCTTGCTTCTTTCAAATAACACAAGTCCTAGTATTTAATGAAAAGTTTAATTGAAAACATGAATTTCTTATTTTTGTTACTCATCAGAAGTATTTAATAGGAAAATAAAGCACTGCTTATTATTTTTGGAAAACCTGAATCCTTTGAGGTGCAGAGGGATAAAGGATACCTTATTTCATGTCTTGCATCTATCATCTTTTACTTGTAAATTTCCATATCTGGGTAGGGAATAATTAAAAATGCATACTCTTTGTTCTTTTAGAAAAATGAACAGACCTTGAGTGAAGGCATGGAAAGCTTAAAGTGTCGCTGTAATATCCCATTGCCATCCATCCAGTGGTGCTCTCCCACTGAGCCACATACGCCGCCTTTGCTATTTTTTATTCTGAGGCAGGGTCTTGCTAAGTTGCTGAGGCTGGTCTCAAATTTGTGACCTTCCTGCCTCAGCCTCAGGAGTAGCTGGGATTATAGGTGTGTGCCACCACACCCATTTAACTTTGCTCCTGCTCAGGTGATGCTGGCTGTTGAGGACCTGCATCCGCTTCTGCTTCTGGTTCATTGGCAAAATTCCCTCCTAGAGTTCGATTGATGAATAAATACATTTGAGCTTATAGTGATTTTAGATTTCTTTATTGTTAAAAGGACTTGAGAACTATGAGGATGTAAATGTTAGTAGTGATGGTAAACTGAACTGAGAGAACTGAGAGAGCTTACAAATATCCTAACCAGATGCATATGACATCCATTTGCTGCAATGACAGCAACCAAATATTTTTTTCAATATATCTTTTTGTGTAAGATAGAAATTAAAAGGAACAGTCTGTATCTAAGATTATATACTATTTTCAAGTGTTTTGTATGATCATTTGAAAACTTGTTTCTCTGGTTTAGATCTCACTTTGGAAAAATAGATATAAAAAACATGGCAAGGATAATTGAAAGAAAATTTGAATGTGAGCTAAATATTAGGTGATAGGCCAAGCATAGTGGTGCACACCGTAATCCCAGAGGCTTGGGGGGCTGAGGCAGGAGGATCATGAGTTCAAAGTCAGCCTCATCAACTTAGTGAGGCCCTAAGCAACTCCATGAGACACTATCTCTAAATAAAATATAAAAAAGGGCTGGGAATGTGGCTCAGTGGTTAAGTACCCCTGGGTTTAATTCCCAGTACCAAAAAAATTAGGTGATAATAAAGAGTTCACTGTAATTTTGTTCAGATAGATAATCTTATTTTAGCTATGTAAAAATCTCTTTTTTTTTTCACATTTTAGTGATGTATGATGAAGTACTCATGGATGGGATGTGATGACATCTTTAATTTGCCTTACAAACATCAATGTTAAAAGTGGTGAGTTACAAAAATGGAATTTGTTTCATCTATTGTGCTTTTGGTTCACATTGCTATTCATGATTTTTTCTTCACATAATATTTTTTGGGGGGGGTACTGGGAATTGAGCCCAGCCAGGGGCACTTAACCACTGAGCCATGTCCCCAGCCCATTTTTATATTTTATTAGAGACAAGGTCTTGCTGAGTTACTTAGGGCCTCAATAAATTGCTGAGGCTGGCTTTGAACTCGTGATCCTTCTGCCTCTGCCTCCTGGGCCACTGGGATTACAGGAGTGCAGCACCGTGCCTGGCTTCACATAACATCATACCTTGTCTTTTACTCCTTGACTTATAAAAGTATTATTTTTATTGTAAAGTAATATATCAATACTGTATTACAGAAAATTGAAAAATTCCCATTTTCCCATCATGAATGTCATTAACAGATGTATTTTCTGTTTGTTTGTTTTGCTGAATTATATTGTGTTTTACTTTGATCATAGTTTATATACAATTTGGTTTTTCCCTGAACATTGTATCATAAGTCTTGTGTCTCCTTAAATTTCCTAACATATAACCTTCCAGTGGTATTCAAAGGAAAGTTGTTTTTGAGTTTCTTGTATCCCATGCCTCTTCCTACTATGAATTAATGGTAGGTAAGTCTAGGTGACCATCTGCTGAGCACATGTAGGCCTCATGGCCAGTGTGGCACAGCTGGAATGGACAAAGAAGTGAACTGTACCGCAAAGAAGCCTGGGCTTTGCTGTCCCTCAGCCTACCACTATTCCCACACATGGCATGCTTGCTGCCTTTGGGTCGCTTGCAAAATGGGGGCAAAGTCCATCCTATATTTGCATGACACCAAAAGATCACTCCTTAGGTGCCTTGCCACTCACAAGGGGAACAACAGAATTTTACAATGGTGAAATCTGGGGGCACCACCCAAGCCTAGTGACCAGTTTTAGTATTATTAATAGTGAGACACTAGACTAAATTATATATCTCTTGGTATGAGGCAATATGAACTACAGGCCTTTATCTGTGAAGAATTGCTGCCAAAATGTTTTATCTACATCTAATCAAGCTTTTATATCTACATTTTATTTTATAAGAAATACAGAGAATCAAGGAACACATGAAGCAGCTCCAGAAGGAAATAATCACACAAATATAGCACTTGGAACATTCTATAAGGCATCTGATCCAGACTTCTCAACAAATCGAAGTCATGTAAAAGAAGGAAGGAGAGGATGCAGGGTATAGCTCAGTTGGTAAAGTGCTTGCCTCACATGCCTAAGGCCTAGCACAACAACAAAAATGCGCACAAAAATTCCTAATGGGGACAAAGGAGCTGAAGAAAATCAGTTTGATGTAGATGTAGCATGCAAGGGGCATTGTGGTTCAAAGCAAGTTAGAGAAGTAGCTTTTAGGCCATGTCAAGGAATTTAATTATTTTTCTGAAGCCAGATTCAATAATATTCATTTATTTAAGAATATTCCACTTTTAAGAAGCTTGAGGGCAATTACTAATACAATAGAAGCTTAGGTGCCACAACTATATATCTTACACCCCAGGAACACTTAACCATTTACTCTAAGTTTTCCAGTTCTAACTGGATCTCTCCCTCCTGCCAATATGACAAACTGGTACTCATCTGTGTATCAGGGATCTACTGCTGCATAACAGATTGTTCCAAAATGACTAAAACCAACAACGAACCTTTGTTTTCTGGGTGTCAGGGATTTTGGAGTGGCTAAGTCTTGGGGTTCTGGTTTAGGGTCTCTCATGCAGTTGCAGTGAAGATGTTGGCTGGGCCTGCAGACATCAGAAGACAAAACTAGAGGAGTCACTTCCAAGATGGTTCACACATATGACTGTTGGCAGGAGACCTTGGTTCCTCAATAGCTGCCACATGGTCCTCTTCATGGAACTTCTCGAGAGTCCTCAGGACAGGGCAGCTGGCTTCCCTTGGAGTGAATAATCAAGGAAGAGAGTAAGGAGGAAGCCACAATGCTTTTGATAACAGTCTTGGAACTAACACACCCTGCTACTTCGACAATATTCTATTAGTGTCATTAGGAGATAAGTGACTAAGTTCTGCTCACACTCGAGGGAAGGGGAGTTAAAAGCAGAAGTGTACAGAATTTGTGATATATTTTAAAATCACCACATTTGGTGACAAAATTCAAATGTGGAAGCTTCTTGAATTTCCTGAACAGAGTTAGTTATTCTGCTTTCTCAGTGTTCCATCTCTTATGGCTCTTGTCTTGTTCACTGTGTTCAGTTTATCTAGCTTTCTCACTAGACTGGAAGCTCCTTCAGATCAAGAGAATGAGTCTTATAATCAATTGCATCTTCATTCTACTCATTAATAAAATTTTCAAAATACCACAGACACTATCATCCAACCACTCCTGTGACAGGTTTTTAATAACCCCACCATTTTCTTGATTTATTCTTTGTATTTTACATACACACAGAGACACACACACCTTCCAACTAGATGATAAACTCCAAAAATAAGACTATGTTACTTATCTCTCTTTATAAAGTCCTCATAGCACAAAGGCAATGCTCTGTGCTATAGTGATAGATATCTTTTTCTAAGAATTGAGCAAGAGAGGGCACTTTGGAGTTCAAAAAACTCTCCAGATTCTTTGGTAGTCAGAACATTTGCTGGCTACTCCAGTTCTATGCAAATTCTAATGAAGATAACCTCAGTTCAGAGTGCATAAGACATTCCATATTGAGAAAGGCCTCTGATGCACAGGGATCTTTTTCTCTGTTCAACTTCTGCTTTCTTTTTCTTTGGGGATGATGGAGCTAACAATGTGAGGCTCCCTTTAGCATTCATTGGACAGAAATTGAGCAAATCTTTTTTTTTTTTTTTTGGAACCGGGGATTGAACTCAGGGACACTCGGCCACTGAGCCACATCCCCAGCCCTATTTTGTATTTTATTTAGAGACAGGTCTCACTGAGTTGCTTAGGGCCTCGCTAAGTTGCTGAGGTTGGCTTTGAACTCTCGATCCTCCTGACAGCCTCCCAAATCGTTTGGATTACAGGCATGTGCCACCACGCCCGGCAGCAAATCTTGCTTTAATTTTTCTCTAAAAATGAGAAGTCATATTTCCTTCTGTATTACAAAGTATCATCTTGTCCTTGGTCTTAGTTTCTAGAATGTTCTCAATTTAGGTAGCTTTTTCAGGGTGAGTGAAAAGCCTAGATGGCCTTGATTCTTATGCCTAGAAGGCTTTTGATATTCTTAGAAGTCTTCTGTTATAGATTTCTTTGGGTTTGGAAGAAGGAGTTTGATCAGTGCTGAACCCATGACAGGCCCAGGGTAGGAGAAGGGGGAGGGAGGTAAGCAGAGGCTAGAACATGGCCTGTCCCTCTGTCCCCTTCACCTGGGCGAGGAAGTTCTTTCTGATGATCTCTCATTAAAGAATTAAAATAACTGCACATTAAAATTAAAGAAAAACAACAGAAACACTCCCAGCAAAATAGCCTAGGCAGCATAATAGAGGACCATTTTCTGTCCCCCCAAAAAAGCAAATGCATATCAACCCTTCTCCCTTCTCTCTCTGACCTGTAAAGACAGAATTGCCCTATCAGACAAAAATGCCAGTTTTTACTATTTTATGTTTTTAAATTTGTGCATTGTAATTATACATAATAGAGGTGTTCATTATGCCACATTCATACGTGCACATAACGGTTTGATCAATAATTACCCAGTACCTTCCCTTTCCCTCCTCTCCTTACTGTTTCACTGTTTCTAAGAAGGTGATCCATTCTTGCTAAATCAGGTAATATGGTCAGCCCAGAGGCCCTCAAACGGTGATCGTTCTAATGCTAAGGTTGATTGGGTTGCCTGGAACTCTAACAACGAAGCTGAGATAAAATCCTGGCAGACCTCTCCAGCAGGAAAAGCAAATGTATTCTGAAGAAAGAGACAGAGAATCTGAATTTCACCAGGTGGCATTTATTTGGCTTGGACACATGCACATTTTACATGTCTCATTTAAATAGCCCATCAAACTCAGGAGGAAGAACTGGGATTTTAAAGATATTTGAAAGAGGTGTGTCGGGGAAACCTCCCCTCTCTGGGGAGGGTGCAGGCAGCCTCTTGTGGGAGGAGATCACCTCCACCCATCTAGGAGAGAAGACAGAAGGGTATTTGTTTCACAGAGAGGCTGACAGCACAAATTACTGTTTTCTTTGTTAAACAGATTTGTGAGACATGTTAGTACCCTGCCCAACTGTTGCTTGAAAGAGTAGAGGGTGAAGAATAAAACTGTAAATTACTAGTTAGTTTATCCCATATTCCAGTCTTGACAAATCTGGAATTCATGCTATGTTCTATTTAATTTCAAATTTAATGCTAAATCTGGATCATCTAAAAATCTTGTGACAATGTTTTCAATGATAAATGAATTTGAAAATTAAATCAGAAGATCACGAGTTTAAAAAGAAAATCATTTCAGTTCATCTGCTCTCTCCCCCATGGTTCTCTTTTCTAAGTCATCTAAAAAAAAGTTTCATCATGTGCCTTCAATTAAAACTCTGTGCCCACTGAGAAGCACAAAGTAGAGTGTGTTTCACTTAGGCCAGAGTGTCCAGAGGTTTGGTCACTAGAAAATTAACATTTAATAACACACATCTCCAGACACTACTATTTTGTTTCATGCTGTGAAAAAACTGAACCTTAGTGAGTAGGGAAATGGCCTGAAACAGTTCTCCCATTTCTTTCTTTTCTTCCCTTCCCTGTCTTTCCTTTCTCTCTCCCTCCCCTTCCTTCCTTTCCTTTTTTCTTTAATTCATTCTTTCTTTTCTTTAGCTTTTCATCTCATTCAGTGTGGTTATCGCCAGCTATTAATTTAGCCTGAGCACATTAAATATAATTATCTGGGTGGGACAAGCACACCCAAATGCTAAGAACACTGACTAATTTCACTAACTGCCCCCAACCAACCTGGAGATGTCATATGATAAGCACGTTTTGCAGAAGCTGCCCTGCGGGAAGGTGAGAGAAGAGGCCTAGTGCCAGGGGAGAAGGCACAGCAGGGATGGCAACCAGGGCCTGCTGGGAACAACATGTACAAACCATGTGAGGTAAAGTAGGACCCTCTCATTCTTACCTTTCTTCTCTAGACCTTGAGTGGGTTGAGTGGATCGCTTATAACATGTGGCTCTATCTGATGAGCCTTGCTGGTCTGTACTTGGCAATCATGATGCTCTCTATGATGGAGGGCCCAGGCTCAGGAGCAAGACTTTTTTTTTTTTTTTTTTGGTACCAGGAATTGAACTCAGGGATGCTTAACCACTGAGCCACATCCCCAGTGCTTTTTATTTTTCCTTTTGAGACAGGGTCTTGCTAAGTTGCTTAGGGCCTCGCTATGTTGCTGAGGCTGCCTTTGAACTTTTGATCCTTCTGCCTCAGCCTCCCCAATGCTGGGATTACAGGCATATGCCACCACACCCAGTCAAGACCATCTTGGATCAGAGTGACTCTTAGGGAAGTGAGCTCACTGCCCCAGTTCTCAGCCTTCACATCTATAAAAGGGGGAAGATAATAGACTCCATGCTGATGCTGCTGTGAGGTCTAAGTGTGATAACATACCTAAAGTTCTTAGAATAGAGCCTGGCATAAATGTTGGCTGACATTTGATTTTATAAAACTCTTCCCTTTCCAGATGGATTTTTCTGAGTTTAGCATTTTTTTTCCTGGTCACCACCCCCAACTGTCTGTAGTGTCCATATGTGCCCTGTGGATATTTTGTGGCTTTTATTATCCCTTGGAAGTGTTTACATAGATATTCTGCATGGCTATTAGAACTCTAATTTTCAAGCTGTGAAAAAAAGTGAAATTTGTTAAGAAGAAAGCTCTAAGCTTTAAATACCTCTAATGTTCTTTGGTTTTAATCTCATGGCTGCTGTTTAATGCCTCCATGTGGCATCAAATCAGAATCTGAAGATTAAGTATCAGGATCTGAAGGGAGGTATTAAAAATTCTGATAGCTCCCACTGTTTTGTAAGTCATTAGGTCTTGCCTAGACCCTAACTCAAAGATATTTATTGATTCACTTACTCATTCTTTCACTCACAAGCTTTTACTGAGCACTTGCTATGTGTTAGTCACTGTGTAAGACAAATAGTGTACAGCTCCTCCTTTTGAAGAGCTCAGAACCTACGGAGAGGACAGATGAACAAATGTGTCAGTTACCAAAGTGGAAATTGTTGTTACAAGGGCATAAACAAAATACTGTGGGAACCCAGAGAACCAAGCAACTAATTGTGCCTGAAGGAGTCAGCAAGTGACAACTGTGGGCCTTGAATGGAAAGTAAGATCTTTGTGTGTGGTTGTGTGTGTTCATCTATCTGAGGACTGCAGCCAGTGGGAAGAGCAAAGGCCCCTGAGAAAGGAGCTGAGGTCTTCTGGGGAGCACAGTCTATTTCTCATAGAAATGAGAAGTTTATTTTTTAAGGGGCAAGAAAGAGATGGGGAACAACCCCATCTCTCTTTCCACCTTAGATATACTGATGGTAGGGAAGATCTCTGTATGATACTTAAATATTACATCTTTTTTCTTTTTCTTTTCTTTTTATACTGGGATTAAACCTAGGGGTGCTCTATTGAGATATACCCACAGATCTTTTTATTTTTTTATTTTGAGACAGGGTCTCACTAAGTTGGAACATCTGGCTTCCTGCCTCAGCTGCCCTAATAGTTGGAATTATTGGCATGTGCCACTCTGCTTGGCTGTTAAGTCTTAAATTTAAAAGTAGATATGTAATGATTTGAGTCACCCCCAAAGAACCTGATTATTTTTAACCACTAAATGTATCCTAAAATGTATGCAGTATGGGATATCATCCACAGTTCCCAAAGAAGTGTTTTTAAAGGCAGATTTATGAGAAGGTAAGGAGAATGTGTATCAAAATATACAAGATAGGGCTGGAGATATATGGGGATATAGCTTAGTTGGTAGAGTGCTGCCTTGCAAGCACAAGGCCCTGGGATCAATCCCTAGCACAGCAAAAAAAAAAAAAGATAAACGGACCCAAGGGTTTTAGAAGTCCATGCATCAGTACAATGAATAATCATGTCCTACTGTAGTTTGAGTATGTCCTCCAAAGGCCGATGTCTTAAAGGCTTGGTTTCCAGGGTAGTGCTATTGGGAGGTAGTGGAACCTTTAAGAGATGAGGCCTCATGGGAGATCTTTAGGTCACTGGGAGTATGCCCTTGAAAGGGATGGCGGGATCCTAACCCCTTCCTCTCCTTTTTGTTTTCTGTCCAGGAGGTGAACATGTTTTTTTCTACCATGCACACACACCCCTCACTGCCCCCACCTTGGTATGCTACCTCAATACAGGCCCAAAGCAGCAGGACCAACCCATCATGGACTGAAATCTCCCAAAGTGTGAGCCAAAATAAGCTCTTTAAAAGTTAATTATCTCAGATATTTGTTATAGTAATGAAAACTAACACATTTATATACCATCTAGTTTCAGTAATTGTTAACATTTTTCCATTTTAGCCTCTTGAATTTATATGTAAGTATGTATGTGTATGTGAATTTGAATCATTTTAAAGGAAGTTACAAATGTCATGATATTTATACTGAAATACTTCCATCTACATATTTAAAAATTAAAGGCATTCTCCTGTGCAACCAGTCAGAAGCACACCTAACACAATAAAAAATAATTTCCTAATTTCTAATATTGAGTCCATATTTATATTTTTTTGGTAGTCCCTAACTTATTTTTATAGCTTTTTTTTGTCAAGGCTATTCTGTATTTTAATGGATGGCATAAGTTTTTTGGACATCTTGGACATAGGCCAGTCTAATTTCTACTCAAACAGTATTTTGCACCCTACCAGATTGATTTGAAGCCTGAAATAGCACTTAGACTTGTATAAGTACACATAAATGCACAAGTGAAATGGAATTGATCTGCTGAGAAAGGCTAAAGAAAAGCAGGGCTAGGATTTAGAGTGAGAGTCTAAGATTCTTACCCTATCAGGCCAAGCATCTCAAAAAGGTTGTTCTGCTTTTTTTCTGACAGCCTTAGAGAGATTAAAATGATCATAAAACAAAAATGCTAGTAGATGATGCTCAACTTTTCTTCTTGACACTTCACAGTGGACTTGGGTATTTTAATCAGATGATAGGGCATTTTTAAAAACCAAGGCAAGAACATTCTGACTGCTTTTCAACATCACTTTCTCACACCTCTCCTCACCATCTCACACCACCTGGGATTCAATCAGTGCTGTGACAACTCCTGCCAGACTCTACTCTCCAGGCTCAGGTCATCTTCTGATTCAGGTGCTTGGCCTGAAGATGCTTTGACTCCTGACAAAATGAGAAATGCCCATTTTATCAGGAGAAATGAAGCAACAGTAGAAAGGAGAAGACTTAGGATATAAGAAAAGGATTTAGGACCAAATGATATACACCTAGATTTTTAAAAAATAATCTCCAATTTGTACAAAAGTAATAAGTAGATTTTTTTCTAGAACCCTGAGAATAATTAGCCAATCCAATGTTCCACAATCCCCTAAAAAGTGATTTTCCTATATATCCACGATACAACCATCAAAATTAAGAAAAAACATTGATAAATCACTGTCATCTAATACTCAGATCCCATTTAAGTTTCACAACATTCCTTCATAGGAAAAAGTTCTAGTTCAAAATCACAAATGACCTTTAATTGTCATATCTCTTAAAACCAATAGCACAGAGACTATCACTAGATGAGGTCCCAGGACCATGTACTTCCAGAATTGTGAACTAAATAAACCTCTTTTCCTTATAACATAGCCTATCTTGGGTATTCCATTATAGTAATAAAACCATATTGCATTAATAAATGTAGGCCTCTTTCTCCATTTTCAGAGTTCAGTAGTATAACATCTTCCAATCAATATTTCTCTATCCCTTCTACCCCTCTCTCATTGGTTTCTTTTGCCATATCACCTTCTCTGACTCTGGCCCTCCTGCCTCTGAGGATCCTGATGATTATATTGGGCCCACTTGGGCAATCTTCAATAATCTTCCCATCTCAAGATCCTTAATTTAATGATTCTTGCAAAGTCTCTTTTATCATGTAAGGCAACATACTCATACGTTTGGGATTAGAATGTGGACATCTTTGGGGATCTGTTATTCAATCTTCCATATTATGTATGTTTGTATATACATGTTTATTTCTATATTTATATAAATACTTTGAGAATCAGGAGTTTGGTTTAGATACCACCACTTTCAGTCCAATAACTGTAGGGTTCTTTTGGGGCCTCTCTGTTTCAATATTTTCAACTCCCTTCCCCAACAGTGAGAAGACTGCCTTTCATTATCCTTAGTAAGTTACTTGTTTGATTAATCTTCTTTATGTAGCTAGTCTCCTATTTTACTTCTGTCGTAAGAGAGGACACTCTCCCACTCTGCTTGAACCCTGATACTTTACATCTGGCTGCCCTTCCATGGGGACACCCTCCTTGCCGCATTCAGATTCTACCACCCTAGGCCAAGCTGCCCCTGAAGGAACATGGTTGAACTCTGCTCAGGCTCTGAAATCCTACTACAATGAGCAGCCCTACTATGTGGACCCCTCCCCTCTCTGCTGAGACGCCGGCACCAACGCTCTCCCAGTAGGCCCCTGTACGCTACTAGGCCCAGGCACCTTGCTCTGCCCCTAATTGTTTTAGGATCAAATCCTTGAGAGAGGGAAGAGAAAAGAAAGTAAAGTCCAAGGGACATATTTTTAGGAGAGAGAAAGGGCACTAAAAATCTGATCCAAATAAGAGTGGGAAATGTGGAATGCTGAGGTGGGGAGATGAGGTAGAATTGTCTACAATAAAGGACTTGAGGCTTGAAGAAATACTGACTGTTGGAATTGGCCACTGTTCTTGGGCCTGTTTGCATATTTGAGGAGTTGACTCATGTTTTTCTGGGCTGAGAATGCTGCCACTTGCCTGGATTCTCATCAAACCACTTTTTATTAAAAAACCACCCTTTGGCTCCCGATGTTTTTTATGCTGATTAAGAACACTGACATGGCTAAAAACGAACAAGGGGACTGATTGTTGCTCTGTCTCTCTCAAAGCAGGAGAAGCTTTTGATCGAGTTGAGCGGGAATTTATGTTTGAGCTACTTTAAAAAATGAAATTTGGAGATAAGCACATGAACTGTATTTGAACTAGATTCCAAGTTCGCTGAACAGAACTGTTTCAGATCCTCCTAATCTGGAAAAGCCCATTGCAATTGCCCTTCTAATCCCTTCTTTTTCCTTAAAATCAAGCTCCTTCTCAAATTGCTTATCATTAATCTGCCTACGGAGAAAGGCACTTCAAAAATAAACTGAAGTTTAATGATGTTTGAAGTTTTTACTTTCCAAGGGGCTGGGAAAATGCTCAGTGCCTTCTCTCTCCACCCGGGACCCAGGGAGAGGATCTTTCTGCAGTGAGACCCAGGAGGAGCATTTCTGAGGGGGTGGGTGGGGTGGAGCTCAGCTTCACCCCGTGGTCACACAGAAAGCAGAAGGGTGTGGGGTCTAATCTCACTTCCTCCATGGCTTCCGAGTGACTTTAGGGGAGTCATTTAATTTCTACATTTTGGATTTCCATGTTTGGTCTCCCCTTTCTGCCACATGAAGCTAATAATATTCCTTATCCACTTATCTCATAGGGATCTCGTAAGGGCTGATTAATGAACAGGGCGGTCAAACATTGCGTATGTATGATGACCTAAGAAAAGCAAGCCCATGAGTCTCTTCAAATTAGAGATGATCTTTTTCTTTAGGAATGAGCTATACTTACAGTGCTGCTTTTTTTTTCCTGTTTGACTTATTCATTTAATTCATGCCATTATTAATTATATCCTATAATGATATGCTTGGTTTAACATCAATGAAATCATCCATTTCAATATTTTTTTGTGTGCTTTCTAGGGGCCCAACATTCTGCATTAGAATGGAAAAGCCTAAGTAAAATCCAAATTATGGGAAGTCAGACAATGCTAAACATTTGTGAGCAAATTCATGCTTATATTGCTACTACTCACTTTGATGATTTATTTGTTTGAATACACACGTCTCTCCTTATCACAAAAATTACCTGAGGGAAGCTAAACTTTACTTTCCTATTTGTGAAAAACACATCTTAGTTTTTTAGAGCAAGGGCTCTCATAAAATGACAGTCCTTTTAAAGGATTCAATGAATTTCCATGAGTTGTTCTTTGCTGAAAAGGATTTAACAAAAACTGAGGCTGCTCATTTGCAGTGCCAAGCACATAGTAAAATGAATGCCATTAGTATATGTTCAGTATATGAGCCAAATTGTACATGGACTGAAAACTTAGCTAACAATGATTATTTCATACTCCTGAAAATTTCTCATTTATGCATACATGGAAAAAACTGCTTTGCACAGCATCCCCTTGTCCCTGCAGATGGCCACTGTCTTCAATGGCATTATGTTTGAACTCCCAACAGCAGGAAATCTTCATGCTTTTGTATCAACCAGAGCTGACATCTCAGTTCAAAATGCCAAGGGAAAAATGAAAAACACAAAATAATATAACACAGAGTGGGAAATAGGGGTTTGGCAACTTTGTTTCCAGTTGTTGGCTTTGGCTCTGAATAGGGCTTCTGGTTGGCTGCTGTAGGAAAACTTTTGGACTATTTTTGACAGATTTAACAGGCCACATGAAATTTCTATTATTACTTCAATCTTGGCTGCTTCTAGTGCATAGAACCAGCTGCTTTGTGTCCCTTGTCCTGCAGTGTGTCATTTTTGAATGTAGATCTGGTACTCAGGGGCTCTCCCAAAGCCTGTTTGAGGACCAATACCTCTTAGAGGTGAGACCACCACAGCAAGATCTTTATAATTTCATAGCTGTGTATGTTTCTGGCGAGCAATCAAGCCAACCTATATATATTTTTTCTTTTTCTAAAACTGTGTCACAATTAACTGTCAACATCTGAGCTACCAGCAAGCCCTTAAATCAGAAACTAGATGAAACTCCATAGAATTGCAACATAGAGACGGGCACAAACCCCAGTGAGCACGTTACCAGCTCTGTAGGTAGCTCCCGTATGCAGAGCTTGCTTTTTTTTGTTCCCCAAACCCTACTTTTTCTTCTGTTTAAGGAGGAAGAATGAGGCAGATTAAAGAAACTTCTTGAGTCCTTTAAATAGAACCCATGAATCTTTAAGGGTTTAAAGTAATAATTAAAAATATCTTTGTGTCAGGCGTGGTGGTGCACGCCTGTAACCCCAGTGACTTGGGAGGCTGAGGCAGGAGGATTGCGAGTTCAAAGCTAACCTCAGCAACTATCGAGGCCCTAAGCAACTCAGTGAGACCCTGTCTCTAAATAAAATACAAAGTAGGTTGGGGATGTGGCTCAGTGGTGGACTGACCCTCGGTTCAATCCCCAGTACCAAAAAAAAAACAAAAAACAAAAAACTTTGTATGTTGTAATCTTGGGCACTGGGGAAAAATAAAAAAATAACCCAGAGTCCCATGGTCTCACCCATTGATGTTAGTGCTCCCTGACCTTCCAAGCAAGAGAGTGGACTTGTCCATTTCTCTAAACCTTGGATCATGACCTTGGTCTAGACCTTGGATCACTCTGTGGTGTGCCAGAAGGTTGATGTTGGCTGATTTCTCTTTTAGCAATCTGAACTTTAGGGAAATGCAATTTATCCAGGGGGCAACTTTTGAAATGGGTTTTTCTTTCTACTTGCTCAAATCACATTGCCTTGAGAACTAATAAAAATGGAATAGCGATGATAAAGAAGGAATATCTTTATACAGATTTGTTGATGGAAAATTGAAACCAAGAAAGAACCAGGATTCCAGAACGGTCTGACTTTGCCACTGATTCACTTGTTCAGTAATCTGAAGACAATTCTCTTCTGTGTTTCAGAACTCAATTCTTCTATCTGTAACATTAGGATCCTGACATTTATTACACAGCTAATGTGGCAGGTGGGTTGAGAGCCTGGGTTTTGGAGGCAGATTGCCTGATTTAATTCTAACTCTGCCATTTATAATTGTGCGACTTTGGGCAAGTTACTTATTTTTTCTCCACTCAGTTTCCTCATTTTTTCAAATGGAGATAATAATAGTACCTACTCCATAGGGTTGTTATAAGAAATACACAGGATAATATAGGTAAAATGCCTACCACACAGCACCTAATTAGCATTGGTAATATGGTTATGTTACTTATCTGGAATTAATATTGGTATTATTATTATAACTAACCAGAGATACTGAAGTCCAGGGAGGGAGAGAAATAAGCATAAATAAACTTACCTTCACCACCCTAGTTTTTTTAGTAACCTGGTCACTTTATACAAGAGATGTGATTTTAAGAACTTCCCCCACAGATGTGGATTCATGGAAACATTTCACAACTATCTCCATGTGATGTCAGCAAATGTTTAAGGAAGGAGCCAAGTGACGCAAGGTCGGGGAGCAGACTGGGAGGTCCCTGCCTCTGTCACCAGTGGGGCTAAGCTGAGGTATCTACAGGATCTTCAGTACATCCTCATAACAATTATTTCAGTTGGCATTTGGATTTTATAAACATTAATTAGTTAGATAAGGTATGGGCTATGTCACTCCCTGGGCTGGGTTAATTGAGTTGCAGATAAACAATTGCTTACAGGTGACATATCCACATCACTTACAGAGAGACCCAAAGCACTTGAGATCAGGCAAGTAGTCAAGAGAAACTTGGGTTCCATTTTGATCTTGTCCTGAGCTGTCCTTTCTTCATCTTTCAGCTTCTTCTCAGCTTGTCCTACTCTCCAGCTCTGCCACTCCAAGGACCCATGGCTGCCCTGTGCTCAGGCTTTCACTCATGTTGCTCCTCTTGGGAAGCTTCCTTTTCTCATCCTGTTGTTAAATTGTACTTATTGTTTAAGGTCTTAAGCATAAACTTTCCTTCCCACATATCTCCCTACCCTGCTGTTCTCATGGTTTCTTCTCAGCATGTACAGGAATTATATACACAAAGACACAACTTTCATTTCTTTGTTATAGTCAAAGCACCATGTCCCAGCAAGCGGTAAATATGATTCTTTCTTTATGTCCTTTGTTCCACATTTTTTGAATGCCTACAATGTGGCACATCTGTGCTAGCAGCTAAATATAATACGATATTATTTCTATTTCATAGATTTTTTAAAAATAAGACTTTAAGATATAAAGTTACTTGCTCAAGGCCCCACAGTTACTGACAGGAAGGAGGTGTAAATCTGAGTCTATCCTTTTGCCAGTTTCCTAGAGAGTTCATCTATTGAGTGGGAACAAGTTATGGTGAGTTGGTAGGAGGGGTGGGAAGGCCTTAAGAGAGATCTGGGAAATGAGCATGACAGAGCAATTAGAATTGGTTATCAGATAAACTGAGTGATTGGGTTGGGTGGGGTGGGCAGAGTGTTCAGAACAAAGGACTGGAAGGAATGAGAGGCCAAATGGAGTCCTAGGAGGACCAGAAGGAGATAGGGCTTCAGAGGTAGCAAAGGCCACATATCTTTGACCTCCTTTCCTGTGGGGAGTCTTGGCCAAACTGGGACTGAGTGCTGGCCAGGGGCCTGGTACTGGGGTAAGATATATTCCAAACAGCCAAGTGAGGATATCTACTGGATGAATGCTAGCTCTGCCCTCAGGAGGGAAGAAGGCCAAACTGGACCATTTCTTTAGTCTCTGAACCCAAGCCCTGGGAGTGAGGTAAGAACTAGAAGGTGAAGTTGAGCATCAGGAGCTGAGTGGACACTACGATGGAGTGGAGAATCAAGAGTAAGTGTGGGAGCTGGGCACAGTGGCACATGTCTGTAATCCCAGCAACTCAGGAGCCTGAAGCAGGAGGATTGTGAGTTCAAAGCCAGCCTCAGCAACTTAATGAGGCCCTAAACAACTTAGCAAGGCAGAACATCATGGCAGAAAAGTGTGGCAGGGGGACGGAGCTTATATCAAGGTGATCAGAAAGCAGAGAGGAGAAATGATTGGGATTAATTGAAGTGGCAGGGTGTGATTGGAGGAGAGTGGAATTGGGGCATGTTTTGGGGTATATATTTTGTATCTGGAGGGTGGAGTCAGGAAGCAGAGAGAGAGAGTCTCCACTCTCCAGATACAAAATATATACCCCAAAGCCACGCCCCAGTTCCAAACTCCTCCAGCCAAACCCTGCCACTTCAAATTAATCCCATCAGGGATTAATTCACTGATTGGGTTAAGACTCTTACAACCCAATCATTTCTCTTCTGAACCTTCCTGCATTGTCTCACATGTGAGCTTTTGGGGAACACCTCACATCCAAACCATTACAGGGGGGGATTTTTAAAAAGATCTCTTTCTTCTGGTGAAAGAATAAGTTGGTCAGGTGAGGAGAAGGGAGGCAGGAAGCAGCTGATGGCAGAATCAGTTAGGGGCCTCTGTAGAGTTGATCCTTTGGAAGTAGCAGAGAGATGAGTAAAATTTCCAGTCCCCAAAAAGTCTTACAAGGGAGTGCAATTTGTCTAGGAAAAACTGTATTAGATTCTCTCGAAGTTTCATGGTTATCTATGGGAAGGCTTCTGCAAACAGGCTGAGGGATATTTGGGTTGTTGTGATTCCCTTCCACAAATATTCATCTATCCATTCATAGGCTAATTATCTGTTGTGCACATACTCTTGTGGTAGGTATTGCTCTGGACACTGGAAACAGTGGGAACCAAGGCATCAATACCCCTGCATGCATGGAGATTTGTTGTAGTGGAGGGGACAGATAAACAAAAATGAAGGTATAAATTGTGAAAGTGAGTATTATGAGAGAGGTAGAAAAGGGACATAATTTAGATTAGGGTGAGTAAGGAGGCCTTTCTGAAGAAAGGTATCTAAGCTGAGAACTGATGAATAACTCAGGGTTCATCAGGTGAAGCATAGGGGAAAACCACTCCTAGCTGAAAGGATGGCATATGCAAAATCTTTGAGTTAGGACAAAAATGTGTAATTTCAAGAGCAGTAAAGGATAAAATGTTGGAATTCAGTTAGCAAAGGAGATGCAGGCTGGAAAAACAGGCAGAGGTGTGGCTCTGCAGGGCCTCAGAGATTTCACATTTTATCTCATATTCAAAGGGTAGTCAGTAGAGAGTGCTGGTCAAGGTGAGGACACCAAGAATGCATGTTTTAGCTCTGACTGCTGCATAAAGAATGGATTGGAGAAGGAGGAATGAGAAATCCAATGAAGAAGCTGCCATAGACGCCCAGAAGAGAAGACTATATCCAAAAGGAGTAGTGGTGATGAAGACAGAGAGGTGACAAAAATGGGTTGTACCATATTTTCAAGGTCAAAGCAAGATCCAGGGGACTTCATGATATATTATAACCTCTGAAAGTGAAACAACTTTTGAAAGTTACATGGATTGTAGAGCCATAACTGTAAAATTTGTTTTGATGCCAAAATTTCAATAAAATGCTGAATTCTTTCCAACATCTGCCAAGAAAGAAAATTATGTGTCTTCTTTTGATGATCCCAGCAAGTCAGCACATTGGGTTATGAGTAGTCAGATCTGAAGTTGTGCGTTTTATAATTGTGAAGCTAATGTTCTCTTAGTTGCGACCATTAATCTCTTGTTTTCTCCAGTTATATCTGTTTATATGAGACTGCAGGCTGGATGAATTCCACCAGATATGAATCTCCTTGGTGAGAGGGTCACAAAGGAACAGAGAGGATATTATGTGAACTGAAATCAAGACAATGCACACAGCACAGGGCAGACAGAAGTTGTTTCCCTCTGGAATTGCTGGATGCTGTTTTGTGTTTTAAGAGCGCATCTCCTTAGGAAAATATGCTTTCTGGCAAAGCAGTTTACTATAGATTTTACAAATAATAATAGAATAATACAAATAGATAGCTGGTCTTAGACTTCAAAGATTTTGAAAGTGAGGATATTAAAAAGACCTATAAAGAATTCCAACTTGTTAAATGTGGACAGATAAATCCCATGGATGAAATCTATCCTAAATGTGTTGTGTTGGGGTTGTGTTTTAGAGAATGTAGAAAAACTACAGAGCAACAAAACCTCAAATACTGCATTTCCTCTTTTCAGTCTCTTCTTCCCCTCCCTAGCTACAATCCAGAAGAACATTTCAAAAGGAAGAGCAGCAGGGCAGCCCTACCCTCTCTTTCTCCTCTGGATGCCTTCCCCTTCCATTTGCTCAGTGTCTTCAAATGAAAAACCCAGAAGAGCAGTTCTGTGGGAGTCTCCAGTTGGGTTCTCCTTGGATGTGTGATATGTGGTAACATTTTACATTTCCCTAATTCAGAGTGTTGGGATGGCAGCAGACTGCAAGTGAGAGGAATTCTAAAAGACTATTAATATCTTTGCCTTGTCCTTTTGAGACTTCAGTTAGGGATCTGGAAGTAGGACACCATCACAAACACATCTGAATAATGAGCAGGGCCCCAGGGAATCTTTAATGTCCCTGCAAGACAGATAAGGCCTGGGTTTTGAGGTCTCCTTTCTGAAGCCTCCAAATAGACAAGGAGATAAGAGAGATGAAAGGAGGAGAATAGAAAGTGTTTTCATGGGTCCTGATGGTTCTAACTACCTCAGGAAGGAGGTAATCTGGCCCCTCATTAGATAACTTTCCCATGGTTTTAACCAGAGTAAGAATCAAGGGACTGGTTGTCTTTACCAGCAAAAAATGGAAAGCTTGCTTGAATCAGCCTTAAAACAAATCACTGTTAGTGAACCATTTAGGGTCTTTCATATCAGTTTAAGAAAATAAATGACCCTTTCTTGTTCAGAGTGCTGCAATAGAAGAAGTCTAATTTTTCTAGGTAAAAGAGTCCTGGTTTCAGGTTATCGGCTGTGTGAACTTGAACAAGTTCTTCTTGAATGAAGTTCCCTGAGGTTGGATTCACGGATGAACTGGCATATGTAAGCACCTGGCGAGTACTTGTTAAATGAATGACGTCATTTGTGTTTTCTGAGCCTTGATATTTTTCATATTAAAGAGAGAAATGTACCACCTCAAAGGGTTGTCATGAATATGATGGATGTTACATTATAAAACACCTGACCAGAGAAGACAGTCTGATTAAAGAGAGCCTTGGAATAACTTCAGATGTCTTGTTGCCCCCAGGCGTGGTTTGTTCTTGTCTCCCTTTCTCCCTTTCAAGTTTTATATTTTGGCTTGCTTTTACCAGTTTGTTCATGAACCTTTTATCTGACCATCCTAGCACCACCTTCACAGAGACTTTGACTCTGTTGAAGAAGGCAGGCAATTCTTCATTAAATAATCAACCAGAAAGCAGAATCCTGCATATGCTGCCATGGGTCAACCTCTTAATGATTTGCTGAAAGAATGTTTACATATAAATATAGTGTGTTGTTCTTTGGGAAATTTGATCCACCTAAACAAATGATTCTGAACTAACAATATCCTTTGGTCATATCTTTTATCTCCTGTCTCCCTCTCCCCATCAGTTTCTGTTTTCTGACCATTTGAAATTGCCCCAAGTTCTTGAATAAACTATGTTCTTCCTGGATCTGTAGCATTCCTATGTCTGTTTCCTCTGCCCAGACTTCCTGTCATCTTGCCCTGTCCTTCAGCTCTCATTTTATTTTTCCTGTGCTGGGAATTGAACCCAGGGCTTCATACATGCTAGGCAAATGCTCTACCACTGAGCTATACCTACACTCCCTAGATCTCATTATAAATTTCACATCCTCAATGATGCATTTTCCAATTTTTCAGAATTGCTCTGATCTCTCATGGTATGATCCCATAATTCTCTGTTTCCCCCTTCTTCATCCTAACCACACCTATTATTATTCTGTGACTATCTTCCCCTACTATGAGTCTCATGATGACAAAATCTGCTTTGTTCATATCAAATCCTCTGTTCCTGGCACAAAGTAAACACAGAGCTTTTTATTGACTCAAAAGTACACAAACTAAATGAGTGTCTCTGAAGGATTTCAGCACCAGGGAGATCTCAAATGTATGGTGATCATATTTTCTCAAGAAATTTGTCTGATAAAGAATTTTGGTGTTTATTTGTTCAATGGTTTACATGGAAATTCTAATAAAACTTAAAATTCAAACTCTCTAAGTATATATTTAATAATTTGCCTTTATCAAAATATTAAAATTATTCCACATGATGATTCAGAAATATCTGACATAAATGCTTCTTACACTTAAAGTAATCTGAAGTTCAAAAAAAATTAAAAGCCTATGTAATGGGTTGATGTTTTTTGAACATTAAATATTTTTCATTCTGGCAATTCCTAGTTCATGCCTCACAGCCCTTAATTCGAAAGGCAGACAGCCAGACTCAGAGTCATTCTCTACCACTTAGCTTTGATTGACTTAAGCAAATTTCTCACTCAAACACTCTATGCCACATTTTCATTATTTGTAAACTGGATAATAATGGTATCTATTTAATAAGATTATTTTGAAGATTTACCCAGGTAATACATGTAAAATTATTAGAATGGTGCTTGGCACATGGCTGTCAATCGATGCTACCTTATCATTCCTACTACTGATATTGTTGTGCAGAGAGAGAGAATGAGAAGGTGCAATTGAAAATAAAATAGTCATTGCTTAGTTTTGCATTTTAAAAGTCTGTAATGGTGGAATAATAAGGACTAAGAAAATTCTTTCCTCCTTGAAAGCACCAAGAAAATTGGAAAATTTCTCAGAATAAACTTTTTTGGAACTCTGGAAATAAATCAAAACCTTGCAGCAATCCGGGTAGCCATTATTCAAGAAACAACTGAGTCTCAATAAGAATAGTGCTCTTTGTGGCTTTTTAACTTGCTTTATTTCTATCTCCCACTCTCCTGCTCCATGACAGCCTGAGAACTTGGAGCTCACTCAGTGTTACAGCAAAAGATATTTTTCTTTGAGGTGGGGTGTTTGTTGAAAATATTTAAATATAATTGTTTAACTTTGTGGCTGCCTGAGGTGGTGGATAACAGTTGGAGCAAACAGTAGGCTAACCAAAAAGCTTAAGGAAAAAACTGAGGAGTGAGAAGTCTACAGGGACTTTGAAAAGCTCTGACATAGTCTTGGAAATGTGTAAGGCCAAGTGCATGTGTAGTGTTCTGTGTGTGCCAAGGTATGTATACTCAGGAAACACCAAGAAACCCTTAAACTCTCATTTCTGACTGAACTTGAGGCTCTGTATAAAGGGGAGGTGAAGGCAAAATTGTCACACTTCTGGCTAAATATTGAAGGCGTGCACCAACATGCACAAAGACTCTCTCAGCAAAGACTAGGACATCTCTGTCCAATTACTAGATGACCACTGAGCTAACTGAGCAGAGACTTCAGCAGTTACACGTGAAAAAGAGTGCGTATTTTTCTAAATTAGTTCAGAGGAGTCACTAAACAAACAATAACAAACAGCAGCAACAAAGCCTGTGTTAGGGGAAGAATTTAATTTCCACATTTGCCACATTTTTGTCTTCTATTTTGCTTGTATTTTATTTATTTTCTGTAATCATCATTGGAACATCAATTTTATTATAAGATTTGTGAGAAATAGAAATTTGTTAAGACCCATCTCTGCTATGACAGAAACATGGAAAAAGGAAAGAGGAAAACAGAGCAGGGGGATGTGTCCCAGAGAGAATAACAAAGTTTATTAGGAGGAATAAAAAAAGGGGAAAGGGGGACACCTTTGAGGATGTCCGCCAGAGAGGAGAAGGACCTCGTTTGTATTTTATATATCTCTTTTCAACAAAAATTTCTAGACTTTCAAGAAAAGAAGAAAGTATGGCTACACATAGGCAAAACAAATCAATAGAAATTCTTACTGAGGATGCTCAGATGTTGGATTTATGAGATAGAGACTTTAAATCAGTTTATTTTAAATATGTTCAAAGAACTAAGGAAAAGTAGGAGAATGATGTCTCATCAAGTAAACATCAATAAAGAGATAGGTGTTATGAAAAAGTACCTAACATAAATTCTAGATTTAAAAATTATTATAACTGATGAAAAATTTCCTAGAGGAGTTCAATAGCAGTTTTGAGTAGGTGGAAGAAAAATTAGCAAATGTGAAGATAGGTCAGTTGATGTTATCCTGTTGGATGAACAGAATAAACAAAAAAAGAATGGAGAAAACTGAATACAGCTTTAGAGACCTGAGGAATGGGATCAAGCATGCCAATGTAAGCATAATGGGAATTCCAGAAGGAAAGAAGAATGAGAAAAGAGCAGAAAAAATACCTGATGAAATAATCTCTGAAAATTCCCCAAATGTGACTAAGATTTTGTAACAGATACAATGGCCTGAGAGTCTAAGAACTGTCAGTTTTCAAGAGCCAGTGTCTGGGGGGAAGGACATTCCCCCTTCTCCACTGTGATTAAAACATACCATTTACGCTTGATATAAGGAAACATGCATACTGACGTCAGATGCTGCTTGCCAGACAGAGCTAGCAGGAGTTGTTCAGAGCGTTTGAAGAAGAAATTTAGAGTTGAGATGTTAGTATGGTCCTTTGTATCCTACAACCTGTCCCCCTCAAGATCAGAATTCTGGTTGGATATGACTAGAAAACTCAGAGAAGTGTGAGAGTTCCTCAATCCATCTGGAGCTCTGGGCAGAGTGCGCTGAGCCATTCCAAGGGATCATGATAGAAAAGAAAAAAAAGTACAGTTGATTTAGGTGAAGAGGATATGACAAAGTTGACTTTCTCACCCTCTCCCAGAGTATCCCTCTGTTCATGGGGCTAGAAAAGATCTGAGAATTATTTTTTATGCTTCAGTTGGTATAAAAATAAGGTTTATAACTTACTTATAAGTAAGGTTTATAAGTAAGTATGGGTGTTTCTGTCAGAGGTTCACTATGGTGTGGAGCTAGGGGACCCCAGGGTAGAGGTCTTGGGAGAATAGTCCAGAAAAGGACAGGATGAGAGATGTGGCTGAGCAGTGGAGGATCAGCAGTGCTATGGAGAGACAATGCAGGAGAGAGCACCAAGCCTCCAGGTAGACCTGGAACATCAAAGCAGCTAACAGGACAGATTACCTAAGCCTGACCTTCAGCCGCCATCACAGTGGAGACAGGCAATCACTCAAGATTTGGTGAAACAAGCCTTAGGAAAGCCAGTGAGGACAGAGATAATACATGGAGCAATGTCCCTTGCTTGGATAATTTCATTTTCTTGACACTAGAATGATATGTAATACCCCCTGAAATTTCGATTATTCTGGAAAGAAGAGGAGAAAGAAAAGTAAAAGAAACTTTCGAGTCTCCATCTTTAAGATTTTGAAAGTGACTTGAGTCCCAAGAATTGGCACAAACTGAATTTTCTATCAGAGGAAAAATGGGATCCTAAGAGCTAAATTTAATATTAGTCATAGACAAAGAAAATTATATCCTTGCACATCTGGACTATTGCACTGTGAAAATGTATTCCCACTGTATCTATTTAGATTATTCCTCATTTAATTTAAAATGGCACTTATTCTGCATCATATATGCATTTAATTGGGCAAATTAAATACTCTGTAAAAAGAAAGAGAAATATTCTTTGAAGAGTGTGGGAGAGTCCACCCACTATTCTACTCAATGAGCATATGTCCCTGAGTAAATGTGAGCTGAGACATGTGGATAAGCCATTCTCCAGCTCAGTACCCAAGGACTTCTCATAGAGTGAAAATCTCACCTAACCGAGTCTGACTTGATGCTGAAGGCACTTAATTTTTAATAACCCAAAATGCATGTCTATTTGGTACTCAACTGAAGAGACAACAATCTGTTCCAACAATGGAGCAAAAAACAAAGCAAAACAAAACCACAAAAAACAAAAAACAAAAACAAAACAAAAATCCCTGTAGAATTTACAGAGGAAGTGCAATGTTCTCCAACATGGAGTCTTCCTAAGGGACCATGGAAAGTGACTTCCTTATGTACTTTTCTCTGTGTGTTCTAACATTGGAATTTAACCCCAAGAAAAGAGAAGACTTCATTGTATATTCACATTTTTGGCTGAATATCCAGAGAACAGTTATAGACACTGCCATTCAACAGCTGACACTGGCTTTATGTTTATGGGTTTATTTTTCTTTAATAACTTCGCAGATCAAATTAAATTAATGTTTACTTTTTCAAAATGTTGGGATGATCACCCTAAATTAAGTTCAGATGTGGTAGTTTAATGTGTTCTTTTAACAAAATACTAATGTTTGAGGAAAAAGATTGCCTTGTGGATTTAGTTTCCTATATACTGGGGTCTCTCAAAGATGAACAAACATTTGGAGCCAACTGGAATCCGATGCTGAGTTAAAGCATTCAGCCAGCTCAGCACAGTTGCCAAGGCCATGGGCAGTGATCCTGAAATGGGAGCCATAGCAGGTGGGGCCCCTTTTCTGTCCCGACAGAGTCTAGAGTATATCTGGGCATTTTCTCCTCCTCTACTGGTTGAAAAGTCAAAAGAAGGAATTCATTATTGACAAGCTTTTTATTTACTTAGTTTTTGCTGTTTAGAATCTGCCTTTGTTTAAAACTGAAGTTTTATTTTTTAGAAAGTAAAAAAAAAAAATGTACTTAGTTTTAAAAGTACACTAATATTACCATGATCAATGTCTCCCTATCTCCTAATTCTCTTTTCTATGAAGTAAACACATTTGACATTTTGAAACATTTCCCAAAATAGCTAAAAGAAATAAGTAGTTTTCTGGTACTTATTTCTAGTTTTGAATGATATGCTGCTATTATTTTTCTCAGTTTTAGATATTACCTATATACTTTCTACTATATACTTTCTACCACTCACACCTTCCCAATACACATGTGGGGCCTACAGATAGCTCTTGTGTGGGTGAAGGGTCACCAGACAGAAGCTGTGACCATAGGTCAAAGAACATAGCTGCTGCCAAAATGCCATCACCTCGTGGCAGGGGTGGGGGCTGTTGAGGGTCAGACTTGAATGGCTTGTTTTGCCCTGCATGAGTTTCCAGAGAGTCTATGGGTGTCACTTCTTAATATTAGAGAAATTCTAGGGTAGCATCCAGAGACTAAGATAAGGCAGTATCTGAATAAGACTGCATGCAGCAAATCTAAACTTGCAGGAACTTAAGACTAAAGCGTGGCTAAAGTGGGAGATGGGGCCCACAGGATATAAGGTGAACACAAGAAATGTTCAAAGCTTTTATATTTGTTAACTCCAACCCAATCTGATTCAGACCAGAAATAACTGGGTGTGGAAGAACACTGAACCCCGGAAGTGAGAATTTTTGCCCCAGAGAAGAGTTCTAACATCTGATTAAACACAGCTAATTGAATATATTTATTTTCCTCCTCTTCCTGCCCAAATCCTACTAAATGAAAGTAAAAGAATAAAAAGGGTTCTCAGGAACAAAATAGATAGGAAAGAAAATATAAATAGACAAAAGAGGTCAACAGAGACTTTGGAAGCTTGAGTGCAGATGGATAAGTAGCCATTGAAAAACTAAACTTTCAAGAGAGGTGGAGAGGGAGTCAATAATAAGCACCATTGATAGCCTTAGAAATTAAAGACCTGAGGAAATACTGAAGGCAAGCCAAAGGGGTGCTAAGAACAGGATCCCTGCTCAGAGTCACTGTCCAATTGTTTCCCCACTCCCCTGTGCAGTCAGAACCATTCCTACGCTACCCAGTCAAAAGATTGTCATTTTCTTTCTGGAGAGGTTGAACCAGACAGATTCTGAGCGAAAATGATTGAGTAACCAAAGTGCTAAGCAATGAAGAGAAATTTTCATTTCTGTCATCAAGTTTCTGGGTGAATTACTGATAGATACTGTCAAATGAAGACTTGGAGAGAAAAACATTTAGAAAAAGAAAGAAAAACTTCACCCGTAAAGATTATGAGGAAGTCACACCCAGAAAGGCTGTCTCGCTAAACCAATAATATATGTTTTGAAAGAAAAAGAAATCCCACAGAGGTACCAAACAACCAAATTTACATTGTAAACATGCGAGGGAGTAAATCTTGAAGGAATTGGACATTAGGAGCAGAAAATAGGAGATTTATGAACTTGGGGGTTCAATGTTAGATGAAGGATGTATAAAGTCATCTAAATAGTCTGATATCACCTTGAACAGAAGTTGGATACAATAATGAATTAAAAGAGTAAGTAAGTTAAGTTGAAGATGTTGTACCCAAAGAACATAAAATCATCCAAGCCGATCACGTAAAGCCAAAAGAAGCCTTTATGTTAGCTGGCCAGCGACGACCTCCCTTACTCCTAAAAGCGGGGTTCCGGGGGACCGCGCGTTAATTGTGTCATTGCCAACTTTTATAGGGCTCCAGACGGGATTAGGGCAGGGCTATAGGGCGTGGGAGGGTTTAGGGTTGGGCTGTAGAGAGAGGGGATTAGGGTGGGGCTGACACTCTCTCTCTGGACTGGAGAATCTTTCTGGGAAGTATAACAAAGATACTGAACTACCTTGGCACAACACTGAGGACTGGCTGGGAAGTCAGGGAAAACCTTGAACATCCATCCTCTGATAGTTTCCCAGAGGGTCCTGAGGAGACTCCCTTCATTAAGAAAACAGGAATTCATCCATGACAGGGTACCCATTTTGAGAAACTCAGTGGTGGTGGTCTTCTCTTCACTATATTGCCATGGAATTGGTTCATATAACCAAGGGGGATGCTGGTAATCCCAAATGGTAGAGGTCAGATGTTGGTACTTCACTGTCAGAGGAAAAAGGGCACTTACCCATTAAGGGGAGGCAAGAACAGGGTGGCATTCAGGATGCCTTAATCTGCAGATAACTCTTTAGTTAGGCTAATAGATCATGGTATCCTTAGGAATGATATAGCTGATTAAGCTGTCACTCAACTTGTTAATACAAAAAATAATTTTTTAAAAAAAGAATTGAGAACTGGTAAGTAGAAGGCTAACTTCAGATACTGCAAAATAAAATTTTAGTTTCTCACCCAGTCTAGATTTAAGTCCAGATTCATTTTTCTGAAGAGATGGACAGGTATTTTTTTTTTCAAAAGAAATTTTTATTGGTTCTTTTTAATTATACATGACAGTAGAACCCATTTTGATATAATTATATAGCAGGGAAGAGGACAGATATTTTTGAGGTTTAATAATGTATGTCCATTGCATAGGTAAACATTCACCCCCTCATTTTAAGGTAACTGGAGACATTTGTCAGGGTAACTAGAGGAAAATTGGAATACCCAGATTCAAAGATGTTTGGATATGGGATTCATGTTGACAGTAATTCCAGGAAATCAAAAATTATCATGAACCTCCAGATAGAGTGGATGCTTTTGGAGACCATGTGTTCAATGGAGTTCTGTCCTAAATCTATCTCACAGTAAATCTATCTCCTAAATCTAACCACAGTATGGTTGGTCTGTGAATCAATCTTCTTGCTATTTCCCAGTCTCTAAGGGTATTATAGATACCCTGCACTGGAAGAATCCTCACATTGGTTCCCTAACCAGTAGAATAAGGACCATGAAGTGGCCAAGGCCAAGTGGAAGCTCTTGAAATGACTCAACCTACTGCTGCCTCCTCAGCTGAGATAATAACTCAGAAGCATATTGCATGCCAGGAGGAATTACAAAGATTGGCACCCATTTGGAAGACTATAAAGACACAGTTGTGGTTACCATCACTTTCCCTGTATAATTCCTGCAAAATCTGGATGGATCAAGGCAGATTATAGAGTCCCACAGGCTTAATTAGGTATTAATCCCAATTATTCCTGCTGTCCTGCTGTGGTATCTTTGCTGGCTCATATCAATAGAGGCTCTAGCTCTTGATAAGCAGCTACTGCTCTGGTAAATCTATATTGCCCAATTCCCATTTAAAGGGAAGATGAAAAGTAGTTCTTTCACCTTCATATGAGAAGGACAGTCAGTGTAAATTCATGCTCTTGGCCCAGGACTATGTTAATGCTCGCTCTTTCTATCACAGGGTCTTCAATAAAGTAAAAAGCCATTAGATCATTACACAGCATCTTGCTAAATGGACCTGGTAAACAGAAAGTGGCACATACTGATATGTCTTAGTAAAAGTATGTGTGTCAAAGATAAATCCAATGTAGCTTCAGTGGTTTGCTGCACTGGTGAATTTTTTAGGGATCCAATTCTGGTTCACGCTAAGGCATCCCTTCTAAGATACAAAAATAAAAAGTTACATCTCATACCTCTTACCACAAAGAATGAAGCACAGTGCTTGTTTTTCTAGCAGTTCTGCCCTTCAGTGACAAGAGATGAGAGCTTGTTTAGAAGTTATCACAGTGGCCCCTGGCTTTCAAAGCAAGCTTTGAATTGGAAGTTGATTGTCCAGAGCCTATATTTTCTTTCTTTGAGGTTTCCAGTTCTGTTAATAGCAGTAAATCTGTTCCATGATTTTTAGTCATAATTGCTTCCATATTTCCCAAGGACTACAACCATTGCATATTCCATTTTCTCCCTCACCTTCGAGCCCTACCTAATGTCAATTAAATTCATGGGAAAGGCTTAGTATTTGTGATATGATTGCCTGCAAGGAATTTCCACCCCATTTACCACCAATAATGAAAACCCTATTGCTTTCAGATCAGTGAGTAACCTAGCATCAAAATCTCATCCTAAGGGTCTGCTCTCTAAGGTCACCCTTTGTACCAGCTGTCTGTGTAACAGGCAGAATTCTGAGATGATCCCTAATGACTCTTGCCTTTCCATGGTCTATTTTCCTTTGAGTGTGTGTGGAACTTGTGAATACGTTACATTATACAGCCAAAGGGATTTGCAAATGTGATTAAGATTCTACATTAGTTGACCTTAAGATAACTCTAACCCTAACCCTAACCCTAACCCAGGTAGGCCTGTGCTCATCATATGCATCACTTAAAGCTGGGTCTAGAGATCAGAAATAGAGGCCAGAGAGATTGGAAGCACAAGCATGATTCACAATGCTATTGCTGGCTATGAAGATGGAATGAACCATGTGGAAAAGAATGCAGGTGGCCTCTAGTTGCTGACAACAGGCCCCAGCTGACAGTCAGCAAGGAAATGGGAATCTTGGTCCTACAATTGTGAGGAACTGAGTTCTGACACAACCAAGTGAGCTTGGAAGAGGATTCTGTGCTCCTGATGAGACCACAACTCAGGTTGTTCCCTGACTTCAGTCTTATGAAAGCCTGAGCTATAAATACAACCACACTATGGTAGTCTTTTTTTTTTTTTTTTGGTCTTTTTTCAGTACTGGGAATTGAACCCAGGGCACTTTACCACTAACTACATCCTGAGCCATTTCTACTTTTTATTTTGAGACAGAGTCTCATGAAGTTGCTGAGGCTGGCCTTGAACTTGGGATCCTCCTCCCTCAGTCTCCCAAGTTACTGGGATTACAGCATATGCCAACACAACCAATTTAGAGTGGATTTCTGACCTATAATTGTGACCTGAGAAATAGGTATTATTTTAAGTCACAGAATTTGTGTTAGTTTCTTGCACAGCAAAAGAAAGCAAATGCATTCTGAATTCATGTTGTTTAGAAGGTAGAACTTCAGGCCTTCTACTTTTTTAGGAGTGCAATTTTCTAATAGGGAACAGGAACAAGGGAAAAGAGGAGTGGGAGAGATAAGGAGGGAATGCAATATGACAGTATTTATTAAGGGCAACAATTTCTTGATCTTGGGGAACTCTTTATTGAGAAATACATAAATGATTGCTTCTCAGGATAGTCTTCCTAGGTGAGAAAGTGAGAATTATTTGTTGGCTCCTGTCTCTCTTTGGTGTCAATTCTCTTGCACTTCCTGAATGTGCACTGATCGTGGCCTGGTGGGTCTTGCTCCTCAGCATCAACAGGAAAGTCACAGGACAGGAGGTGAAAGGATTCATGAAGTGAGATGCTATTGGTATGCCAAAGTGCAGTTGGTTCAAATGTACACAGAGTTGGCTCCCAGTGTTGGATGAGCTGGTACACAAGGTCAAAGATCTTGAGAAAGGGAAGACAGTAAGGATCTGAAGTGAGGTGACTGAGACAGTTGGAATGGCCCCTTGGTGTTCCTTTCTGTATGGAGAAAGCTGAAGAAGTGGTTAAAGTTTTATTATATTTTGTTTTGACCTACTGCTTTTTTTTTTGATGGAGATCACTAATTGCAGTTGCAAAATCCATCATAATATTTGCTGTAAATAGAATATTTAATCCTGCTGGAGCATCTCTATAAAGATTGTTCTGAGTCTCTCTGGGGAATTTCAATATCCCAGAGCAAACTCTTCACTGTCAACTCTTTTCAGAGTGAACATGACAGTTTTTCCCTCAGAATTTTTGTTTTTCTCAAACCTGGATTCATGACTTCTTCCTTCCTACAGTGTTTGATTTGGAGAGTGAAGAGTTAGAGACAACCCTTTGATCTATAAGGCATTCTCTAAGAGTAAACATAGATTTGTAATATCAACCCTTCAGAAGTTCAAATTATGTTGGCTTTTGTTTTGCCTGTACTTGCTTTAAAGAGTCTTTGCTTCCTCCTTAATCTCTGTCCCTAGGGAATGAGTAAGTTTTCTTCTTGTGGTTGTTATTATTATTATTACTAAAGAGAAAGTTTTCCAGAAGTCTCCCAGGAGATTTTCTCTTGGAAACCTTATCCCTTTTGACCAGAGCACTATCACTGTTTCAGCCCTAGCTGCAAGAGAGGCTGGGAAAGCCAGTCTGGCACGTTCACAGGTAGGTCCTAACAACAGGGAAGAGGGGGAAAGGGTTGGCAGGGAACTCAGCAATTATACTTTGTTTTCTTTATGTCAATCAGTCCAGTGTCCTTGAGTAACTTAAGTAACTTGATTAAAACAGAAACAAATGAATCTTCTCAGCCATACATTCACAGACCAGTTACAGGATAGGTGATTTCTATACATGGATCATGTCACCTGTGTATGTTGATTCTTACTAGGGTCACTCTCAGAGGGTGACCTTAATGTTAAGGTCAGGGGAGCTTTTCCTCCCCTTTGTGGTTTGGTTCTGGAACTCCCCTTGCCCCAAGTCCCATATGTTGGAGCATGGTCGCTAATGCAGCAAAGTTCAAAAGTGGGGTTGTTAGGCATGATTGAATCATAAAGCCTTTGAATTCAACAGTGGATTGATCCCTTTGATGGATTAATCTATTGGTAGCTTAATGAACTATCAACTCTAGTTGGGTGGGACCTAGTTGGAGGAAGTTGGTCATTGGGAGCGTGCCCTGGAGGGGTTGATCTTTTCCCCAACTGCTTTTTCTTGGTTCCCGTGCTGCTATGAGTTGAATAGCTTTCCTCTGCCTGCCCTTCTGCCATGTTTCTGCCTTGAGATAACTGACCACGGACTACATCCTCTGAAGCCAAAATAAATCTTTCTTCCTCTAAATTGTTCTTGTCAGGTATTTTGATTACAATAAAGAAAAGCTGTCTAACACATCCTTAGTCATTGATTGAATTAGGGGTCACGACTTTTTAAAATTTGTTCTAATTCATTATACATGACAATAGAATGCATTTTGACACTGTACACAAATGGAGCACAACTTCTCATTCCTCTGGCTGTACATGATGCAGAGTCACACCAGCAATCATACATGTACACAAGGTAATGGTGTCCATCTCATTCCACTATGTTTCCCACTCCATACCCCATCCCTTCCCCTTACTCCCCTCTGCCCAATCCAAAGCTCCTCCATTCTTCCCTAGCCCCCATGCCCCCATTATGAATCAGCATCTGCTTATCAGAGAAAATATGCAGTCTTTGGTTTTTGGGGATTGATATATTTCACTTAGCATGATATTCTCCATCTTCATCCATTTACCTGCAAATGCCATGATTTCATTCTTCTTTAAGCCTGAGTATATTCCATTGTGTATATATACCACATTTTCTTTATGCATTCATCTTTTGAACGGAATCTATGTTGGTTTCATAGTTTAGCTATTGTGAATTGAGCTGCTATAAACATTGATGTGTCTGTGTCACTGTAGGTTGCTGATTTTAAGTTCTTTGGATACAAACAAAGGAGTGGGATAGCTGGGTCAAATGATGGTTCCATTCCAAGTGTTCTGAGGAATCTCCATACTGCTTTCCAGAGTGGTTGTACCAATTTTCAGTTCCACCAGCAATGTATGAGTGGACCTTTTCCCCCATGTCCTTGTCAATATTTATTATTGCTTGTATTCTTGGTAATTGCCATTCTGACTAGAGTGAGATAAAGTCTGAGTAGTTTTGATTTACATTTCTCTAATTGCTAGAGATGATGAACATTTTTTCATATATTTGTTGATTGATTGTATTTCTTCTTCTGTGAAGTGTCTGTTCATTTCCTTAGTCCATTTATTGGATGGGTTATTTGGTTTTTTTTGGTGTTAAGTTTTTTGAGTTCTTTTTATATCCTGGAGATTAGTGCTCCAACTGAGGTACATGAGGTAAAGATTTTCTCCCATTTTGTAGGCTCTCTCTTCATGATTGATTGTTTCCTTTGCTGAGAAAAAGCTTTTTAGTCTGAATCCATCCCATTTATTGATTCTTGATTTTACTTTTTGTGCTTTAGGAAAGAAGTTATATCCTAAGCCGACATGATGAAGATATGGGCCTACTTTTTCTTCTATTTGGTGCAGGGCCTCTGTTCTAGTGCCCAAGTCTTTGATCGACTTTGAGTTGAGTTTTTGCAGGATAAGAGATAGGGGTTTAATTTCATTCTCCTACATAAGAATTTCCAGTTTTCCCAGCATTGTTTGTTGAAGAGGCTATCTTTTCCCCAATGTGTGTTTTTGGCACCCTTGTGTAGTATGAGATAACCATATTTATGTGGATTTGTCTCTCTGTCTTTTATTCTGCCCATTGGCCTACGTGTCTATTTTTGTGCCAATACCATGCTGTTTTTGTTACTATTACCTTATAGTATAGTTTAAGGTCTAGTATTGTGATGCCTTCTGCTTCACTCTTCTTGCTAAGGATTGCTTTGGCTATTCTGGGTCTCTTATTTTTCCAATGAATTTCATGACTGCTTTTCTAGTTCTATGAAGAATGTCATTGGGATTTTAATAGGAATTGTATTAAATCTGTGTAGTGCTTTTGGTAGTATGGCCATTTTGACAATATATCCAAGAGCATGGGAGATCTTTCCATTTTCTAAGGTCTTCCTCAATTTCTTTCTTTAGTGTTCTGTAGTTTTCATTGTATAGGTCCTTCATCTCTTTTGTTAGATTAATTCCCAAGTATTTTTGTTTTTTGAGGCTATTGTGAATGGGTTAGTTTTCCTAATGTCTCTTTCAGTGGCCTTCACCACTTCTATTCAACATAGTCCTTGAACTCTAGCTAGAGGAATTAGAGTAAAGAAATTCAAATGATATGAATAGGAAAATAACCCAAACTGCCACTATTTGCTGATATGATTCTACATTTAGAAGACCCAAAAAATTCCATCAGAAAACTTCTAGAACTAATAAATGAATTCAGCAAATGATGTAAAATCAACACCCATAAATCAAATGCATTTCTATACAACTTTTGACCTACACTATTTTATTTTATTTACATGTTTGTTTGTTTATTTACTTATTTTGGTACTCTAGATTAAACCCAGAGGTGCTTTACTACTGAGCTACATTCCCAGTTCTTTTCATTCTTTCTTTATTTTTTAAAACATATTTTTAGTTGTACGCAGATACAATACCTTTACTTTATTTTCATGTGGTCCTGAGGATTGAACCCAGTGCCCCGAATACACGAGGCAAGTGCTCTACCAATGAGCTACAACTCCAGCCCCTTTATTCTTTATGTTGAGACAGGGTCTTGCTAAGTTGCTGAAGATGGTCTTGAACTTGCAATCCTCCTGCCTCACACAATTTTTTTTTTTTTTTAAATCTGGGGATTGAACCCAGGGGTATTCGACCACTGAGCCACTTCCCCGGCTCTATTTTGTATTTTATTTAGAGACAGGGTCTCACTGAATTGCTTAGCGCCTCACTTTTTCTGAGGTTGGCTTTGAACTCAAGGACCTCCTGCCTCAGCCTCCGGAGCCACTGGGATTACAGGCATGTGCCACCATGCCTACTTGCCTCACACAATTTTAAAACAGTTTTTAGCTTGGGTTTTTATTATGCTTTGAGTTTGAATTCCTTTAGCTGCTTTACATGTTTTTATTATTTGACCCCTGAACCATTTGAGCTTGCAACTGTCAGGAAAGAAAATAATTTCAAATTCAGGGGGTAAAATGCATACAAGGGAATACAGATTAATTTTCCAGAAGACAGAAATTTACTCTTTTTTTTTTTAATAAACATAGTTCCTTTATTTTTAAAAGTAACTTATTCGGTGCCACAGATTATATATTCGTCTTATTTAGAAGTCAAGTCAAATATCACTATGAGCTTTTTTAAAAAATTATTATAGCTTCTCTTTTTTTTAAAATCGAGCTTTATGGTTATACATAATAGTGGAGTTTATTCTGACAAACTCATACATGCATGGAAAACAATTTCAGGTATGATCCTCCCTGAGAAATTTACTCTTCAAAACATCAAACATTTCTCATTTTAATTCTTTGGATATAAGAAAGAATAATTTCAATTCTTTCTGTGTAAGAAAGGTTTTCTATTCGAAATAATTTATAATATATATGCATGTAGGTATATATGTAAATCACAGAGCCTACTAAACATAATTTGAACGTGCTTCAGCAATTGCAACATGGTCATCAGCCTAATCTAACGATCTTTTGTTTCCCCTGTATATGAGGAGGTTTTCAGGAATATTGAAATAAGAAACATCTACTGCAATTTCTCATTTCTTGCTGTTGTCCTTACCTCTATGATCTCTTTTTTTCTTTATATCTGCTTTGGCTTTAGAAAATGATCACTGAGCTTGAAAGAATTTTGCCCAAAATATAAGTAAGTGGTATCTTGTGGATTCTTTCAAGTTTCCAATTAGTTTCCACCTAAAAAGCTAAAAAAAAGTTTAGCTCTTGCACTAAATGTCAAAGCAGGAGAAGAGGCAAGAAAAGGAGTTCACTAGTGAGTAAGGATATCTTGGAGGAGTGGGGTTGAAGGATTTATTTAGAGTATCCCCAAGAAGAAAATACTTGCTTTTTGAAGTAGGGTAGGTTGAGACCATTCTCCCCATTTCTTATGTGTCTCTGGGAGAACTTCTGCTATGTTCTGTTATATTCTCAGCCTCTCCCCATCTCTGGAAGAAAAACAGAGCATGCCCTATTCAACCTCTTTTTTTTCTGTTTTAAACATCCTCTTAGTAACTCAGTGCCTGAGGTGAGGGCCATCAAGGTGGGCATTGGGAGTTCAGGGCTGAGGGCCTTGAGGCTGGGATTTGGGGTCAGGAAGGTAGAGGGGACCCTCTTACACTCTTGCCTATTCTGGTCTCTGTCTTGTTTTAAAAGCTCTGCCTTTGGAGGTGGATGCCTGTGGAAGGTCAGTTGTGCTTACCTAAGTTAGAGATAAAGTCACCCAAACCTGCTGTGGTCATGCATTAAAGCCATATTTTCCTATCCATCCTTTCATTAGTAAGCAGTTGGATGTTCTGATCTTTATCACTCTGACCTCTGTGTCTGTATCTCTGTTGTTTTGCAAGTTTGGAACCAACTTATAATCTTAAAAGCCTTTAAAATTTCTCAATAGTCTGTCTGGCTGCCCTCATTGATTTTTTTTTTTTGAGAAGCTCCGCTCTGGTGAGGACCTCATGGTAGATGGCATCACAATGGGAGTGTGTGTGGAGAGGGACTCAGGGGTCAGGCTCTTTTCATAATAACCCACTCTTGAGGGAACTAATTGACGTTCCAGGAGAACAACTGTACCAAAAAACAAAACAAAACAAAACAAAACAAAAAAAACCAAAAACAAAAAACTGGGTTTTTTTTTTTTATGGTTTTTGTTTTGTTTTGGTACCTGTTGTTCCAAGGGCATTACTCTGTTCCAAGGGCATTTGCACTGATACCTTGCACTAAGCCCCACCTCTCAAAGGTGCCACTACCTCTCAACATCACCACACTGGGGACCAAACTTACCATAGCACTATAATTTCTTGCTTTAACATAGAATTACAGTTATTATTATCTCTCATTGAGAATATTCATGTCAGGGACCATTTAAAAACTCTGCAAGTATTATGTTGTTTGCTCCTCTCTGCAATCTGAAGGAGAAATCCCCTACCATTCCATTTTATGGGTGAAGAAAAAATTTTAGAAGGGGTTTTGTTTTGTTTTTTGGTGGTGGTAGTACTGGGGATTGAATGGAGTTGCACTCCACCACCATTTTTAATTTTGAGACAGGGTGTCAAAATTAAGTTGCTCAGGCTGGCCTTGAACTTGCCATCCTCTTACCTTAGCCTCTTGAGTAGCTGGGGAGTGCACCACCATGCCTGGCTTGGAACTAGGGAACAAGGTTTTTTTTTGTTTTTGTTTTGTTTTATTTTGTTTTGTTTTTGGTACCAGGAATTGAACCCAGGGGTGCTTAACCGCTGAGCAATATCCCAGTCCTTTTTTATATTTTATTTACACACAGGGTCTTGCTGAGTTGCTTAGGGCCTCACTAAGTTGCTGAGGCTGACTTTGACTTGAGATCCTCCTGCCTCAGCCTCCCAAGCTGCTGGGATTACAGGCATGCGCCACCACGCCTAGCTGCTGGAACTAGGTTTTGAGCCTACTTTTTTTCTGACTGTTGGTCCTGGTCTTAGATGGCAGCTTATGTCTTCCATAGCTGTTCATGTAAAGGTTTGTGAGAAGAAGGAGAAAAAGAACATGTTTTGGGAGAAGTAGGAAAGATAGCCCTGAGAAAGGCAATAGGAATTAATGTAGGGTACTTTCAGGCAAGAAAGGATGTCTAGAAAACATTGGCCCAATTTATTCCATTTGTATGCATATACTCTCTCCAATTATTTTAAGGGTGAATATTTCATGAGAACAACTTTGGGCTTATTTTCACTTAGAGAGTGGTTTACTTTTCAGAATGATTTCTTCTTTCTCTCCTTAAGTTAGTCAGTTTGTCATCACTGCTACCAAAATACCTGACAAGAACAACTTAGAGGAGAAAAAGTTTATTTTGGGCTTAGGGGTTCAGAGGTTCAGCTTATGGTTGACTGACTCCATCGCTCTGAGCCCAAGGTGAGGCAGAACATCATGGTAAAGGTCACAGCACAGGAGTGCTGCTCCACTCATGGTTGCTGGGAAGCAGAAAGAAAGAGGGGCAGTGTCTGCAGAGGAGATGCACCCTTCCCAGGCATGCCTGGAGTGACCCATCTCCCTCTATTCATGCCCCACCTGCCTACAGAACTACCCAGGTAGTCCATTCAAACTAGGATGGATCTATTAGGTCACAACCCTCACAATCTAATCATCTTATCTCTGACTATTCCTGCATCAACACAGAAGCTTTTGGGGACACCCCATGCCAAACCATCACATGCCCCTCATATCTCTCCTGGCTTCCCCATTCCCCTGCTTTTTTTTTTTATTCCTTCACAATCCTTGGTCTGGTGTTGGCGCTCAATAAGCAACACTGGGTAATTCATGCTGGTACTCTAGGCTTTTGGACACTTTTAAAAACCACTGTTGCAAAGTTTCTTCATTTGAAAATGTAGGAGGATTGATAATACTGACTTCCTTATCTAGGCATGGGTTAAATTAATTATATGCATTTTGCAGCATACTTCAAAGGTGCATGATTAGGTGCTAAATTTGTGTCTATATGGATTTTGGTACTTCTGTATCCAATGGACATTTCAATTGAAGATCTATTTTTATTTTTCTAATAGCTTCTTCAAAATATCTTAGAACCAATTGCATAATATTTAAAAGTAGAATCTTCAAACTAATCTCAACTCTAATTTCCCTTTCCCACGATTGTAAAATGTGGGACATTTGTAACGATCTTTGCTGAGTCAGTCTCCTTGCGGGAGGGATCAGTTTCATCATTTCAAAACATCCTAGCACAACTCCAGCTCATTCACATGTAGCAACTTGCAAAGTAGGGTCCTTCCCAGGCAGTAGGGAGGCTGGCACAGGCACAGGCAGGAGAAGGGTTGTAGCATTGGGAAATGCCAACTGGTGGCTGCCAAAGTCAAAGAAGGAAAACTGCATCGAAATTCACAGAACTTGACCAAACCCAGCAGGCAAGAAGGAAGACTAGAAAAGGAAGAATCCCCCTCTGAATATAGGATAAAGGATGAGCAGAAACCAGGAGGGTAGAAGCAAGACTGGGAAGATTTGTTTATAAAGCTTTGCATTCCCGCCTGGATTCTTGTTTTCCTACATACTGCTTTGTTCAATAAGGTACTTTGATAGCTGAGCCAAGCCCAGAGGATCACTCAGGGGAGTGCAAATCAATAGGGAGGGAGGTGGAGAGAGGAGAAGTCACACTTTGCTGCTGGTTTTGATGGGCTACCTGCAGGTCTCTGTACAACTTGTTTAACAAGCCTCTGATTAGTGTAGAGAGGTCCAATGGAAAGCAATGAATCACTCCTGGGAGCTGTGGAGAAGGTTGTGTTTGTGACAATTGGAAACCTGGGAAATGCAATATTCTGATCTTGCAGAGAATTACAATTTGCCTTTCCCCACCCCTAAGCCTTTGTTTTTCTATTGTGTTGCTCTGTATTCCAGGTAAGGCCACCAAACTATTAGCTTGGTCCTTTGTTAACCTTTATCCTCATCTTCAAGTTCGCTTTGGGTTCTGCTGAAGTAAAGGTTTGTCTCAAGTCTAGAGGCAAAGACATAAAATTAACTTAGACTTCCCAAATACCCTTTAGCTTTTCTAAAACATTTGAATGTGACTGTGTACTTGTCCTATAGCTTTTTACTACAAACTTCCTGCTGCAATTCCCATCTCCCCACTCTGCCATCCTTTCCCTACAAGTCAGTTTAACTCTCTGGGTCAGAACTGATTTAGATTTATTTTCACAATAAAAGTAATAGCATTTAACTGGTAATTTGTTCCAGCTTTTAGAGCATCTGCTGATATGTGGTAGGAGACCTCAAATTCAGCACACTCATTTTTAGTTAATGTCAAATAACAACTAATCTGTCATTATTACATTATTCTCTCTTCACTAAAAGGGACATCAATTTGTCACGTAAGTGCATTTCTATCAAGAAAAGGGAATAGAGCAGTATTTTTTAATTTTGTTTTACATTCTCAATAAACTGGGAAATCTTGGACTTTGGGTCCTAGGTTTCCCCTCTTAGAATTTTTTATTATCACGACTTCTCCATGACGTCTGAATGAGCTGCCCTTAGAAATAATATTTCATCATTAGAATGTAAGAAGGAACCAAATAATTAAAAAGTGAACAAACTGGACACAGTTCAGAATAAAAATGAGGAGAGCTGAATGAGCTGTTGGGATCAATGTGAGGGCAAGGGCTTCCAATAGGAATGCAACGCGTGCTACATGAAGTACTTCAGATTATCTAGAGGCCATATTGAAAGTGTAAATAGAAAGAGATGAAGTTGATTTAAATAAGACACTTTATTTAACTTAGTGTATCTATAATATTATCATTTTTACATAGAATCCATATAAAAACTTTTGAGATATTTTCCATTGTTTTTGTGCTGTGTTTAAAATTTGATGTGTTTTTTTCCACATTCAGCAATTCAGACTAGCTACATCTTAAGTCTCAACAAGTCTCAACAAGGTGCCAGTGACCTCTACACCGGACTACCGAACTTTAAGCTATCAGCTCCCCTTGGTAGGGATCTCACTGGCTTTGCTTTAGAAATGCAGAGGTTAGATCTCCCGTGGAGAGCCAGTCTCCGCTTTGTGTATTTTAGTAGTTGGTTTCCTTTTTAGCTTTAGACTTCATTTCCTCTTTGCCCAGCCTACTTGGAATAATATCCTAAAAACTGATACTGGGTGAAAGGGGCTAGGGGAAGCTGGATTGTGTTGAGGGATCAAAGCCAGGTTCCCTAAATGGATGCCTCTTTATTTAGACCTGATGTTGCTTTCTCATGTGGGAGGTCCTCCAGATGGTCTACTACCAAAAAATAAAAAAGTTTAAAATGAACAAAGTCTATACTTTAATTTTTAGTCTGAGAAGAATTCACTTTAGCTAGTTAATAAATAATATACGTTCACACTTTATTCTTCAAAACCAGCATTCTTTTCCCACATGAAATTGCACATTACTGGCAGCAGACATGGTGTAGAAGGTAGGCTCCTTCCTTTGAGAGCTGATAGAGTAGCCAACACCATGTAACAGGGAGTTAGACTGCAGGGTCTTTGCTGCACCCAGTTGTCCAGAGTTTAGGAAAGTTGTTCCAATCCCTTTTCTTAACTTTAAAGTCTAGCCAGGAGCTTTAAGCCTTACTTCATTTACCTACTCTCCCACCAGATGCAGGACACCTGTCCCAAAGCCTTAATTGCTTTTGGGCACTTCTTGTTCTTTGCCAAAAGTATAATCACCATGAAAGACAGCTGTGCTGCAGGTAAATGAGCTCTCTGCTTAAAACAGGAAGACCTGGGTATGTCATTTCTTTACTACATGACTCTGCACGAGCTACTTGAACTTTCTAAGCTTTTGTTTCTACATTTGTAGAATGGCAGCAATGATGTTTTATCTCACAGTTGGAAGGACTAAATGAGGTGATGTATATGAAAGCACTTTGAAATCTGTAAAACTTTATACACACTTCACTTGTTAACAGTATTCTGGCGAGGTTCCAAGGTATGTTCCTGCTGAATTCTCTGGCCATTTCAACTCTTCTTGAAGTCTGTAGGGCTCTTAACTCCATCCTATCCTGATTCTCAACTCTGACAGACTTGTCCACTTCTTTGCTAGCTGGCTCCACAATTCTGGCTAAGTGGACAGTAGGTCACATGATCATGCAGCTAGTCACACTGAGGGCTAGGGGCAGACATCTAATTCAAGCTGGGTAACATAGATTTTTTTCGACCTGGAAATGGAAATTGGAATCAAGGGAATTGATTATTTGATTTTTAATAGCTTAAAATATTAGCTCTCAAAATGTGGTCCATGGACCTCTTGTAATCTTTGAGACTCTTATGGGATCCTGAAAACCAAAACCATTTTCATAATAATTCTAAGTGTATCTTTGCCTTTCTAAAAAAAAACTATGCTGTTATACTGATGGTACAGCAACAATGATGGGTAATATTGCTGTCATTTTAGGATGAGTCAAGGCAGTTGCACTTATTATAGTCCTTATATTTTTCATTATCATACACTCAGTAAAAAAAAGCCAGTTTCACTTAAGAATGTCCATGATGAAGCAGCAAAAATTATTAATTTTTATTAGATCTTGACCCTTGAGTACCTGTCCTCCTAATAATTTGTACAATGAAATTGGAAAATTCATGCAGCACATCTGCTGAATGCTGAAGGCAGTTGTCTGAGGTAAAACACGAGATTTTCAGGAGTTGTAAACTCAGCGAAAGGTGTGCCATTATTGCTTGAAAAAACAATTTATGGTTTCTCAGATCTAGCTACTTGGCAGGTATTTTCTTGAAAATGAGTAAAGTTATTCTGTCACTTCAGGGAAAACAACCAAGTGCACTTTTGCTAGTGAAAAAGTTTGCATTTTCACATGAAAACTAGAATTTTTCTGACTGTGCTGGGAATCAAATGCAGGGTGATACACATGCCTGGCAAACACTCTACAACTGGACCACACCCAGCCCTGAAAACTAGAATTTGAAAAGCTTGTATCTTCTACTGTGAGCTTGATTGCTTGCAATATTTAAAGACATTTCCGATGGAATCAGTGATGATATTAACAAGTGTGATTTAAAAATATATTTATGTGAAATATGTCAATAATAGGAAGATATGATGCATAACTCACAGAACCAACATTTTCCAAATGACAAATGCATGAGTAAAAGATTCACTGGAAGTGTAAGATAGATGAATGGATTTTGATTTAACATTAAGCAAAAGTTCATTTATGTGATTTCAGATACCATTTGCAATTAAGCTTTAAGAAACTATTCCTTGTCAGGAGTGGTGGTGCACACCTGGAATCCCAGCAGCTCAGGAGGCTGAGGCAGGAGGATTTCAAGTTCAAAGCCGGCCTCAGAATTTAGTGAGGCCCTAAGCAACTCAGTGAGACCCTATCTCTAAATAAAATACCAAAAAGGGTTGGGGATGGAGCTCAGTGGTTAAGTGTCCCTGAATTCAATCCCTGGTTTGAAAAAAAATTGATAAAAATAAAATAAAATAAAATAAATAAATAAAAAAGAAACTACCCCCTGTTGAGTTTGGTATTGTATCAAAGATTATCCACAATTATCTGAAAAGTCTATTAAAAATAATGTGCTATTTTAATGTTTCATGTCTTTGTGAGACTGAATTTTCTTCATAGACTTGAACCAAAACAAAAAAAATCACAACATATTGATTGTTGATGCAGATGTCTTTTTATTAAGCAAGCCATTAAAAGGATTTGCAAAAATATAAAAAATACATTGTTGCTGTAATTTTTTTTGTTTTTGGAAAGACGAAAGAAATAAAATTTGGGCAGCTATGTTTGATTCATTCATGTGTAAGCAAATAGAGAAAGATTTTTAAAGAGAAAGAAAGAAGAGAGAAGTGCAAAGAGAAGCAGAGATGAAAGACTGCAGGAAAAGGAACAAAGTGAGAGGATCTCTTGGTTCCTGATGACTTCTGTATCTTTCTGTACCCCATTCTGTTCTCTCTGGAGGCCTAGTCATGCTGCCCAATTTAGAGTTCTAGGAGATTTCTATGTATTCTTCCAATCATCCCTGCCTTTTCTATTTAGGTTTACTTAAAAGGGGCCTATTCCTTATGTGGTGGTCCTAAGCCTCAGTCCTTTGACTAAAGTGCTCAAAAGATAACTCCTTTTAACATTTTCTGTAAATCAACACAATTTTGACTTTGGATCTACATTCTGCTGGGTTGATGAATCTTTCTTGGGGGTTCCCAGATCATTTCCATGTTGCGGGGGGGCTCAGTCTGAGGAAGCTGCTTCCAGGAAACCTCTGACAGGTTAGAGAGATACTTCTGTCACCAGCAACCTGGAGTGACTTCTACTGAGACATCCCAAGGAAGGGCAGGCTAGGGGCTTCTTCTCAGTCTTTATGAGGCTTGTTTTGATGGTGTAAAGAAAATCAAAGGCATGTTCAGATCAAAAACTTCCATTTGGGTTTTTTGAGATAATAATAGAGGGGATGGAAATTTTTTGGATTCTGTTTCCATAGAATAGGGAGAAAGAGTGCAATTGCCCAGGGGCAAAGTGAGACATTTGTACCCTATCTCCTTACTGCTGACCACACCTTGCATTTGCAAAAACTGATGTCTTTGTAGGGCTTCCTTTTGCCTGAGAAAGTTTGTGTTCTGCTCAGCCTTACCTTCACTATGCCCCTGGCAGTGGCAATGAAAGAGATCTCCAGTTTTGATGGCTCCATTGTTTGAGGACACCACTGTTTGGTCTACATACTTCCTTATACTTTCCTTCCAGATCTGCCCCTTCTTTCTTTGTATTTCTGCAGCTATCCTCACCTCCATGGCCCTCCTCCTTGCATGCCTGGATCTGACTGGCCTTATTCCTTCATGAATCATTCTACATACAGATCCTCAGGTGAATCCTCCAGAGACACAATGTTCAGCATGGCGTATCATTCCTTTAGCATTTAGCACATTTAGCTCCTTTTCAAAAGTCACCTTTTTAAGTGAATGGCTTCTATTTCTCTGAAAGTACTATTTTCTATTTCTGTGTATCCCCTGAGTCCAGTATGACACACAGTATTTGCTGTCAATGCTGCTTTAATGGGAACATCAAAGGAATTTGGGTTGGTTATAGGTGATTCATTCAGTAACTTTCTCTTAGCACTGCTGTTTGCCATGGTCTGCTGGGTGCTGGGATCTCTACAAGGAATTTGCTATATCCCTGTGTCCTAATGATTATGCAGCATAGTAAGTGCTAGAATAGCTCCACAGTTGAGGTCCTGTCTCTTCTGTCCAGCTGTCTCTGACACCTCCAGCTAGTTTAGGATCCTTCCTTTCTTCTCTCCCAGTATTTATCCATCAGCACACTTAGCAGGCAATGTATAGTTTCTAATTCTAGTACTTTATTGTGGAAAAATACAAACATACATAAAAATAGAGAGGACTGTCCCCATCACTTCAATAATTATTAATATTGCCTTTCTGGCTTTATCTAGCTTCCCAAATATTTTTCCTGATAAAGAAATTTAAGGTAACCAGATATTATATTAGTTCATTTACTAATACTTCAGGATATATCTCTGGTAAGGATTTTTTGAATAACAAAGCTGCAAAATTATTATTGAAGTTATAATAAATAATAAAATTAACAATAATTCACTAATGTCATGTAATACCTGGTTTGAGTTCATTTTTATCCAATTTTTCCTAAAATGTCTATTTATAGCTTTTCCTCTAAATTAGATCCATAGTTGCATTTGGCTGATATGTTTCCAAAGTTTTTTTTCTTTTTAATCAATTGATAGTTTCTCTTACCTATCTCCCCACCGCCATCTATTTGTTGAAGAAGTCAGCTTTATTGTACTGTTTCCATAGTCTGGTTTTGCCTGATTCCATCTCTGTGGCATTCATTCCCTGTTCCTCTAGCTCCCTTATTCTTGCAAGCTGACAGGTCTGGAGACTTGATTAGTTGGGTTTTACTTTTCTGTCAAGAACATGTTATGATTGCATAGCTTCAATGTTTCCACACCAGGAGGCACCGAGCGTCTTGTTTTGCTATCCTCTTATGGTCTCTTTTCTTGTCTTCCCTTTTTGACTTGCTCAAATCTCTTACCCTCCATGGTAGAAGTTCATTTTTGAGTCTCAGTTTATCTATAAAACAAGAAAAACAACACTTACCTCAGAGTCTGTTTTGAGGATTGTATACATTAAGCATCTAATGTGAACTGGTACATCTTAAGAGACTAATGCATGTGAATTCTCTGCCTTCTCTCCTACAAACATTATTTATTTGTTTTTTTTTTTAAATTTTTATTGTTGCAGCATGGGAGATTGAACCCAGGATCTCGAGGCTTGAACCTCTTACCCTTGAGGGTGGAGTCTCTGGATTGTTCTAGACCCCACAGTGCCTTTTCCCTACCTAGTCCTCAGTAGATGAGTAGCTCTGCCTGAGGGACTGGGGGAGGCCTCCTGCAGGAGTAGAGTCCTGAAAGATGCTCAGGCAAATAATGGGAAGACCTCCTGAGAAACTTGGCTTGGGCGAGTTCAGGAATCTTTTTAACTCTCATGGGTGTGGCCATGCTCAGGGATAGAGAAGATACCAGTAATGGTGCATTCACTTTAGCCCTGGTGGTTATGTAGGCAGAAAGCATATCTCATAAATGAATGCCAAGGCCATGCCTCTATTATCTTTGGGTGATTTCCAGCCTCATTAGGGACTAGCCAATGAATTAGCCCCTGGAGCAGCAGGCGAGGGTTGCAAGGAAGCAGGGTTAGTAGCATCCAGGAGGCTGGGGTGACTCCTCTCATAGGTATTACCCAACTCCATTCATTTTCTCACTAATGGAAAAGAAGTACAGAACTTTGCAGACGGACAGTTCTAGACTTAAGTACATCTGTGATTCTGACTGGCTCTGTAATCTTGGGCAAGGCACCTAACATTTTTGAATGTTAAGTTTCATTATCTGTAAAACAATGGTAGTAACACCTCAGAGGTTGTGTTTGGGGTTTGTATGCATTGAGTATCTAATACAACTTAGAGACTAATGCATGCTAATTCTCTGCCTTTTTTCCTACAATATTTGTTTGTTTGTTTGTTTGTTTGTTTATTTATTTATTTATATTTTTGCAGTGTGGTAAATTGAACCCACGGCCTTGCAAATACTAAAGAAGTGGTCTGCCACTGAGCCACACTCCCAACCTTTTACAAACACGTGGAGGGGCTAGCTTCTACCAGGCATTGTGACAGACAGGAAGGGGAAACGATGAATCCAACATATAGGGACTATGTCCTCTGGGAACCTTCAGCCCAGTAAAGAAGGTACTATGGAAAGTGCACAGATGGTTGCAATATCAAATAAAGAGTGTGAGATGCCACAGGAGAGAAAACCAAATGTGCAAAGGATAGCAAGGTCTGGGCCGTGTGTCCCTGTGTTGGACTGACCTTGCCTATGGTTGGTGACACCCCTTCCCAGATGGAAGCATACTCTGCTCCTCCTGTGAAGGAATTTTGGGAATTTTTAATTTGAACATTTAAAAAAAAAGAATGAAGGGACTTTGTTGCTTCTATGAGGAAGGGGTTGTTCTCTCAAAGTTACCCTACAACCCCGCTGTGGTGGCGTGTGAACACTCCTTGCTCCCCACTCTTCACTGGAAAGTCAAATCTTCTCAGGGGCCATCTGGGTCCAGGTTCAGTAGAACCTGGCTTTTTGGATCAGTTATTTCATCTGCGGTGCCACAGAGCTCAGCTGGAGCCTCAGAGAGAAAAGTATAAACCAGAGTTGGAGCCTGAGACTCAGGCAATCAGAACAGCACATGCCGCCCTTGCAGGGTCCCGAGGTGCCACAAGCAGCACTTTCCCTCCAGGAGGACTTTTCTCCAGGCAGCGTTACAGCCTCCTCTTCTGGCACCAGGGAGACTGTTACTTCGGTCAGGATTTCTGGCACCCTCAGTGGTGCTGGGGGGTGAGACCAACCACACTTCCCTCTTCCCTGTACAAGGTGGGCCTTCCCGGCAGCCCCTTGGAGAGAATACACACAAGGGAGCGCCCTGGAGGGTGCTCAAGAAGGGAAAGGCAGGCTGCCAGAAGGCCAGATTTCTTTTTTGTGAAACATAACTCAGTGCTCCATCTCTGCTGCCTACATTATGCTCACACTTTGTCAATCTGACAGTCTGTGGGCTTGGGCTGTATTTGCAGCTTTATTAGGCATTGCTGCAACTGAACAGACTTTTCTTTTCCCTTTTTTTTTTTTTCCGGAAACCCCATTTTACCCTAGCTAGTATTAAAATTTTCAGGCTCTTCTTTAACACTCCTCCCTCCCCCGCCACACTTTAAGTTATGGATTGTGGTAGTGACTGGAAAGATCAGAGAATAAATGGACAAGAAAATGAAGGGAACACCCTAGTAACTATCACCCAAATCAAGAATAGACCATTTCTAGCTCCTAGAACATATTTCTCCCCCACATGCCCCTCCCATACCACACCCCAACCTGCTCCCTGATGTTAATGTGATTGCTTCCTTGCTTCTGTTTATGCTTTGGCTACCTATCTTTTCATTTAGAAACACTACCATTTAGTCTTGCATATTTTGGAATTTATATACGGCAAATATTATTTCACTGCTGGTTTCTCTCATTATGCATGTCAGATGCCTCACATGGTTAAATGGAGCTGTAGCTTGTGTTTTCATGGATATATAGTATTCCATTGTTAGACCACCCAGCGATGTATTTATTCTATTGTGGGATATTTGAACTCTTTGTTGTTTTTGGCTTCTACTACGAATGCTGTAGGAACTTTTAGTACACTAGCTCTTTTCAAAAGGAAAGCTGTGGTTCCACTTTATGTAGTGGGGACCTGAGCTCTTTGGTAATGCTGAGAGGCAGGGAGTTAACTGTGTTCAGAATGGTGCTCCAGCCCATTTTCTGCTTGCCACTGGGTGGGTGGATGCAGCTGGAGGTCACTTTGATTAGAATTCTCCCTAAAAACCAAGGCACAAAGAACCAAGAGCTTTCTGGACAGGATGAAGGGAACAACTTGAAAGGGTGCTGAACTGGAGATCAAAGAGCCCTTCATGCTGCCGACTTTTGATGTCAGTGTAACTGCACACCCTGCAGTAATTAATTAACTTATCTTCAGAACTTGCTGCATGTCTCCACCGACCAACTCCTAATCAGCAATGCTGCACTCAAGGCTGACACCGCCATCATTAACAAGTTCTGGGACTCGCGGTGAGGGTCTTCTTCTGCCTTTGCAGGCACTCAGTGCTGCTGGAATAGCCCTGGGGAAGAGCTTTGAAGCCCACTTACAGAGGATGTAAAACCAGAGAAAGCTGGAACTGAAAGTCTTAGTAGGCAGACTTTGTGAGTTTATAGATTTGTTGGGGAAAGTTGAGTTTTAATGGAAAACAGTAAATAGTGTTTATTTTCATTCCATGTAGCTGGTAGTCAGGGAATGTTCAAGAAGGATCTTCATTCTTCTCCTATTTACACTTCCTTTTGACTTCCTAAACCCCAAGCCTCTTGTTTCAGAAATTAGTTATTCTTCTAGCTTTGAGGAATAGATAGATATACAGATCCTTCTAATGAGCCTTTAACAAAGGTGCCCATTCAGCGCTCAAGGCAGCAAGAGGAGAACATAGAACTGAGAAGTAGGAAAAAGAAAATGTGGAAAAAATGGGTGTCAGGACAGGTAAAACTCATCTGCAGTGATGGGGCGAGAGGAGTGGCATGCGATGGGAAGGGGCATGAGGAAATGTTTTAGGGGAGCCAGAGTATTTTAAATCTTGATCTCAGTGGTGGTTACATGTGTAATTTCATCAAACTGTGCACTTACATTGTTTTACTTTACTGAGTGTAAGTTATATATTAAAAAAAGAAGCCTGTCAGGGAGTTTTTGTTTACACTGGCCATCTGTGCTTTTACCCCTAACTCCTCTTTTTACTATAGATGTCATGCATTATACATCCATGTGAGATCAACCCTTCAATATGACACTAATTTTTATTTCAAAGAAGATAAGAGATGAGGAGATTGTTTGTTTTATTTACCCACATATTTACCAGTTGTTAAGATCCTTTGGGGGATCTGAATTTCCATCTGCTATCATTTCCCTTTAGCCTAAAAAAAACTTTCTTAAACATTTCTTGTAGTGCTGACGACAAATGTTCTTAGTTTTCATTTATATGAAAATGTCTTCATTCTGTCTTCAATCTGGAAGGATATTTTCACTAGATATACAATCCTAGTCTTGAGTTTTAAAATTTTTCTTTCAGCACTTTATAAATATTGTTTCATTCCCTTCTGACCTTAATTTTTTATTTTTTTCTGATGAGAAGTCAGTTATCATCTGTAACTTTCTTTTCTTGTTTTCATGTGTGACTTTACTCTGATGTTGTCAAGATTTTTTTTTTTTGCCATAGAATTTTAGCATTTTGGTTAAAATGTTCATAGGTATAATTTTCTTTTTATTTTTCCCTATTAGACTTCATTAAGATTGCTGCACCTTTATGTCCTTTACCAAATATCTTGGTTATTATTTCTTCAGAAGATTTTTTATGCCCCATTCTTTGTTTTTTTCTCTCACTCTGGAACTATAATTGTGGGGTTTTTTTTTCCATTTTTTTTGCAAGTTTCTGAGGCTGTCTTTATTTTTTCAAAATTTTTTTTCTCTTTGTCTTTGGATTGGATAATTCTCTTGACTTATGTTTATATTAACTGAGCCTTTTGTCATTTCCAGTTGTTTAAGCCCATGAGCAAATTTTTATTTTGATATTATATTTTTTAATTCTAGTATTTCTGCTTGTTTTAAATAATACTTTCTATAAAGTATTATTATTATTATAGAAGCTGCAATTATTTACCGCCCACGGCATATCACTGCAGCTATCCCTCCCCACTCCCAACTTGTCCGCCAGTGAATATCCTTAGCAGCCATTGGTCCTCTACCTGCAAACATCCTTGGCAGCCATTGACTAGAACGTCATTAGTCCGCCAAAACGACACCATTCAAAAGAGGCTTCCACCCATTTTCTGCTTTTTTTTTTCTTCTCTCCTTCTCTTACTCTCACTCTTTCTCTCACTGCATATCTCACTCACTCTCTCACTCTTGCCCTCATGCTCTCTCTCATTTTCTCTCTCTCTCCCTTTCTCTCTCTTCAGGGCAAACACTGTTTGCATGCCTAATAAAATCCCTTGAGTGAGTTCTTGGGTCCTGAGTGATTTTTCGGGTACTTTTCACCTTTCAATTTCTATTCTTTATTTTATTTTTTCTCTGTTCATTAATTACATTCCTTTATGTATTTGAACATAATTGAAAGAACTGCTTCAAAACACATTTATTCATTTCAACATGAGTTCATTTTAGGGTTGGTCTCTATTGATTGTAATTTCTTCTGTTTCTCTTTACATTAATATTTTGGATTGTGTGAGGCATATTGTGAATGATACATTATAGAGGTTCTGGATTCTGTTATGTTACTCTGAAGAGTATTGCTCTTTTTTTGTCTTGTTTTTAGCAGGCTGAACTCAAATTCTGAACTCTCTTTCTCCTATAATGGGTAATAACTGAAATCTCGGTTTAGTTCTTGTAGTTTTAACTTTGCTTCTTGGTATTTGCCCTGCAAATGCTTGGTTTAGAGGTTAGCTAGAGATTTGGGCAAAGTTAATACAGAGAATCTATAGTTCCCTTATGTTGTTCTTTCTTTTCCAGTAATTCTCCCTTCATTGCTGCCATTGTCCTGAATTTTGTCTTTTGATTCCATGACAAAGTGGCTAAAACTTGAATAGTTTTAGCCACTTTGTTATGGCATTGATTGTAACTGTTCTTAGGCAAAGATTAAAAAGTCAGCCATTATCCAGTATTATATCCTTCCTCAAAATACTGACCACTTCCAGTTTATATCTACTTTTCATTACTTTCAAATGACTTTAGCTTTGTGTGTGTGTATGTATTTTTCAGAGTTTATAGTTTTTATTCTGGAAGGATTGGTCTAAAATAAGCTACTCTGCCATTACTAGAAGTAGAAACTTGTTATCTAATCTTGCCTAATGATCTTGTGTTTTGATCTCTTATTTGTTTTGCTAAAATAACATAGTAGAGTGATTGTTGAGCAATGTTTAATTCAACATCAGAATGCTTCCAGTGTTCAAAAATGTTAATAGTAATAATAAGAGCACAGTCATTTTAAAATCCTGATTTTAATAAGTATGTTCTAGTTACAAAGATCTGAGGAAACTGTTTCTTTGAATATTGGACAGTTTCCACAGACATACTTAGAGTCACTGAAAAATTTCAAGAATCTTTTTCTAATTATTTTATTCTATTTCCACAGAAAAATGCAAACTATTTTTGCCCGCTTCTAAACTTCATCCTTCAGAATCTTCTTTATATTAATTTGTTCAAAGTGTAGTACTGAAATAGATTTTAAAGTTTGTAGAAAACTGTGGTAAAAGAGTAGAGATGGGTGGAAAAAATAGAGAATTTTCATTACTTCATGACACGATCTTGGAAGGATTCTCCTTGTCTTTATTTTTGGTATGGACCAGAAATAAATGCTATGGATTTTGTAAAAAATCCATTGCTTTCTCCACATTATATAACATCAGCCTGTAAAAACTATAATGTTTCCTTTGGTCAGTTTATCATTTCATTTGACTGATGAGCAATTGGGTCCTCACGGGACATTAGGGTTACCACTGTTATTGGGGTTCAGGGAAAGAAGATCTGATCAGCAATGAATCTTGTGTAAGGCTTTCTAACTTTTTTGTATTTTAAAAGATGTAAAATGGGTAGGGTTGTGGTATTTTAACTGTGGTTAAACTTCTCTGGGCAATAAAGATTTGTGGGCAACATGAAACCCCTTGCTCTTGGGGATTGCATTTCCTAATTATCCTCCCTTCTAGATATCTTTAGTATGAGTCTTATTTAGTTATATTTTATGAAAGCTTGAATATTAATTCCAAAACATTTTTGGATAACTAGCATTAAAGGAACACAATAAATATTAGAACATATTAAGATATAATAATTTATTAAGAAAAAAGTATAAATAATATTTTAAGAACTCAGACATATGCATGTTAGTCAGATTTTTGTCACTGTGATAAAATACCAAGATAGATAGCTTATAAAGAGGAAAGGTCCATTTTGGCTCAGTTTCTGAGGTTTCAGTCTATAGTTGCTTGCTCCGATTTCTTTGGGCCTGTGGCAAGACAGAACATCATGGTGGAGCAAAGTTCCTCACCTCATGGTGGCCAGGAAGCAAAGAGGAGAGGAGAGACTGGGATCCCAATAGTCTCTTCTAAGGCATGCCCCTTGGCCTAACTTCCTTCTTTAAGGCTCTACCTCCTAAGGCTTCCACCACCTCTCAATACAGTCATCAACTGGGGACCAAGTCAATACATGAGCCTTTGGAAGACATTTAAGATCCAAACCCAACAACATGGTATTTAATTCTCTTTACCAAATGCACATATATACACATTCTTAAAAATTAAAATGTAACAGCAACCAGGTGTGGTAGCATATGCCTATAATTCAAGCTACTTAGGAAGCTGAGGCAAAAGGATCACAAGTTCAAGGCCAGCCTGGGCAACTTCAATCCTTTTCTCAAAATTTTAAAAATTTAGAAAAGGAGTAGGGATGTAGCTCAGTGGTAGAGCACCACTGGGTTCAATCCCCTATAGTGTAAAAGAAAAAAGGAAAGAAAGAAAGAAAAGAAACATCAATGTATTTCTTTGAAACAGAAACAAATGTTTTTTATAAGAGGTGATACATTTGCATAAGAAGGACACTACCTTATGCAGCCACAAATAAGCTTTATCCTGTTCTTAATCTCACCATACCCTGCCAAACCATTGACCCAGGAACAGCTGGAAGAAGTTATGTATTCTAAATTATAAGAAGTATCTAACAAAAAATGTCAATCTTTGGGCTTTGTATAATACATAAAAATTATAAATAAACATTTTGTTATTGAGTAAACATGAACATTTTAATTGGTGTATCAAGTGCGCCCTTTGTTAGGCTACCAATTAATTTTTTAATGTTGTTCTGGTTTATGTAATTCTGGATTGATGCTTTGTTATATTCCCTCATAAAGTTAAACCAAGAGTACTGAATTTTAGTTGTTTGTTTTGGAGGTGGTAGAGTGAAGAAGAATCTAAATGTTTCCTGATGATGCTTATGGGAAAGAGTTTTAGACTACAAAGTAACTAAAGAAAAGGGTATTCTTCAAATTAATTGATCATAACTTGCCAAATTACTAAATTATTTCCTGGTTCTTTATTCTGGCATGTTGGGTACCAGACCCAGGTCAAGGTTTGGCAGGATATAGTGAGAGTAGAAACTGGATAAAACTTATTAGTGACCACACAAGGTAATGTCTTATCCATCTTCCTTTCTTCCTTGTGCAAATGTATTGCCTCTGGTAAGACATTTGTTTGTGGCCACCCAGGCTGTGCTTCAAGGAAATATTTTCTTTTTCATTTTATAAGAAAATACTGGCATTAGAAGTAGAAGATAAAAGATTGGATGGACATAGCTCCAGTATTACTACAACCAGGTTCAAATATATTTTAATTTCCTCAACCAGCCCCATTTGAAGGCATTCTCTGTAATATTTCAGTGAGACTGATCACTTTCTAAGCCAGCTGCATAGACAGAGGGTGACTTTGACTCCTCCTCAATCACCCCCAGAACACCACGTCCTCAGTAACCATCTGAGTGATGCAGTTACTTGGCAAGTTTTCCTGTGAGGTAGGGACACCTAGGAAATAAGACACAAATCATCACGTGGAAAACTAACCTCCAAGCATGAAGAGGGGCTCATTTTTAATGGCTGTTAGCACAGACATACATCCTAAGCAATGAAAAATAGTAAAGACAGAGAACATATTGAGCAATCACTGTGTGTCAGGCATTATGGTAAGCACCTGATACTGTCTTATTCAGTCCTCACCCCCAAGTAAGTTTCATTATTATGCCTGTTTAAAAATGGAAACACCAAGGCTTAAAGGACTTGCCTGAAGTCACATGGCTAATCTGCAGATGAGCCAAATTTTAACTCCAGTTCTGCTCTTCTGCAAAACTCTTTTTAGTAACTGCCACATCCTATTTATTACTCAAATTTATCAAATTCAATTGATTCATAGATTAACCAAATTCATCAAAATAGTTAGATTAATGTAGTGAGCCAAACTGGTAGAGTCAGTTTCTATGGAGACAGGAAGAAGTTACTTCTACAAAATCAAGTTACTTGGTTTAATTTACAGATCTGCTTGCATATAGGTGGCAGGTAGTCCCCAGTGTAGCAGTTCTCAAGGTGTGCTGTGGAGACTCCCTCCTGGAGGGAGAGATTTTCAAGGTCATAATAAGGCTGAGGAATTATTTGTTGCTCTTTTTCCTTCATTTCTTTAGAGTGTACAGTGGAGATTGATCCATTTCATCATCACAGATTGAAAGTAGAAGGAGATGTAATAGTATGCCTATAGTCTACAAAGCTAGACATTTTAGAAGAGACAACAATGTTGTTCTTCTCATTAAATAATATTTTATTTGTTTTGGAAAATGTAAAGGGGAATTATTTTCATTTTAAAGTGAATTAATAACAATATTTTAAATATTTCTCTTTTTAATGTGTACTAATAGCTCCTATCAATAATTATAAACCACATAAATGAAATCTCATTTGGGTTTTTAATAATTTTTAAGAATTGAAGGGGCCTTGAGACCAAAATGTTTGAAAACCACTGCTCTACTGGTACTTAGAATTGGAATTTAACTGTCAAATAATGCCTCTCAGTGGGGCAGGGTCCTCGCTGCCATGTTTGTTATAGATACAACTCCCTGGGCTATTAGTTGGAGGAGGGTAAACCCAAGATGAGTCGGTTTGATTCTTACTTAGGGATTTGGTGCTGGGATTCAGTGATAGCCTGTAACTCTTTCTTTATGGCTGGAACTGAGAAGATGAAAACTCAAGTAGCTGGAAAGTACTCAGAGAAAGATGGTTTGCACAGAGCAAGGAAAAGCATGTGTGCTCGGAGAACCAAGGTTTTCAGGTCTTGTTTTAGATCCATCTGAACCCTGGTTGCCTTCTTGCCCCTGGGTTTTGTGAATTACCCCTATAACCTTAGAATCATTTTCTTCTTTCAATTCAGCTAGCTTTAGTTGATTTCTGTTATTGTCAATCAAATACTTGATTAAAGTTAAAATTCTTATGGAAGCAGTATGTTACATTTATTTAAAGGTGCAATTGAAAGTATTTCAGAAAAAAAAAAAAAAGATAAAAAAAATGTGTTAGAAGAACTAGGAACATCAGTAAGGGCACAGATCCGGTCATCCCTTTTTGAAATTTTAGCAATGTTTATGGACACTGCTGGCTTCAGAAGAACAAGTGAAACCAAGAAAATGGGCAATCTGCCTGGAAAATCCAGGAGACTGTCTTTATTGCCTTATCTAGTCACCTAGAGTCTACTCTTGAATCGGAGTGTGGGGGTGTGAGGGCAAAACACAAACAAGCTCTTCTGGCCTACCCACCTGATTTTAGTATCACCATTTCAGTTTTTGCTAAATTCTGTAAGGCCACATCTGTCGTGTTCATCACTGTATCCCCAAGGACTTAGAACGGTTTCTGAAACAGTGTGGACACTCAGTACATATTTCCTGAGCCAAAAAAAAAAAAAAAATAGTGACAATTTTTAAATAGTCATGGAGGAGGGTCATTAGAACAAATGTTGAGAGTTAAAATCTTATTAAAATTGCATTTCAGGCAGGGATATAGCTCAGGTGGTAGAGTGCTTGCCATCATGCACAAGACCCTGAGTTCAATCCCTAGCACCACACACACACACACACACACACACAAAGTTCAAATTCAAAATAAAATGTTAACTGACTTGGCTCATCTGCAAATTAGCCATGTGATTTTAGGCAAGTCCAAAACAAAATTATTTCCTCTCATCAGAAGCTCTTTTCTAGAAACCTTTCCTCTCTCATTCTCTTGCACCATCCAGAGTCTTGTTGCAAGAAGCAGCATCACCCTGTTCCTTTTCTCTGATCCTTACAGAGTTTTCTTCGTTTTTAAGCCCTGGATTTTACGTAGTCTCCTGGTGATAAAATGCCATCATTGTTTGAATGCACAGTAGCAGTATATTAAGACTGAAATTAAGAAAATCAAATTAAGACTCAAATTAAGCAATTGAGACCAGATTGTGAAGAGGTTTGAGGTCCTGGTTGAAGCGTATAGGCTTTGTCTTCTGAACATTAGGATGTCCTAGAGGAATATTAAAAGTTCTTCCACTCTATGAGTTCTTACTGAAGAAATGAAGCTTTTAGGGAAATTAATAAGGTCTCATTGTGCCGAACAGATTGGAAGCCAAGCCGGGCGAGGGAAGCCAAGAGTCAAAGGCCAGGATGCTTGTAAGAATCTATAACTAAGGTCTGGATATGGAGTGATAAAGACACTTAATAGTTTCTTCTGACAATGACCGAAAGGTGGTTTGGGATTTTTCACCTGTCTTTAGAGCACAGAAGTAGTATTATGCTTCTGTCTTCTCAAGACTTCTGAGCTCTGAGCACTGCATAGACAGGAAATGTAAGTGGGACTTGGAAGTTGATATGATTGTATAATTTCTGGGTTTGTATGGATTTCATGTCTCCCTGTCATTTTTGCTATTATTCCATCTAACTGGAATGCCATCATCTTCATTCTCCCCCAAGTGAAATCCCCCCCAGGTCCACTTCTTTGTCATCTTCTCTGATTTGCTTGTCAGACTGACAGTCTTCTGGCTTCCTGTGGAAATAATTGGTTTCTCTACTAGGCATTTATCCCATTACACCTTGTATAATGTCCATTTCCTACTAGAATGTGGGCTTCTAGAGGAAAGGACCATGGGGACCCAATTTTGTATGCCCTACAGTGCCTGATTCATGGCTTTGCATTTGAATGAAGATGAATTTTGTATAGCAGGCACTTAGGGGTATGTTTTTGAAACGAAGGCAGAGTTTTTCATATGCTCTTGGTAATTGAGAAGCCATTAAATGAGGTATTTTATTTATGCACAGCGGTCACAACATTGCAAAAATTGTAATTTATTTCAGTTAAAGGTGTGAAAATCATATATTCTGTGTTCACACCTACCAGTTTCCAACCTGCTGGGCAGCCTTGAATGACTTTCATGGCTATTCACTCTCTTTCCTGAATGTTAACTAAACACCAAGATTACAGGGTAAACTTTTAAGTGACTGCTTCAGAGCTGAATCCCACCTATTCAAGCTTCCTGCTTCTTTGGGAGATCAAATGACGTGTAATTGAACTGTGTGGGACTAACATGGCTCACAGTAAATGGTGTGTATGATTTCGAAAGGTTCATTAGTCAGATCTAACCACTTGACTACACCCTTCAAAACATGACTGATTAGGACACATTCAGTGAAATGAATTGGTACACAGGAGTGGGTACATGACTCAGATGGTGTAAATGCCTTTTACAAGTTTCTAGCAGAGGAACAGGGACTGACAGAGGTAATGACTCTGGGCTTGGGTTTACATAGTCTTTCATCCAAGTATTGTGCCCTGAAGCACTTTGCTCCCCCAACATAATCACCTGCAGTTTAAATACAGCTCCTGCCCCTTCTGGGTGGAATGGAAATGAATACAGACTCTCATGTGTGGTTGGGTACACAGTGGAGACCTACTGCTAGACTCATTTGCTTCTTGGGTTCAGAGATCCCAACTCTTCTATATAAGATTGAGGAAAATGACACTGTATAACATTATTCAATTGTGTTCAAATGTATTTCTCAGAGCTTGTTAATCATGAAACAGAAAAGACTCTTAAATTGCAAGGCCAACACTATGGAACACCCTGGTGATTGAAGGCAAAGATCACCCCCCTGGAATTAAAAATTTCCTCCCACGCCAAAGAAGGGAGGAACAGGGAAGTTTTACTTTTTTGTCTCCTGCCTTCCGTGGGAGGCTTGGGCTTTACCCTTTGTTCACAAGTTTGGGAAGCAGCTACATATGAGCACAACAAAGCCCATTGTGGATTGTGATTTTGGAAGCAGTTAATGTCTGGTGCTCTCAACTAACTATCTCTTTGTCATAAGTGGTATGGTTGCGCTCAGTTGTATCTTATGTGGAAACAGCAGAGGAGGTCTAGTGAACAGGTGGCCACTTTATCTCTGCAATTTGCCAAAGTGGATTCTACTAGTGAAGAGACCCTTACTATTCATTTAGGTTTTTCAGCCTAACCACCATTTTGTCCTCAGCTTAATGGAACAAATGAATCAACTGCTGCTTCTTTCCAACTATTACTGGGAAGATCCTTATTGAAAATAATACTGGGTCTGGTGTTGTAGCTCAGTGGTAAGAGCACTTGCCTAGTGTGTGTGAGGCACTGGGTTCAATCCTCAGTACCACATAAAAATGAATAAATAAAATAAAGGTATTGTGTCCATCTACAACTAAAAAAAATTTAAAAAAATGCTCAAATTACTTTTCCAGCTTCACTGAGGAATAATTTACAAGTAAAAATTTTATGTTTGAGATATGCAATGTGATAGTTTGATATGCATCTACGTTGTGAAATGATTACCACTGTCAGTCAAGCTAACATACTCATCACCTCACTTAGTTGCCATTTAATTATTTATTTATTTATTTTGTGTGTGTGGTGGGGACACCCAAGGTCTGCTCTCTTAGAAAATTTCAAGTATACAATACAGTACTATTAGGTGGAGTCACCCTGCTGTACATTAAACCTACAGAACTTACTCAACTCATAACTGAAAGTTTATACCTTTTGATATACTCAAATGATTTATTCCATGATGGCATATTAATTTATGGATGATATTAAAAATATAGTCTTTATCTTAATCTAAGCACCGTTAATCCATTCCTTCATAAGTGTGTTCACTCAAGAACTATTTATTAAGGGCTTACTTATGTGCCCTACTAGCTGTTCTATGCTATAGGATTATAGCAGAGGACACATGAAGATTAAACCCACAGGAACCTTGAAATGCATAGATCATAAACAAAAGCCAAAGAGTGATAGTCTTCTCTAATTCCTTATTTTTCAAATAAGGGATCTGAGACTGCTTCTCCTTGGGAATAAATTGTAGTTATGTCCACATTCAGGTCAGCAGCAAGTGGGATGGGATGTTGAACCCACCAGTAACAAAGGACAGGAGTAAAATTGTGTTTGAAGAATCACTCCCTTTAGACAGAGTCAAGTTTAGAACAAGGAGGTGGCAAACCCTCTTACCTGTAATGCAATGATATCCCTTTTCCAAACAGGAGAAGCGAATTGTATATTGATGCTAATATTCATGCTTAAATGACACTTCAGTACATCTCTTAAGTGGTTACTAGAAATCTAGCAAGTGCTTTGACCTATATTATCTTATCTTATTATTTAATCCATCAACCATCCTATGGAATTATAATTGCTTTACAGATGGTGCAACTGAGTCTAAGAGACTCTAAGTAATCTGTGCATAGGTCATAGAGCAGTGCCTTGGAGGCACTTTGTGCCATTTGCACATCATCACGTGGCATAGTACTCCTACCATAGAGGTGTGGATTAATTCATTTACTTGAAAATTTTCGAGGGCCTTATGAACTTGGCACTGTGCTAGGCACTATGAAAACACAGATTTAAAAAACAACAGAACAACAGGGCCTTTCAATAAACTGATAATTATAATATGACAACTGTGTGGCACAGGTATGCCTGTGGTGTATTCAAAGGAGACAGTCAGAAAATATCCAGAAGAAAGTGGAGCCTGAAGTGGGCTTATTGCTGAGAAGAAAGTAGTCAGATAAAGTATGGGCGAGTGCAGGGTGTCCCGGGAAGATGAACCAGTGTGGCAGAGGCATAGGGTATTGATTGAATGCAGTGCAGTTGGGAAACTGAGTCAGGCAGCTGTGGGGGACCCAGGTCACAAAGCAGATCCATGCAGATTCTTTTGCCAGTGAATGAACTGCTGGAGACAGTGCTTTCAAATTAGTTTAATGTCCTGAAAGGTTTTATTTTCCTAAAAGATTTAATTTCATAGCAACATAGTAATCTTCATCTCAGTTTGAGATGAGCCATTTTCTGGTTCCTCTAATATGTCTCAGATTGATTGATAACATTCCCTAGGAAGATCAGATAACCTCATGCTAAAATCATCAATAGTCGTTTCCAGAGCTTTGGGTCCCATCCTGGAGCTTCTCTGATCTTGTGGAAGTATTTGTTTTAGAGATGCAGGAAAGAAAACCAAATCTTCTATGAAGTGGCAGCAAGCTGATTTCTAAGGAGAAGTTGATGATCAAATGACTTGTTGAAACATGTTCTGAAAGCAACACTTGTTTGTTTGATGTTTTCTATTATTTACCAAGGCCAATTTCTTCAGGACTCACAGTATCCCAATGTACTGTGAAATATGCATGATTGCACATGTCAAACCTTCCAGAGCTGCAGGGATGCTGAATCCTTGTATCCACCCAGGTGGAGAAACTAGGCTGAAAGCTGATTTTGCCTGCATCCAAAAAATACCTTCAGACTTAGTCAATCTCTCTTTTATTTTTCACCAAATCTTAGCATTATACTTCTTTTTTTTTTATTTACTAGCATTATACTTCTAATGCAGGTTGAATATACCTTCTCCAAAATATTTGGGATGAGAAGTGCGTGAGATTTTGTTTTTTTCTTTCTGATTTTGGAATGTTTGCATATATATAATGAGATACCTTGGGAGATGAGACCCAAGTCTAAGCATGAAATTCATTTGTGTTTCTTTGGAAAAAACTAGGAAACATAATAGATAGAAGGGGAAGAAGGGTAGATAGGCAACCAATAAGGACAGCAGATGGATTAAAAGTTTATTTGGAGAATAAGAGCTCTTCACCATGTCTGTGGGCTGAGGGTGTGGGTCCAGGGATGGAGAGATTGAAATGCCAAGAGGAGAGCAGTGGCATGATGTTTGCAGGGTGGAAGGGGTGATATGTGGATGTAGTAGGATGGGCCATGGATGGGAATAGGGCTGCCTCTTCCTCTGGAATAAGAAAGATGAGAATATTTGGTAAAGGAGATGAAGATACATCAAGAACTTGCGAAGAATTTTGAGAAATATTTTCAAATAATAATTTCTACTAGTATTTAAATGTAGAATTTAGTGCTGTGAATTTTCAGCACTTATCACTGAGATATAAATGCAGACCCAAGTTTAAATGGCTCAATTCCTCAGCACAAGCTCCAGGCTTGAAATGAGGATGATCTCCTTTCATGAAGCTCTGCAAATAGGAGATTTGTAAAAGAAGAGGAAAAGGACATTGCAGAATAAATTCCAGGGTGTAAGAAGGGGCAGAGTTTTTTAAAATTTTTTTTATTTTTTATTTTCAGGAGTCATCTTGGTTTATCAGACTGTAGCAGCTGGCCCCTAGAGGGCTTTGAGTGCCAGGGACTCACTGACCTTGAGTCTTCTCAAGAAGACACGGTAAGGAAAAAAATTGGTGCCTTCCCAAGAAGTAATCTCAGCAATGGACTAAAGTTGTTAAATGGAACTTTTAAAAATTTCTGGTGTGGATGGTAAAATCATTATTGGAGGCCATCAGAGAGCTCCATGACTCACTGTTTAATGATTTCCAGCAGGATTACAAAGGATTTAAAAGTAAGCTTGAAGCTATTGAGAACAAATAGTGTGCCAAGAATATCAGAGTGGTTTGGATTTTGGACTCTATGAAAACTGCATTGTTAATTTAGGGGAAAAAAACCCCTATGAACTAGATTTCTGAGGCTCTATAAGTTTGTTGTTTTCCTGATGATATTTGTCTTGCCTCAGCAAGATATTTGACATTCAAAAAAATGCTAAGCAGAGAGAGGTAGCTGTCTAAAATCTTGTTGAGCAGATCATCTAAGGAGAGTTTGGCAGAATTAAGCAAACACTTGTAGTTTAGAGTGAGTTGTTCAGAAGATGGTGGGGTGACTGGTCCCCTCAAACCACAAAAGTGTTAGATTTTTTTTGAAAAAAAAAGATATAATCATTTCCCTCCCTGAATCCATGACACTTTGCAGCTCCTCCCATGAAGAAAAGTTTATTTTTTTCCTGCCCCTTAAATTTGGTGGAAATTGTGATTTGTTTTGGCCAATAGAATGCAAGGGAAGAGAAGTAGGCGAGATTTGAGTTTTGACTTCCTTGTTCACTTCTGCTCTTCCTCTCAGAACCCTGCTGACCCACTAAGTACACTTCTAGGCTAACCCCCTTGGTGATGGTCCAGATATCCCCATGGCTTTGGCTGACAGAAACAGAGCTGCCTAGCTAAGAAACAGCATGAGAATGCTCAGACAGAATAGAAAAATAACCCAGCTGAGTCTGGCCCAAACTGCTGACCAGTCCACAGGACTGTGAACTAAATAAATGGCTATAGTTTTAGGTCACTAAAATCGGGAATGGTTTTTGTACCATGAAAACTAATGGATATATACCTTTGAGCTGGGGAAGGAGTCGGGAAGGAGTACAGAGATGGAGATTGGGAAAACATGCCATAATTATGTTCTGATATAAATATGGAAGAAAGATTAAAATCAACAAAAAGAAGAATTGAATAGCAATTTCCACAGCTGTCAGCTTCAATGTTCTGCCATCCTCCACTTTCTAGTGTCAGTTCCCTGCTTTTCTCCAACGTTCCGGCTTTATATTGCTTGATCAATCTGACTCTTCAGGTGGGCTCGTGGTTGGCTTTGTCTAAGTTACCTAGGACAAAAGAGAAAAAGCTGCTGTCTTAAGCAATCTTTTCTCTGGATGACTTCCTGAAATTTATAGTCAAATTATAACTCTGTAAGAGGCTGGTGGTTCAGTGGTCTAGGCAGTGGTAGCTGTTGTTCAATTATTCATCAATATTTATTTGGGAAATTTCAGTTTTTCTTAGTCTTCTATCAGAGACTCAATTTATGTCACTGAAACCCTTCTGAGGCAATTCATGGTTTTTCCAAATAAACAGGCTTTCTTATTTCCCCCTTTTATTTTTCTGCTCAGCATGTTTTATAAAGTCATTAAGACTTCTGGAAGTTTAACTTCCATTTTTCCTTGGTAACCAGGAGCTTTTATAGGAGACTGCTCTGTTGTGAAGTGTTTTCCTTCTACTCTATCAGCCAAGGGTTCTGAAGGCTCCGCCCAAGAACAGGGCTCCCTGCTCCTTTTGAAATCCTGATTAGTGGCTATTGTGGGAGATGGAAGCTCTTGGGAGCCTTTCATCCCAGGGCCTCAAAGCCCCAAGAAAGTCCCTGGCATTCAAGAGCTGCACTGGCATTTTGAAAGCACTCTACCACCATTAATTGGTTAAGCTATAACAGGGCTCTGGGAGTTAGAAAAGTTTTTGCCCCACTTTGTTTTTGGTCTTTTCATTTGAAAAGATGTTTGTTAAGAAAGATGAAGGGGAAGATCTACTTCTCAGAAAGAGCTAATGTGGCCAGAGACAGCAAGGCTCTGGGAAGAGCGTGAACTATAGAGTCAGGCAGCCTGGGTTGAGTCTTGGCCGCTTCTCACCAGCTATGTAACATACCCTCTCCGGCATTCAGAGTCTTAATGTGTAAGAGGGAACAATAATTAAACTGCAGAGAGTTGTGTGAGATTCAAAAAATGAGATTATGAACATGTGTAAAAATTAATGGTATCTTTAATAAATGCATAATAATGGAACGGTCTGTGGTGAGGAACCTTAGAAAGCTCTTGGGTCATCTGTTAAGACACAATGCTATTTTCTGTCTATTTCTAGTTCTAGGGGAGTTCACATTGTGCACCCTTCAACTTCCTCAATCCCATCCACAACTCTAATTAATCATCCAATTTCCTCCTTCTCTGCTTTTGGTATGGAGATTCTTCTTTCTCTTTCTGGTCAAGGAACCCTCCCTTTATTGCTGATTCAGACAATCCATTATCATGGTGCCCATTGGTTCTCTTTGTTTCTACTTCAACTGTGACCAGGCCCAAGACTTTCCAAACTCAAATAGTGAAGAAATCCTTTTTCCTATTCTGGAGGTCACTCTTACCACTATCTGCATCCAGTTTGTCCTCCCCCATGTTGACAAGTTTTGCAATGTTGGCCAAACTTCCCCACAGCACAGAGAAATGATGATCTTTGTAGTCAAACTGGGTACAGATGAGGCTGCTTATGGATGGAGCTTGTCTAGCTTCCCTGAATACTGAGTACTGTCCAAGGCATGTTTATAATAAGGGCTGGGAAGCTGCATATTGGTAATGTGAGTTGTTTTATATAATAGATTTTTATTTATCACTGTGCAAGAATTAGTGATATAATGATGGACAGAACTCATTCCCTGCCTTCAAAGAGCTGTATTCCCTTAGTGTAAGAGTGAACACAGAAATGGCTAGGGGGCAAAATAGATTAGAAAGAAATTAGTCTCCCGGGAATGGGTTAAAATTTGGCTAACCCATTTGCCAACTGATGTGAACTTGAACAAGTTATGGAACTTCTCTGACTTTTAGTTTCTTATTTTGTAAAATGGAGGTCATAAATCTCTCTGAAGGCTTGCAGGTAGGGGAGAAGAGCAGATTAATGAGAAAATGTTAGTTTTTTTTCCTATTTATGAATAGGGACATTTATCTACAAGTGGCCAGTTGGGTTCTTTCCAACATGCCTGAACACATTCTGAAGGCCTATTACAATTTTTATACTGACAGTATTAGAATCTAATACAGAGAAATTTTGTGGTTACCAAGCAATATTATAGATTGTTTTCCCTGTTCACTTATGAAATAATTACTACATCATCACTACGTGAATTTTAAAAAGTCCTCAGTTTTGAGGATGTCTTGGTTTTAGAGACTCCATTAGGCTCAGAGTAGAGGTTGTATTGACCAAGTGGCCAGCTGGAAAACCAAGATCTAGGATTCAGGAATTTTGTTTTCCAGTGGAAAATTCTCTTTTTTTAATGTGTTCCCAAATCTTGATGTCATGCTATATTTTACAGGAGATGCAAGAATAAATTATATACAACTCTGTATTTCTGTGACTTGAGAACCTGAATAAAGTAAGATAGTTAACCAATTTTACTTTGATGAATAAACAGTATCACATTCTCTAGTAGTAGGGAGGGTGTGCTTTTGGGATGCATCTCAAGTTAAAAACTAATAATATTATACATTTAGAATTATCCTAAATATTTCCCTGAATTTTAAAAGAAATTATCTGACTTCCAGTTTCAATGAGCAGATATCTCTCCAAGGGCTTGGTATTCTTACTGTTCATCTGTTTCTCTATCTCTCTGCACACACAGACATAAACACAGATGCACTTGAGCCACTGGTAAAGGTCATGTAAAAAAATTTGCAACGAGAAGAAAAATACATGTGTTTTGGTTTTTAGTCTACTATTTTGAAGGCCAGTTCTTTAAAAGAAGGCCACTGCTTTGTTGAATCCAAAAAGTTTTGTATTTTACTCAAGATCTGTATTGAACAAATCCTCTTTCCATTTTATTCAAAGCAGAGATTTTGTTTATAATAATGATTTGCCTGAACTCAGATAGGACTAGTACAAATGTAAGTATTTAACTTATGTGTTGTTCTTACCTTATTACAAGAATTAATTGGTATTTGCTCTTTATATATAACAATTTAAGATTTTCTATATATTTTCACATTCCAACAAGATGAATGTATAACTACTCTGAGAGAAATAAAGCGATTTTTGGTTTCTTATACTCTCAGATGAAGTACAATATCAAGAGGTCAGAACCTATAGATCTAATCTTTTCTTGTGAAGTAAAGATTCAAGTGAAACAATTTCTGATTTATAGCAAGGGAACTAAAATTTGCCTAGGAAATAATATGCTGTTTTTCTCTTCTTAAAATGTAGACAAAATAATCAAAGGAGTTCATATGTAAAACACTTTAAATAATACCTGATGAGTATTAAATATTCAATAAATATTAGTTATTTATTATTATTATGATAAAGTACTTTCAAAAGTACAAATCTTTTTATTTCTTGATCTATTTTATGCTACTACAACAGAAATCCTTGGACTGGGCAGTTTATGAAAAACAAAGATATATGTCTCACAGTTCTGGAGGCTAAAAAGCCCAACATGGAGGGCTGGTGTCTGGTGAAGGCCTTCTTACTATGTTATAACATGGGAGAAGGTAGAAGCACAAACAAGAGTGTGTGCATGCAAGCAAGAGATCAAATCATAGCCTCAAGTCTTTTAATAATTAGTATTAACCTGCTCCCATGACTCAAAGACCCCCTATCAGGCCCCACCTCCCAACACTATTGCATTGGGGATTAAGTTTGCAGCACAAGAACTTTGAGGGATACATTCAACTTACGCATTATATAAATGAAAGATACTATTCTACAGAAAATGGTTACTGAAGAAAGATCTTATATGTCTCATAATTTTAAAATTATGCATCTTTCTGTGATTTTATAATGTGAAACTACAGTTCATTTTGATCACATTTGAAAAAGAGGGATTTAATTCCTTGATTGGTTTCTAAGGATCAACATCAAATTTTTTTTTTTTTTTTTTATTCTTTTATTTACTTATTGATTCATTGAACACAAATGGAGTACAGCTATTGTTTCACTGTTAACATCAAATTTTTGAACAAAGGACTAGAAATAGTATAAGACATATGTTTGAAACAGTTGATAATATTATAGATGCTGCTTCATATCAAAGCACAGTTGATAACATTATACATGGTGCTTCATATCAAAGCACATCAAAAAATTCAGTCCTCTTGTCCTACTGAGACTTCTCTTGTTTTCCTATATCCTCCTGCATTAGCCAGAGGTCAAGTGTGCTAAGCCATTTCTTTGACCCATATTCAGGTTTGGAACCATAAAGGAAAAAAAAAATCAATCTCAAAAAATTTCAATTATATTTATTTTTAAGTGTGTAAGATTTTCCCTGTATGTCGTAAAGCACAATTCTTGGATTTAGAAAAAAAAAATTCCAGATTATTGAGGCAGTTTGGTATTTTGTGTGGGGGATGTGTGTGTGTTTTATGGTGTGGCAGATGGGTGAACTGAGGCTATGTAGAGGGATGGGACTCATGGATTTCACACAACACATAGCATTTGACAGACTGGAAAGTATTACTGTGCATAAATTAAGGCATTTGTGAAAAGGAAAATGCCACAATTCCAGTAAATACAAGTACAAAATTAATACCGAGAACTTTTAGTTAACTTTAGGGAATCAAGAATTCCTTGTTAGGGAAAAAAAAGTTGTTTAAAGTAACATTGATTTTCAGCAATGGAAACCCAAATTGGTACAAAATTCTTCTTTGCCATCATTATTTCAATCATGTTATCACATCAAAGGCCAGGTTTTTCTCTTGGCCTTCTCTTGGCTGCTCTCAGTTCCTTCCCTTGTTTTTTCTTTCCTTTAGAGGACATATCTTTGATGTTAATGTAGCCAACAAAAGCACAAGGAAAGGGCACCAGAAAGGGAAGAGGAAGAGAAAAAAGTGAGCTAAATAATTTCTTTAACCTTGCTTTGGGGGCATGGTTCTGCCAGTTCCCCAAAACAGGAGAAAGTTCAACTTAGAAAAAGTTGAAAGTTCAACAGGTGTTGCGATTATATCTGTTCCATTGAGATCTGAACTACCCTTAGACCCCATCGTGTCCTCAGACAGTGACCTTTGCATAGATATTGTTAGTAGATTAAGCAAGGAGTCGTGATTGCTCAAGCCGTGGTGTGAATAAAAGTGAAACTTTCTGGGGATTTCTGTAGTGCAGGGCAAGTAGAACTTAAAGGACCCCAAGGAGTTGCTTCACTCTGAGGTTCTTTGAGTCTTGGGGTTTCAACTCTGAGGCAGCACTTCCTGAACTCTGTTTCCCATGTTGGGCATCGGAAAGTGACTTCAAGTCCCATGGGCCATGAAGTAGTCATGCTTCCTTGGTGAGTCTCCCCGCTTTCTCACTGTAAAACGAGGATCTTAGATTGGGGTAGTACTCTACCAGCTCCCACATTCTTGTGATTTCATGATTCCGTGAAGTATGAGTTCTACCATCTTACCTGATGAAGGGAGCCACACAGAAATAGAAGACTTTTTTCTGATATTCAAGGGCATGTTTGAAAGATGATCCCTCCTTAGCCAGGGTTGGACAGTAAATACTAAAAATAGAGAGTAGGTTTTCTCTCTAAGTGCACTTTGGTCCCTGGTCCTTAGGACAATTTCATTAATCTCTTCCTTATAATTTTAGAGCTATGAGTGTCCTTCAATGTATGTTACCAGCTCTTATTCTCATCTCTAATTGTGGTATTGTGTTCTTTGTGAGAACAACAAATAGAGGAAATATGTACAGTGTATCGATAGGAAGTGGTTTCCTTAGCAACGGTTCCAGTAAGAAAAATATATCAAAGGACATGGGTTTTCCCCTTGTTTCATTACCCCCAAATCTAACCCCTAGCCTATACTTAATCTTCCCTTTTGTATTGTAGGCCAAAATATACAATCCATGCAATCTCTTGGGAATCTGATGTAATTTGGAGGGTAGACCAGGATTCTACACATGCACATAACTCAAGGGGCCTTCACTGCTGATTAATTGCTACAGAGAAGCACAGGCATTTACCTTGCTGGTTTCTTCTTTGGAACTGTTCAGAAATCTGAACAACCTGTACAAACTGTTTTCCTTTGCCTTTCCTGGATTTCCATACCCTCATGCCTATTTCTTTTCAATGTTGTTTTGAAATGCAAACACCCCAAACCATAGAAATCACAATGTGTAAATGTGGAGGGAAATCAGATGTTTGCTAGAAGTCATAGGACTAGGAGAGGAAGTGAATCTTATTGTCATTCTGTAAAGTATTAACTAACCTCTGGGCTGCCCCCTTTTATCTCTTTTTCAGGCAAAGCATTTGCGTTATTAGATAACAATGGGAAGCCTCTTCTATCTTAACTTTTTATTTTCTGAGGCTGGAGAGAAGACTTACATCAACTTGCCAGAGTTATCTGGTAAGTCTTAATAAAAATCCAATAACATAGTGTTCTGGTATGACTTGGCATTGCCTGTGTTTTCAATCTTCTTAAAATTAATTTAGTAAGAAACCAGGAGAGTTCTCAAGAACTTTTATTCTGCTGGTGAAGATTCCTATCTAATTGCTTCAGGAATGGGAGCAATGTAGACTGAGAAAAGCATATTTCTGGTCTATTTAGCCAGTTGTCTACCAAACAATATTGATGTTTTTCTTCATTTCACTCATATGAACTGCATTAAAGATAAGTCATGAAATAACTTTAATGGCATTTCCTCAGTCATTATTTTCTTTCCAGATGTCATTGCTAATGAACTGCACATGACCTCCTTCCTTCTGGAGGAGGGTGCTTCCTGCCACCATCCCTCTGCTTCTGCACAGAAGGGAGGCACCCCTTGGCCTTCACCAATCATGTGTGTTTCTTCAGTCCAGGGAGCTAGGTGTTTGATCCCCTTCCCCACTCCTATTTAGAGTGCTCTGTATTTTTAACAACAGTGAAACCACAGTGGCCTTAAAGCAGCAAGAGGAACAAGTTGGAACCTGAATGATATGACTCTGAGTTTATGATGTGGAGAAGAAATGCGTCAGGTGATCCAGCAGTTCAATGTCAAACAGAAACCATGTAAAGAAGACTTCCCACCTTGGGTCCCAGGCATACCCACAGCTTGGGGCCCTGGTGAGAGGAGGCCAAGGTGGTGGAGGATAGTGTCCCATGATGGAGGCTGTGGGTAGAAATGAGAAGTGCCATCTCCAGACTGGCTAGAGGGTTCTGGCTAGTCTTTTCACCAAAAATCACTGCCACTTGACCATGACTTAGTGGTGTTTGACAGACGATAAGTTCCATGGAATTTGCACAAACAAGTGTTTACAGTGCAGCCTGGTCTTCAATATCAGTACTGAGGAATTTAATTTCATATATTGCAGTGGGAGTTGAACAAAGACCCATCACAGGAAGAGAAGAATCAACTGGCCTTTATGTCTTCAGTACAACTCCAGATTCCACATTTTCAAAATGTGCTTATTCAAGCTTTTATAAATATCATCACATCAAGTAAAAGAAAATAAAATGGTGGGAGGTGGGGGAGACCCAGTTGGATTTTTCTTTGGTTCTGAGTTGAGTTTTCCCACAGCCTAACAAGAGATGTGGTTGTGCAGAAGCGAATCAGTAACGGAAATTGGAGTGTGTGTTTAAAGAACTGTAGGATGTTTTTTGGGCTCTCAGAAAATAAGCAGCTTCTCCAATCCACCTGTTCACATCATTCTCGTTCCTTTCTTCTGTTCAATGTGTTACCTTCCCTGTTCCTCAATCCTTGGCATATAGTCTGAAGAAGAAATGCTTTCCATAGTTATTCTGTCGGCTACTATTTCTCTGAAATTGGCAGGTAGTTCAAATTTTATTTTGGGCTATGCCTAAAGGAAAAATATGTCCACTCCTGTTTCTTTCCCAAAATACTTTCCACCCCCCCCCCCCCTTTTCTCTTTCCCTCTTTCTTGCTTCGTCTTATGTTCTCCAGGTCAAATTTCCCCTTCCCCTCATTTTCCCTTTACTTTATCATCGAATCTGTGGGGAAGATGATTTACTTTGTGAAATAGTATATACATTGGTTTCTGACATCCAAGAATCCCTTTCCCTGTCCATTTTGACTTTAAAAGTGTTCAAATAAGATGATTCCAGATCAAAAGTTGAGTCTAATTTAACTATCTATCAACATAGACAACAGAGAACTTTCCCAGACTCCGCACCAATTGCTTGTTCTTTCTGTCTTCGATATTTGTACTGAGAAGGTCTTTAGACCTCTGCTCTGAATTAGTGCAAGAACAAGAAAGCCTTCTGTCCCCATCCCTCCACTGAAAGGGTTCTTGTTTAGTTGCCTGGTGACCTCTATTTTGCCAGATTCTATGGTCACTTTTGTGTCCTCCTCTTTGTTGACTTCTCTCCAGTGTTGCCTCAACTGTCTTCTTTTCTTAGTGTTTGTCTTTCTTTTCCTTTTGCAACTATCTTTTTCTCCTGACTGTGTTCCTGTTTTAATTTCTAATACCAGTGCCCCAGAGTGAGGCCTCTGCACTTCTACATCCGAGTTCTCTCCTTGGAGAGCTCATCTTTAAATATCATTTGTATCCTGAAGACTTCTAAGTATAAATGAGTCCTGATCTGTTTTCTAAACTCCAGTCTTTTAACAGGAAGAGGTCAGTTGTTTGGACGTCTCCACTTGACACAAATTATCCAAATTCAACCACTATCAACTAAAATTGAGCTCCATTCCCACTGCCACTCACTTCCCCAACAGGCTTCTCTCCTAGCCTCTCTAGTTTCATGAAGTGGTATCACCTTCCATCCACTCAGTTGCTCATTCCAAGACCACCTTCACCTCTATTCCATTACCACTCAGCTCTACCTCTAAAACAAGCTGGAAATCCATTCACTTTTTTTTTTTTTGGCAACTCCACTGCTCTCACCCTTGTCCAGGCAACTGTCTTTTATTGTCTGCATGCTTGTAATTATTTCCAAAGAAATCGCCCTATTTGTACTCTTGTCCTCATTGTGGTAGTTTCCCTACCCAGAATAATTTCCAAAAATGTAAATCAGATTACGTCATTCTTAACAACCTTCACCTTGTCGCCTATGCCTGCACTCCCAGCCTCAGAAAACTCTCTTTGCATTCTCTAGTACTTTATTTCCACTGTGGTCTTGGTCTCCCCAAAAGCTTCAGCCTCTTTATACTGTCTGGTTCCTTCCTCTGGCAAATTAAGAACAACAACAAAAATTATTGATCTGCAAAGCTTTTAAAGTATTTATTATATGTGGTTAGAAAGCTTCCTAGGTAATTCCCCCTCCCCCCTTTTTTAAGCATCAAAGACTGAAACTTCAGGGGCCAGTGGTGTTGTTAAGTTTCCTATGATCTGATAAAGGCTACTGAGAGGGGCTGGGAAACAGTATAGACTTGGGCAGAAAGAGATAGGCTAGTGGAAAAGCAAAACACAGTGGGAGGTAGATGATTAAAAAGAAGCACACAGAATAAATTTTCCCTTGCTTTCTAATTCACATTATAGTAAAATTTTATAAATTGAGTTGCTAGAGAAAAAGGAGTAATAAAATGATATTAATTAGCATCATATTAATAATTATGCCATTTCTCCCTGAATTTATATAATCTTTCTGCAAAGAACTAAAAATGGTTTAAAAAACTCTAATGGTACTATATTATTGGGCAATGTGTCTCTAATAGACATTAATTATATGGTATTAAACCAATCCATAGAGCTCTCTGAAGGTACAATAGACTAATAAAACACCAGAAACCTAATTGCTACTCTAAGAATGTAGAAATGAAATAGTTTAGTGTTGGGAAATTTTTTAATAGAAAAAAATATGTACAAAACATTTGCTGCAATGTAGTTTTTCAGAGTAAGGAAAATTAAAAAAATCAATAAAAACAAAAGAATTACTCAGACCTTGTTACACAGATATCGCTGGTAAATCTTATTTCCCAGCACATCTTATTGTGTGGTTTTCAGAGCCTTTTATAAGTCAGCCACTAGAGAGCAAACTTCTTCTTTTTATCAGGCTGTAGTTTTATTTTATTTTTTTTAAATACACACCACACATATATCTGTACACTCATAATACCACATTATCTCAGATTGTAAAATTTGATAATATAGCTTTTAGGTGCCTGGGGCGGTGGGTGTGGGGGATGGAAGCGGGGGCATTTTAAGGCCCTTTATATTAAAATTGTAAGAAAGAACAAGATAAGATGTTGTAATGTCGAACCACCTTCCTGGAGTGAAAATGAAACCTTCTGTTAATGGAGCATAAAGTCTTATGTTTCATCCCATGTAATAAAATATGATAGGCATTGTTTGATCTGACAGGCATCTTGGGCCTTTTTCCAGGCTAGGGTCTCCAGAGAGCTCAAAGAATTGATACTGTTTCCAGGTGAAACGTGGATAAATTACATTGTCAGCTACTTCTGCTGCTTTCAGAACCAGGGCTCCAGCCAGGCAAAAGAAACCTGCCAATTCAAGACATTCTCATCTATTGGACTAACCCCCACTCTAATATCCCTTCAGAATGTTTGTATGATACCCAAGACATCAATATGCAGGCTGATCTATGTGCTAATTGAAGCCAGGGAACAGAAGAGAGGATTCAAGGAACAGCAGGGTTTTACTGAGCATAGAAATCCCAATTTACCAGGTCTCAGTGTATTTTTTGCCAAGATTGAGAGATATTCAACTGAGTCAATTGCTTTCTCTTCTGGTGGTCTCTTAATAATTGGCTCCATACACACAACCCTAGGGACTCATGGCTGAACAAAGTTGTTGGAATCAAAAATTTTTTCTGTTGTCTGGGCTTTGAATATTTGAAAACTTATAGTATAAAATTTGGACTTTTTGAGTATTTAAAAAAATAATACTTACCAGCTGTAGGTAGATAATAAAAGATATCCAAGAAGAAACCTTTAAAATCTTCCGAGGGAACACTTCCCAAGGTTTAATGGCTATTCTAGTAAGGTTATTTTTCTTATGTTGAATGATTCATGTGAATCTGTCAATAATTGAACAATTCAGCTTATAAAAAAATGGCCATTTCATGGGTTTAACCTAATATTTTACGCTTCAAGGTCTTCTGTAGAGTGGTTTCATATGGAAGTTGTTCAGCATTTCCTAATCATTCAGCAATCATTGTATGTCTGCTAAGTGTTCATCACAATGTCAGTGCACTTGACAAAGACAGATACTGAATGTTTACTCCGTGCACGGTGCTTCAGTCAGCACCGTAGCAAACATTAAGATCAGCCAGATGAGGTCTTCTCTTTACAGAGCTTATGTTCTAGTGAGACAAGCTAAAATTAATTACTTGCTGTAAGAAGCAGACTATGTTTTTCTCTTGAGTAAAAGTGCTGTGGGAATATGAAAGAGGATGAGACTCAGTCCTGACTGGAAGACCCCTGGAAGATTTATTACCAGGGTGGCACTTGCATGGAGGGACTGATAATGTAACTTAGGTAGGAACACTTATCCTGGAGCCAGACTGTCACTGAACTGGGCAACATATTCAACTTTTCTGCATAGTAGTGTTCTCATCTGTAAAATGTTGGTAAATAGCATCTTTCAATGTTTTACTATGGACTTTGGATGTGACTGTTTCCACAGGTTCATTGGGGAGTCCAACCAAGTTCTTTACTGACTCATTAAGGAACCCTCAAGGAAAAAAATTTGAGTTAAATTTGCAGGAGCAAGTCTAGCAAACCTGGCTCAACCTTGAAGCTCCAGGGAATAAGAGGAGTTAAATAAAATATTATTTAATGTGCATATTTCCTTTATAGGTTGCAAACATCTGCTACATAGGGTGCTTTTCCTATGCCCTGATTCCTGCAATGTAGGTATGTTATAAGCAAGTCAAGGAAACCTTGAAAGAGCTATTTTTACCTCAATATCTCTAAGACCACAGGACCCTGGTAGAATTACTTTCATAGTCTTAAAAAACCATAACCCAGGACAGGGATCAGCAGCACTCTCACCTCCATGTCCCTAGGGCTTCTGCTGCATGGCAGAGGTATCTGGTGAAGGCTCGTTCATCGAAAACAGCCTCTTCCACATCAGACAGGATTATTCCTGGGGCACATTGGAGACAGTTCCTGTGAATGTAAGGAAGTTCTGTGTGGGTGGGAGGTCTCTGTAGGAGAAGGGACCTACAGCAGCAGGTAGGGAGAAAGCCAGCAGAAGAAATGCTGTGTGATCCAAGACAACCCGATGTGTATCCTTCAGGCTTCTGTAGCCTGGGACACATCAGGTCCATGTGAATTCTGATTGCAATTCAGCCATTTTCATTGTAATTGAAGTTCAAAAAAATTCTTAAAAATTCTGTGCCTAGTAATATAATGTATCTTACACTAAATAGTTAAAAAAAAAACAACCTAGCAAGGTACTATGATTATATTTTTTTCTTGAGCTAATAATTCTTATTTTCATTTGTTTAAATTCTTTTGACATGGAAGTCTTTCTACCTTCTAACAATGCTGTAAAATGACTATACGATTTTCTACACTGTCAAATACAATTTAGATTAAAATTGCCATTGGCTTGTCATCCAGTGATAAATATTTTTGATGTATTCTATTATTTCCATCCATATTTTAAACTAACAAAAGATAGACATCATTTGAATTTGCTAACTTTGGTAAATCTATTTAAATATGCATTGTTTTTTACACTTTGTATGTGTGTGTGTGTGTGTGTGTGTGTGTGTTTCTGGGAATCAAATCCAAGGCCTGTGTACACTGGACAAGTGCTGTACCACTGAGCTATATTCCCAGCCTTAAACAGCAATATTTGTTATAAAGATTTTATCAACTTTTATCCTCCATTATTCTTTTAACATTAAATTTTGAATGTTTTCTGATATCATTATTATTGAAAACATTATTTATTTATTTTTGGTACTAGGTATTGAACCCAGGGGTGCTTAATTGCTGAGTCACATCCTTAATCCTATTTTTAATATTTTAAAATTTTGAGACAGGATTTTGCTAAGTTGCTTAGGGCCTCCCTAAGTTGCTGAGGCTGGGTTAGAAGAAAACATTATTTAATGTGCATATTTCCTTTATAGGTTGCTATAATTTTAAAGTCATTTTTGTTTCAATTAAGGTGTAATATGCAAGTATGTAAATATTCTATAATGTGAAATAGTGCTAAATGGCATAAAATAAAATAATCCTTTCTCCACTTGCTCTCACCTGCTTTGTCCTTACACAAGAGATACAACTTGCAATTCTTACATAGCAATTTTTTGGATGCTTTATATTCTTTTATATTTAAAAATAATTTTAATATCTTATTGTTTCCTCATTTACCAAGATTAGTACCTATAGTCAGGACTTTGTTTACTTTACCCTCCCTTTTCTTTTTTGAATTTTTCTGATGTAATTATATTTTAATTTATTTTAATAAATACCTATTTAGCATTTTCATGATCACTACTATGTGAATATTGTTCACTGTTGACCTAGGTAGTATACTAGGATTGTGTTTTCTTTTTTTTTCTTGGAGTTAATCGTTGTCATTTTTGTTTGTTTAAATTTCTTTGACACATAAATGATCTTTCTCCCCTCTAATAGCTCTATGGAATGGCTCTCTCTATCATTCTCTACATGGTCAAATCTGTTATATAATTTATCATTTCTATTTTATTCTGTAAAATTTCTTCTGAAGCCCTCTGATCTCCAGCTCCATTCTGGATTGTTCTCCCTAGGCCAGGTATCTCTAGTTTGTTTTTTGCTTGTTTTGTTTTGTTGTCAGTGATGAGCAGCTGCCTTTGAAACACACACGCGCGCGCACACACACACACACACACACACACCAGCCATCTCTCTACATCTCTCTGTTCTGCATCTGAGATACAACCAACAATGGGTCAAAAATATTTGAAAAAAATTGTGTCTATACTGGTCATATGCAGACTTCCCCTCACCATTACTCCCTAAACAATACAGTGTAACAACTATTTACATAGTATTTACATTCTATTAGGTATTACAAGTAATGTAGAGATGATTTAAAGTACATGGGAGGATGTACATAGGTCACATTTAAGTTCTATGCCATTTTACTTTTTTTTTTTTTTTGGAACCAGGGATTGAACTCAGGGACACTCGGCCACTGAGCCACATCCCCAGCCCTGTTTTGTATTTTATTTAGAGACAGGGTCTCACTGAGTTGCTTAGGGCCTCGCTAAGTTGCTGAGGCTGGCTTTGAACTCGCGATCCTCCTGACTCAGCCTCCCAAGTCTCTTGGATTACAGGTGTGCGCCACCGCGCCTGGCTTCTATGCCATTTTATATGAGGCACTTAAGCATCCATGGATTTTGGTATCTGTAGGGGGTGTTGAAACCAATCCCTTGCAGATAGTGAAGGATGACTGTACCTCTAATATTTGTGTAATTTGGGTTTGTAAAACATCTTTTTCTATAATAAACTAGAATTACATTATGAGAAATGAGAAAAACAAAAAATTTAAAAGGCTAACATAAAAGAAATAAAAAGAAGATATCATTTCCTTCTTATGCCTCTGGCAGTTATTGTCCACTCAGGCGGGCATGAGACCATCACTCTAGGTATACCTATAATGATCTCCTTGAGACTTTTGCTGCAAATCTAGGAGTTCCTTTTGTCAGTGTCTTGCATTGAGCCATGTTTCTTAGATTCCATATTTCCTCCTTAGTTCTTTTCCTAATTTGGATGAAGCATATCCTCAAGTTAGTTTCCTAAGAAAATGTGCAAGACAGGCAAATTCCTGATATTTCCTTACTATAAAGTCTTTTTAATTTCAAAGAAATGAAAGTACAAGTCACATCCTGGGAGGAAGTATCTACAAAACACATATCTAATAAAAGACTTTATCCAAGATACACAAAGAACTCTTAAAACTCAGCAATTAGAAAGCAAACAACCCAATAAAAAAATAGGCAAAATGTCTGACCAGCCACTCCATGAATGAAAGAAGATATACAGATGTCAAGTAAGTATAAAAGCTCAACATGATATGTCACTAAGCAATCGAAAATTTAACAACAATGAAATATCACTACATATAGATTAGAACTTCTAAGATCCCAAACACCGACAGCACCAAATGCTGTCAAGGAAGCAGAGCACCAGGACCTCTTATTCATTGCTGGTGGGAATGCAAAGTAGCACAGCCACTTTGAAAGACAGTATAGCAGATTTTTATGAAACTAAACATAGTCTGACCATATAATCCAGCACTTGTGCTCCTTGATATTTATCAAAATGAAATGAAGATTTATGTTCACATAAAAATGTGCATATGAATATTTCCAATGGCTTTATTCATAATTACTGGAATGTGGAAGCAATCAGGGTGTTTTTCAATAGGAGAATGGATAAATATACTGTGGAACATTCACAGAATGGAATATGGTAGTAATAAAAAAAAGTGAACTTTCTTTTGAAAAGACATGGAGAAATGTAAATGCATAGTTGCTAAGTTTTTTAAAAAGCTAGTTTGAAAATTCTACATATTGTATGAATCCAACTGTATGATATTCTAGAAAATGTGGAACTATTTTTCAGAGACTAGAGATCAGTGGTTGTAAAGGGATCCAGCACAGGGGCAGGGAAAGAGTGGTGAATCAGTGGAACATAGGGGATTTTTAGGCAGAAAACTATTCTATATAATACACGGTGGCACAAACCTTGTACATTTGCCAAAGTCCATAGAATAGTACAACCCAAGAGTGAAGCGTGATGTAAACTACGGACTTTAGTTAATATTAATGTGCCAGCATTCATTCATCGATTGTAATGAATATATCAAACTACCATAAGATATTAATGTGTGTAGGGAGGTGGGAAGGTCTGAAGGAAAGGGTTATGTGGGAGCTCGATGAAATTTCTGCTCAATTTTTCTGAAAATCTAACTGCTTTAAAAAATCACTCCATTCATTTTTAAAAAGTATTTTATCTTCACATTGTATGAAAATTTGGGAAGAGCATTCCAGACTAAAAGCAATTTTTACTCAGAATTTTTTATTTTGCTCCATTGCCTTCTAAATTTCAGTGTTGGTAATAGAGATCTTGTGCCATTTACATGATGATCCACAGTAGAATCTGTTCTCTATAGACATTGATTAAACATTTTCAAAATCTATGTCTTCCTTCCTTTCTTTCTTTCTTTCTTTCTTTCTTTCTTTCTTTCTTTCTTTCTTTCTTTCTTTCTCTTTCTTTCTCTCTCTCTCTCTCCCTCCTTTCCTTCCTTCCTTCCTTCCTTCCTTCCTTCCTTCCTTCCTTCCTTCCTTCCTCTCTTTCTCTCTTTCTCTTTCTCTCTCTCCTTCTCTCTCTCTCTTTCTTTCATTTCTCTCTCTTTCCTTCTTTGTTTCTCCTTTCTTTTCTTTTCTTTTTTCTCTTCTCTTCCCTTCCCTTCCCTTCCCTTCCCTTCCCTTCCCTTCCCTTCCCTTCCCTTCTCTTCTCTTCTCTTCTCTTCTCTTCTCTTTTCTTTTCTTTTCTTTTCTTTTCTTTCTGCAGCATTTGCACCCAGGACCTCACACATGCTGGGGAAGTGCTCTACCACTGAGATACATCCCCAGGCCACTTCAAAAATTTTATTTTGAGACAGGGTTTTGCTAAGTTACCCTGTGGCCTCATATTTGCTATTCTTCTGCCTCAGCCTCCCAAGTAGCTGGAACTATAGGTGCGTGCCACCACGCTGGGCCAAAATCTCTGTTTTCAATGTTTTGAAGGTGCATAATGATGAATGTTTTTCTTTTATTGATTTCATTTGTTTTTAACTCTGGAGACTCATAGCCAATAGAGGAAATTTTATTTTTTTCTTTGATAACTTCTATTGTTTTCTATCTTCTCTCATATTAATCTAGACCTCTGAATGACTGTGGTTTTTTTTTTTTTTTTTTTTAGAACCAGGGATTGAATTCAGGGATACTCGGCCACTGAGCCACATCCCCAGCCCTACTTTGTATTTTTTTATTTAGAGACAGGGTCTCACTGAGTTGCTTGGGGCCTCGATAAGTTGCTGAGGCTGGCTTTGAACTCGCGATCCTCCTGACTCAGCCTCCCAAGTCGCTTGGATTACAGGCCTGCGCCACCACGCCCGGCTGACTGTGTTTTTTAATGTCAATCCCCCCTCCCTCTCTCTCTCTCATTGTTGAAGTCTTTGTTCTTCCCCAGAACTTATTTTTCAGTCTTCTTACTGTATTTGTCAATTTTGCTGTCATCTTTGCTCTGAAGCTATTAATTGTAATATCTTTGAAATTATCTTCTGCTATGTTCATTGTCTCAGTTTCCTATAACCCCTCACACCCAACACACACAAAATGTCCAGTTTTTATTTTGATCTTTCATGTTGGAAGTTTTCCTCAAATTTCTGATAATTCTTGTCTGTCCGTTTATAGTTAAGAATTGAGTGCTATAAAGCCCATTGGAAGCTCTGTGTGCATATGAAAGGCTGGGTGATGTGGAATAATTGATCAGCACAGAGCTTTTTAAGTGATAACATTGGTCTCACCTGGTTCATGGCTTCTGCCTGGGATTTAAGACTGACTAAATGTGCTGTAGAGTTGGCATGGAAAAGGCTGGAATTGCAACATCCAGGATGCAGATTTTCCCTTGGTCTCTCTGTTCTCAGTTAGTACTGCATCTCTAGCCTCCTCTCTGACTGAATCCTTATATTCGCAGACTTTCTGGTTCAGTTTCTCCAGATACTCTAGGATAAAGGATGGGTAGTGTTCTCACCATACAGACTAGGAATGAAAACTGCTCTTTGTACATATTTACTCATGAAACTTCGTCTGCAGCTAATTGAAACTTCTCTGACACACTTGTCCTTCAAGGTGCCTTTAATCCATTTGCTGATTTTGTAGACCAAATCAGCATTTTATTAATGTCAGTTATTTTAGTCTTGTTGTTATTGCCATATACTCCACAGGTTTTTTTATTTGATCTTCTTTTTTCTCTCTGTCATTTACTATGCTCCTATTTTCATTTTTTCATCTAACAGGTTAAGACGCAGTTATTGTGGTAGGTGGAAGAATGCCTCAAATATTCATGTCCAGTCCCTAGAATCTGTGAATGTTATCTTATTTGAAATAAGGGTCTTTGTAAATGTGATTAAATAAAGGATTTTGAGATTAGGAGATTAACCTGGATTATCTGGGCAGACATTCCAGGTATCCTTGTACGAGGAGGGGCATTGTGACCACAGAGGCAGAGATCAGAATGGTGTGAATGAGCTAAGGGATCCCTGAAGCCTCAAGAAGTGGGAAAAGCAGGGCCTGGCCTCTCCCCCACAGTCCTAAGAGGGAGGATGGCCCCACCGACCTTGATCATGGGCTTCTGGCTTCCACAATTGTGAGAGAATATATTCCTGGAGTTTTAAGTCATCTTGTGTGTTATAATTTTTTACGGGGCACTAGAACATAAATACAAATTATCTTCTGGTTTTAGTAAAGATGGGATTTGTGTTTCAGTTTTTTATTCTCTCGGTTTTTATGAAAAGAGAACATTCAACGTCTGTTTTGAAACTGGAAGTAATATGTCATAATTTAAGTTTTCTCCAATTTTTGAGCATTTTGTTGCTTCTAGTCTTTACTGTGATGAGTCACAGTGAACATTCCAGTGACACAGAACTTAAAAAAAAATTACCAGTTTTTTGTATTTATTATTCAATGGTCTCCCGTTTACATCCATTGAGTTTCTGATTATTTAACATGATTTATAAAAGGTAAACTATAAATTAACAAATTAAAGGGTACTAATGTTGGAATTTGATGTCTATTGATAAAATGCTTGCATGAAAGTGTTTTGAAAAGCCTATTTATTTTTCCACAAGAGGTATGAGAGAACGCCAGTTTCAACCCGGCCTCACCAATGGGCATCATTAAAATGATCACTAATACAAAACATAAGAACATTTAATTTTAATTCAAATTTCTTTAAGTGATGCTAAGCATTTGCATATGTATTTATCATTTGTATTTCTTTGTCTATGTATAGGTTACTTACATCTTTTCCTTACATTATTTTATCAAGATTTTAATATATTTCTTGTTGATTTGTAAATTAGGGGCATAAACGGTTTTGTCTATTAATCTCAAGACTTTTCTTTGTTTATTATTTGCCTTTGAAATTTTTTATGCTGTATCAGCTTTTTTCTGTGACAAAATACCTGAGAAAAGTAACTTAAAGGAAGAAAGATTTATTTTGGCTTACAGATTCAGAGGTTTCAGTCCATAGTTGCTTGACTCTGTTGCTAAAACTGTGAAAGGCAGAAAATCATGGCAGGGCTGGAGGAGGAGGCCGGTGGAGCAAAGCAGCTTACCTCATGGCAGCCAGAAAGCAGAGAGAGGAGGAAGGGGCCCAGGATAAGATATATACTTCCAGAGCAAGCCCTCCCAGTCCTCCAACTTAGTCCCACCTCCTGCAATTTCCATCGCCTCCCAATAGTTCATTCAATTATGAACCAATCAATGAATTAATCCAATGAAGAGATCAGAACCTTTATGATATAATCACTTCCATGATGCCCCACCTCTGGACATTGATGCAATGGAAACCAAGCCTTCAGCACATCAGCCTTTGGGGGACATTCCAAAGCTACAACAACACTTCAGGGTATACAGAGGTTTAGTATTTTTATCTCACCAAATCTATTGATATTTCTCTTTGTGACTTTCTTCCCTAATTCTTTCCATATAAATTTTTCCCTAAATAAGGATTGAGTTTTAAAAAATGATGTGAATGTTTACTTCTGGAGTTTATTTTAGTGTGAGATCTGAGGTGGCATTCTAATTCCACAATATGATCACTAATTGTCCTCAATTTCTTATGAAGTCTTTCTTTCCCCACAAATTTATGTCACTGTTCTTGCCTCTAGTCCATTCTATATTTCACAGCCAGATAGACACTTTAAAAGTACTTGACAATTATTTCCCATTTAAAGAAATCATTAGCATTTAAAAATTTTTGCTTGTTCCTTTTAGAGATACATGACAGCAGAGTTTATTTTGACATATTATACATACAGGAGTATAACTTACTCCAATTAGGATCCCAATTCTTGTGGTTGTACATGATGTGAAGTTTCACTGGTCATGTATTCATATATGAACATAGGAAAGTTATGTCCAATTCATTCTACTGTCTATCCTATTCCTATCCCCCCTCCCTTCCCTGCATTCCCCTTTGTCTAATCCAATGAACTTCTATTCTCCCCCCCCCCTTATTGTGTGTTAACAACTGCATATCAGAGGGAACATTTGGACTTTGGTTTTGGGGATTGGCTTATTTCACCTAGTAAGATAGTCTCCAGATCCATTTATTTACTGACAAAAGTCAAAAAGTCATTCTTTTTTATGGCTGAGTAATATTCCATTGTGTATATTTACCACATTCTATTTATCCATTTAACTGTTGAAGGGCACCTAGGTTAGTTCCATAGCTTGGCTATTGTGAATTGAGCTGCTATAAGGTGTGGCTTCATCACTGTAGTGTGCTGATTTTAAGTCCTATGGGTATAAACTTAGGAGTGGGATAACTGGACCAAATGGTGGTTCCATTCCAAGTTTTCTGGGGAATCTCCATATTGCTTTTCATAGTGGTTGCACCAATTTGCAGTCCCACCAGCAATGTGTGAGTATACCTTTTTACCCATATCCTCGCCAACATTTGTCATTACTTGTATTCTTGATAATTGATAAATGAGATGGAATCTCAGGGTAGTTTTAATTTGCATTTTTCTAATTGCTAGAGAAGTTGAACATTTCTTAATGTGTAAAAGATAAGATCCATATTTATTTTCTGTTCAATGACTCCGACCTACTCTTCAGCCTTGTAACCCTCCTCTGACTAATTCATGTAAACATGTAGCTTTGATTACACTGTCCTACAAACACAGTTTTCATATTTCCACCTCCATTCCTTTTATAAGCATTTTCCCTTCCCAAAGTGTCATTCTTTTCTTCTTTCTGCATGCAAATTATATCAATTTTTAAGATGACTGCAAAACAAAATTAGGTGCACCTACCACTCCATGTTTAGTGTCTACCTGGAGTTTGGTTTGGCTGTTGAAACTGATGCTGCTGCACACTCACCAAGTGGTATGAGAAGGTTTATTACTTGCATAACAAGGTTTTGTGTGGAGAGCAAGCCAGGCTCCCAAGCAGGTCCAAAAATGTCCTGAGAGAGCAGGCAGGAGAGTAGTCAGCTTATACTGTGATTAGGGAGTGTGGTTTGGTTTAGGATTACCACATGGGCTGGGGTTTGTGGAGCTTGAATTTACGGCCAGCACCAAAGGAGAGGGCACCCATGTTTCTTATTAGCTTGCCAAGATGTGGGGCAGAAAGGGTATGGGAGTGAGGAAGCTGAGAGCAACCAGCGATCCATCATAGAAGATAGAGTGAGTCTGTTTATTATAGACAGTCATCTGAATTCCCCTGACCTCCCTAATCCTCAGTTATCATTCTTTCTTCTGAAATCCCAGCTTTTAACATTGACTATTTCATACTGCTATTTAACTTTTCCTACATTTGACTTATCAAAAGAAATTTAATTACTTTAGAGTCATGCCTCTGAGGGAAGAGCCAAGTTTTATAGGTTCCAAAGCTTATGAAGTTGGGAGTATGGATCTCTATGAAAAACAATAAGACCTTGCAAAGAGCTGTACTCATGAGGGATTCTAAAGATTTAGCTTTATTAGCTTTATGGTATATTTTTTACATTTGTCTTCTGCACTTAACATTTAAAAAAAAATTACATGCAGTGAAGTTTACTTTTATTGGTTGCAGTTCAATGAGTTTTTACACAAGCAGACATAGATTCTTATAGACCAAGGTCTAGAGCAAGTACACACAGCAAAGAAGCCCTTGTGTTGCCCCTGCTTGTCCAGATGCCTGCACTTTCTTGTATCCTTTGACATCTCCACTAGATTCTAACGCCCTGAAAACAGCGGCTTTGCCCAGTGTGGTGGCGCACAACTGAGCTGAGAAGAGGATCACAAGTTTGAGGACACTCTGGGTAACTTAGTGAGATCCTCTTTCAAAATAAAAAATAAAAAGGGCTGAGGGCTCAATGGTAGAGTGCCCCAGCACTACAAAAAAACAAACAAAAAACAAAAAATCAAAAAACAAAACAAGACAAAGGACAACAAAACCCCAGTTGCTTTCTTGTACTCTATTTCTTAGGCACAGAGCTCTATAGGCAATGGCCAACTGGTAAGAGTTTGTTGTTGATACTAATAATGAGAAAGATGACATTTTGCTTTATGGTGAGAATGGGATTCCTAGTAATGAACAAAGATGCTAAATACATTCTCTGATAAAGATCAGATAGGAAGCCTTCAGTTAAAATAAGTCAGATGTTATAATATTTAAAAAATAACCATGTTTTTGTTTAAGACCCTCAGTGATGAAGTTTGTAGAATTCACCTAGTTTCCCATCCCTCACTTGGTTTGACATTTGGCTTAATTGGCATGGCATAATGCCTTGACCATGTCAAGACTTAATAAATTCTTGGTCATTTAAATTAATGGACTCACTGCCTGAATCACAAGTCACCATGGCCCAACTCCAAGCTATATTCTTCAGAAAATGAACCTTTACAAGGGAAGCAAGTTGAGAAGAGAAAAGAAAATGTCTTTTGCTGAGATATCAATTGAGGTACTAAACAACTCTTTGGTAATCTTAATGTCCCAGGATCCAAAATAATTCTGTGTAGTACAGATGAGATCCGTTTTGACTAAGTTCATCTGCAACGGATGTACATCTGAGTTACTGTTTTGACAGAATCACCACTACCAGACCTTAAATTTTCACTTAATCTGAAACTGAAAATGGTTTTCCAAACAGGGAAAGGAGGAAGCAGAATGCTCTTCTCACTTCCATAAAGGCTGATGATGAATTGTTTTCAAATAGCACTGTATACCTGACCTTCAGCAGGAAATAATTGTGCCTCCGCTTGTTCATTGCAGAGCAAGGGAAGGGTCATACGACTGGGTGTTCCAGATAAAAGTCCAATTAATCTCAAAATACTTCTTCACAGAGTAAAGAGAGGAAGCTAAGAAGGCATAAACTTTAGTTCCCAAGTGCGTCTTCTTTTCCGGTGATTAATTGTATTCACTGAACGGTGTTAATTCAGCCTGAGGGGAAGCTGGGTTGGGTTCCTCTGTCTTCCTGCCACTCACCTGCTTGTCTGACCATGGGAGTCTCACCAACAACCAGGTGGTTTGCTTGTTTAGCAGGATGACAAACAGAAGTGCTGGTGAGATGTTTAAGAAAAAGCAGTCTTAGCAGTAGCTGGCAGCCAGCCAGCATGGAATTCTCTGGAGAATCAAAGACATTTTTATCCCCTGCTATAGGCCAAGGGATTTGAAACAGTGCGATCATTCCCGGAAGAGCAGCACAGGTTTACAAAATGCCGTCTTTCCTAACAGTGCCGTGTAATGTCTTTTAAAGCTGGCTAACAGTTGCTGTATTCACCTTTATGTGACAGATTTATCTGCATAGACCAGATTTTCAGCTGTGGATTATTTCTCATTGTGTCTAAAATGATAAGACTGGTTATTTCTTGTGTTCAACCCTTGTGGGGAATTAGGTGGCTGCTCTTTTGCCTCTTTGGTTTCATTCCCTTTAATTCCTAGGCATTTACAATCATCCAAACTGGGTTTGATTAACATAAGCTAGATTTCCCACAAGACTTTCCTAATACATTTCTTCTGCAATCAAGTCCCACTTGGACCCAGTAAGCCCCTGGTGTTCATCCAGTATGTCATTCAAATAGATGCCAAAAAGAGATGCAGAGATCATTGGCATCAGTGGTGACAAAGGAGTGAGGTTGAGCATGAAGTTCAGAAATCAGGGCAGTGACAGCGAAGATCATGCTAATAGAGGCAAAGCAGCTCCTGCTGATGTTGTCCTTACGATCCACACCGTCAGCCCCTGTTGAGGGCCAAAAACTGATAACAAAGCAGTTGTGGTTATTCTTTTTTTAAAGAACAAAAATCTCCAAACTTTATCAAATAAAGTTTGATGCTTATTGATGCTTATTTTCATGATGCTTATTGCATCATGAAAATCTTATGGTTTTGCAAGGGCAGGAACTGCAGAGTGAAGGAGGTGCTCTTTCAAGAACCACATGGATTTTTCCTCTTATGGTGTCTCTTTGTGTATTTTGTGATTTTTGCCTGAAAGTTACTTTTTTTTTGTTTTCTTTGAAGTTTTTCTGTGGGCCTCCCTTCAGATCTAGTTTGAAGTCAGAACTACCAACCCGGCACTCTAGGAACCACACTGTGCACGTGAAGGTTTTTAGACTACACAGAGAGCGTTTGCACTGCAGGCCGTGAGGACTGACCTGTGGTTAGGAGTCCTCTTGGGAGAGTACCCAGTCTCTACTCAGTGTCAAGATCAAAAGAGATGTGATTCCTTGCTGTGCCACCTCCTGTAGAACAGGGTCCATTTCTCTACCACTTATTCATTGGGGATGTAGCCCTCTGGGGTTCTAACATTCTGTGGGTGGGTCCCCACAGACAGCCCTCACAGCAGAAGCTCGGCTCCTCCGGATTTGACCAGAACGCAGGATGAAAGTCAGCTTTGGTGTTTGCTTTCCCACTAGGGTTCTGCTCCGATTATATTTTTGGGAACTACAGAAAAATTTATTTTATGCCTGCTTACTGATGCATTTAAAGACCTTTTAAAAATGTTAACCCAACATTGTGTTTGTCTCAGTCAGGTATTTAGAAGACCAGGAACGTCCCTACTTCTCTGTGAACGTCTCTCTGTGTTCCTTTCTCTACTAGGTCAGCTTATTCTGTTTAGCCAAAGTTTTTAGACTTCTGGACTTTGAGTTTACTTTGGTTTTTCCGTAACTCCTCAGCCTCTTTGATTCTATCTGTTTTTCCCCTCAGTGTTATTTTCCCCATCACTTACCAATGAAAAAATTGACAATGAAAAATATTAAGAGAGGAATCAAAATCAAGTCAAGCCATTTGGTTCATAGGTCTTTGGTCCCTGCTGTTGTGACTGTGTCTGCCTGGGGTTCAGGTGTAGTCAGTGGGCATGTGTGTTGGACAAGGAAGTGTAGAGAAAATGACACAATATATGGACCTCAGTCCTTAGCAGGGTTGTGGGCAGGCTGTTTCCCACAGAAGAGGGTGTGGGAAGGAGCCATAAAGCATTTCTAGTACACAAACTTTAAGTCCCATACTCTCTCCTCCTTTAAAAACAAACACACCAAAAATGATTGAACGAGATGCAAGGCAGAGATGGTTCTATCACTTCCCTAAAATGAGATGGGTGGTTATTGGGAGGGATAACATGATATCCAAAGGAGAATCCTGAATGAACTTAGTACCCATGTCCATGTTTCTTAAATTCAGCTCTTGTGTATATCTTTTTAAAGACCATGAACTTACTGTGGCTACCACATGAAAATTAAAACCCTCATCAAAACCAATTTAGGAACTGCATTAGCAACTTTTATTAAAAAGCTATTTTTAAGAATTATCAAATATTCAGGAATTTATTTAAAATACACATTTGCATTGCTAGGTTAGTGCCATAATTAAGTAAAAAAAAGTTCAGTGTTACCTCCTCCTCTTCTCCAGCTACTGCTGGAGCATTACAACTAACTTGTTGAAGAGTAGTCTACAGGCACTACCCCCACTTTTCTACTTCCTGTTTTCTCCTCAAACCCTTAGTACTACACAGAAACTCACAGGAACAAAGACCTTGTCTCTTATGCACTAGGGTGGCTCCATCAATAAGGACAGAGCTTAAATCCTAATAGGTTCTCAATAAATATTTGTTAAAGAAATGAATAAATGCAATGCAATATTAGATACCCATAAATGATGATACTTATGAAGAGTTTTTAATAATATAGGAAAATGCTAATGATGAAATGCTAAAAAGGAAAAGGATAGAAAATTACATATTTCATATGACCTCAACTTTAAAATTCATGGAAAAAAAGACTGGAAGAAAATATGCTACTTTAGAAGTGTGTTTTTGAGTGGGATTAGAAATGATGATGCTTTTCTTTTTGTGTATTTTTTATTATTCTGCCAAACCTTAATACGGGTAGCTTTTATAATTAATCAAAAAAGTATATCTGAGCAAACAAAAAGGACATGTTACAGTATTTTAATATACTTTGCTTTTATGTTTAAATAGCAAACATTATAGTACTTATTGAAGATACTGTAGTGGGTGAGATCACATTTGGTAAGTGTGGATTAGTGTTCAGATAATAGATTTTCTGTAACCTGTCCTTGCAATTACAGTCTCGTCTCTCTATCCAGATAATAACCACCTTGCAGTGAGACAATAGCCACAACAAGAAGTACTTAATAGATGGTGACTGTGTGGCACATACATTATCTCACTGAACCATCACACTAACCCTCTGAGGGAAGTACTAACTATTGTTACCTAATTTCCCATTAGAAAACTGAGACACACAGTGTTTGAGACTTTCTCAGGGTCATGCTGGGATCACAACTAGTGGTCCAGATCAAATGCAGTTCTTAGGGCCCTGGGAACCATGGCTGTCATTGATTAACACCCTCCAGAGTAGTTTATCCCATGCACAGATGCTAGAAACCAAGTTTACACAACTACCTGGGAACTGGCCATTGCAGGAATTATCAGGGACTGCTGCACACTTTGTTGTAGGTGTGTTGTTCTTCCACTGTGGTTGGCAGAACTAAAAAAGAGTTCATGGTTGGTTTGGATTAGGGTATTAGGCTAAACTGAGAAGAACTTAAAATAGTTTGGAGATTTGTTGTTATTGATAAGAAATGTAGAAAATCAAAGTATGTTCTAGTCCAAAAATATGCTTAAAAATCTGTGCTTCACACAGAAAACTGCTTCCACATGGGTGGAAATGGGCCCTGACACTGTGACTGCTGCTAGGAGCTGTAGGTGAGTTGGGGAGGCACAGGAAGCATTGCAGCAGTAGCCAAGGCCCCTTGTCTCAAGAACTTCTGGATGTGCCATTAGAAAAGAAAATTACATGCACATGGTAACAAAAATGTACAAAAGAGGATACAGTGAGCAGTCAACCTCCACCCTCAACCTTCATTTCCTGTCCCTAATGGCAACCATTGTTACCAATTTCTGGAGTGTTCTTCCAGAACCATTTTATGCATAAAGTATATATTCAGTATTTGTGTGTAGGATCTTTGAAACACACACGGGGTGGTACCCAATTACACCCACCTCCTTTTTCTCCCTTAATATCTTGGCAGAGTTGCCATAGATGGTTATGCACAAGGCCCTTGGTTGAGGGAGTAGAAGTAGAAAATCAGTCAACCAATCTCTGCTGGATTCTGGGTCTGCCTGGAAGGGGGATCATTTTCTTCATTTGCACAAAGATATCATCTTGGGCTCTGGAGTTTGTCTACATCAGCACATAGGGATCTGCTTCACTCTTTCTCCCGCTGTGGCGTATTCTGTGTTAGTGGAAAACAACACTTTAACTAGTTTCCTATTGGTGGACATTCAAGTTCTTTCTAGTCTTTTGCTCTTAAGAGAAATGCTGTAACAAATTTCCTTGTATAAACATTTTTGTGCACCTGTGTGAGCACATCTGAGGAGTGAGTTTGGGGATGCCATTTTTGAGGTTCTGAAACATTTGGTTTTAAACAGGAAACAAAACATGCTGATTTAAAAAGACCTGAACTCCAGAGGTATTTCTTCTTTAATTTTTGTAAACAATACTCTAAAATCTCATCCGTTTTCAGCCTTGATAATTGACTTCCAGCTGCTACAGGAAGTGTTTGCTTTCTTCCCTTGGGCCCTAATCATCCACGCCAGGTGCCTCTCTTCTCCAAGTGTTCCTTGCCACTTTGTCAGCAGGACCCTGGACTCAAGCAGTGCTCTTGCTTGTTTGGGGGTAGATCATTACTCACTGATGTTCAGAAGATGCAAAATTTCCATGGGAGGGTGTTGTTCATTCTCACATCTCTCAAGGCCTTTTTGCTCTTAAATGTCAATAAATCTTCTGACTCACCAAACCATGGAGACAATATGAGCCCAAAGTGAAGGGATCTCTGTGGAAGGAATTTTATTCTTAAAGGCAATGTGGTGTAATAAAGGGGCCAAGGCCTTGAGAATCAATGGATTAGGGATCAGCATGCTCCATTTGCCATACTTGATAATGGAGCTGTGAAGAGCAATTTGCATATAGCAGGTGATGATGATGATGTTGGTGATGGTGGTGGTGGTGGTGGTGACAGTGAGGAACTGCATATAAGGAAACAGAATGCACATATGACCTGGGAACTATGCTAGGTGTTCTACAGATGTTAACTGATGTTCACCCTGTAGTAAGCAGTATACCTGCATTTTAAAACAAGGCAGAGAAATGAAATAATTCGTTTCAGAATTTGCAGCTACTGAAGGTCAGGGCTAGCATACAAACCATGTTCCTTCACATGTGACTTGATATTCCTTTCCTAGATAAGTATTAAATATGAAAATATTTAAAATATTAAATATGAAAATAAATATGTTATTTTCTATCCTTTATTCCTCTTTCTTTTTTTGTAGTGTTGGGATGGAATTTAGGACCTCAGTCATGCTAGGGAAGTGCACTACCACTAAGCTATATCTCTAGCTTCACAAAGCTAATTGTTTGAGGGGGGAAGCAAGCAATGTTTTTTTTTTTATGGTGTTTTGAGCACTGAGTTGTATAGGCTCATTCTTTTTGCTTTCTGCAGTCCATTTCCTTTCAACCAATTTGCATATAGCATTTGAATTTAAGAATAGCTATGCTCAATAACAATATAAAAGATGTTTTGTTAAGATGACAGATAGAGTACTGAGGAGATTTGAGTATCTGAAGAATTAATAAAGAATTCTTCGTGAAGAAACTTTGATCTGTGATTCTGTAAAAATGCATTGTCACAAAGAAGAAGTACTTTGCTGATCTTCTCTGTAGCCTTGAATATTTTGCTGTGTTTCGTGTTTTTCTCAGTGTGCACTTCAGCCCTAAAGAAACTTTTCTATATTCTTTATCCTCTGTATTCATCTTTCCACCTACAAAACATATCGGGTTCTTAATTCCTTTCTCCATTGCTAAGCCAGAATCTCAACAGTTTATTTCCCTTATCTCATTCCAACTCCATGGTGGTAGATTTTTCCATTTCTTATCTCCTTTTTTGAGAAATATGACTTGAAGAATATATTTTGGGGTAGGAGGAAGGAATATAAGGAAGCCTCGGGGAAGTGAGGTCGTGAAGCATTGCCTGATTAGAAAGCTACATGTGTAGGCAGCGGCGTGTGACTGAGGCCTGCCCTCCAAAATGGACCACTGCTCATCTATGTCTCTATAATGTTGTTTAAAGGAATCACTTAAAAATGCTGGTAGTCTAAATGGGCAAACATTCTCATTCACTCTTTTGGAACAGCATCTTCCTTCTTTTAAGATGAATCTATTTATCTTCATCAGGCTAATGGATAAACTTTTTTGTACTTTCTGTTGTCCAATTTTCAGTGCAACTCGATGCTATCTAAACACTGCATAGAAGCTATTGGTGTACATCTAACGTGCACATTTATGGGGTAGCCACTGTGTGCAAAGCAAGGCATACTTCTGGTGTTGCAGATAAAGGAATCGTCCTGGTCTATGTGGATGGGGTTATCAGATAACATTCAGGACAAAATCTGAATTTCAGAGAAACAATGAACAGTCTTTAAAAGTAAAGGTATGTCACATGTACTATTCGGAACTTATACTGATTATTCAGAACTTATTATTAAATTCACTCATTTACCTGAAATTTAAATTTAATTGGCAGCTCTATTTCAATTTGTTAATTCTGGCAATTTTAATTTTGGGAGACTGTCATATAAATAAATAATCACTGGACAGTGTGATAAATGCCATGGCAGGGGTACTACAAAGCACTCCAGCAGTTCTTTCTATGTTTTTATAGAGAAGTAACTGGTAGAAGATGAAGGAGCATCCTGATTAAAGGGTATGTCTCCATGCTGATGGGCCAGAAAGCTCAGCTAGTCACAGGGCCCTGCTCCTTGATCCATGGAGAGAGTTGAGCAGAGGTTTTGTGAAAATCCTATGTAACCTTATATGTAGAGTCACTAAAATACTTCCTGCTGCAGCTCCCACTCCCCATTGGTATTGACAGTCTAGGTGCCTACTGGATCAGGTGGTTAGGCAGTTTAGTTGCCATGACCCTCTGTCTCTAGCTATCAAAAAAAAAAAAAAAAAAAAGGCAAACAAATACATATTTGTTCAATTACTCTGGTGCTAAAAATTCAGTATTTCTGGTCACCTAGGAAAGACAGGAGAAAAGTCCCTGGATAAGTGGTCAAACTACTCAGCTTCCTGCTCTTGATCAGTCTGGTTGTGTGTGTGTGTGTGTATGTGTGTGTGTGTGTGGTGTGCGGGGAGGTAGGGGCAGAAATATGGGTTGGGCCTGGGAGACCCAAGAACCAGATACTCACACAGGTGGTATTATTTCAAGTCATGTTAAAAAGAATGTGTTTGTTACCTCCACTGGGGATGGAATTTGTTTTCTCCAAATTTGACCTTGGTGCTTCGATGTTAAGGGAATGGACTGGGTTTCATCCAGCAGTTACCTGGAGAGGCTGAATTTGAGTTCAGTCTTAAAGGTCTGGAATTTGAATGGGTGCAAAGGAGGGAAAGGGGTGCTATTCACAAGGAGAATAACCTAGTTAAGGGTATAATTTAGGTACTGTGAGTGTGTGTGTTTAAGGGACCATCAGGCAGTTATGAAGGTGAGAGGGTGAGGACATCAGAGAAGATTTAGACTTGGCAGTGAAAAAGTTTTTTGTTTATACTGATTAGATTTCAGATCTGAAGAGAAACCTAAAGTAATTCTTCTCACCAAACAGGAAAACCAGTACAGGGAAATTTTTGGGGCATGTCTGTAAAAATAGGGCAAAGCAATGGTTTGAGATAGCATCTTGGATAACTCAAGGGCTGTCCCACTTTTGACTGAACTTCTCAGGAATACAGAAAATTGCTTCACAGAAGTTACATTCTTATAATCATATTCTGCCAGAGGCTTCCAGCAGGTGGTATATTAGGGAAAATATTTACATAAAAGAAGATAAAAGAGTCATTTTATTTTCCTCCTTATCCATGTTATACCTTAATTACCTTATGGAAAAATCCTTTTTTGCTTGGCCCTCTTTCTTGCACAGAAATATAGATCATGACCACTGAAGAATGTAACTTCAATCTTTTGCTGCAGCAGGAAAGTGCATTTTTGTTGGGTTGGGTGTTTCATTAAAGGTTTCCGCAGAGGCTGATTGTATTTATCTAACATTCACAGAAATGCCTCAGGTCAAGACCCTAAAAAAGGAGAATTATTTACCTGGAATCTCCTTGGCTTACTTTTAGTAGCTCCTTTTCTTTCTCTTCTTATCTTGCTGATTAGTTTTTGGCTCTGTATTGCCATAATATTTTCTACTGACCTTTTACTTTTAAAGACTCTTAATTCAATATCAGAAGGAGAAATTGTTTGATTTTATTTCTTTGTGGAGTCAGGGTAGGAGATTTATACTGGCATATTCATTTTTCCTGAATGGCGCTGAACTCCCAAGAGAGGATGATGTGGAGTATCTGGATCAGATGGTATTCAATGGAGGGACTTTATCCTCATGTCGATTTCCCTTCTTGTAAGTTACCATCTTATTGCAGAACCAAGGATCTTGAGAGGGTCTGCAGAGGGCAGAGGGACAGCTTTCTGCCTCAGGCAGGCACAGTCCAAAATTAGATTCTAGGACCAAACAACCACTCTGGGAAGAGCTCCATAATCCTTTGTTGATGATAAGTAAAGTTCTCAAAGATGTTCCACCAAATTTTATGGTTGTTGTTTACATAGTCAGTTAATTAAATCACCCCTAATAGCTAGCTAGCTCTAGATCCATTCCTAAAGGTTTGTGTTAGCCAACAAGTAGTTGTTTTAAAACATGTTCCATTTGCACACTTAGCATATGTAAAAACAAGTATCTGTGCTTCCAAAGGTTTTCATCTCTTTTAGAGTTATAATTGCCCGTGCATTTCCCTCTAACTTTCTTTGTTAGTGTTGAACAGTAAACTTGAATTACACAGGAACAGCGCGAGTGGAGTTGTTACCACTGCCTACTAATTGAAGACTAAAGCACTTCACTTGGCATAAATAATTGAGAAGAAATGATTTTTGGGGAACTTGTATTATCCAGGGAACTTCTTTAAATTTTCTTTTGCACAAGGAAATAGTTCCCTTTGTTTTTGGTCTTATTATGGAAAAAAAAAAATGGTGACATTGGTCTCAACTGTCTATAGTTTCTTCCTCTTGCCAGGCTCTTGAGACCATCTTTTCTACTTTTAAGTGGCCAGTGCCTCAAAAACCTCTGTATTCCAGTTTTCAAATTAGGGCCCTTGGGGCTGGGGATATAGCTCAGTTGTTAGAGTGCTTGCCTCACAAGCACAAGGCCCTGGGTTCAATCCCCAGCACTGCAGAAAAAAGAAAAGAAAAAAAATTAGGGCCCTTGGCAGCAGTCATTTACATAATAGTGTGAATAAAGTGAAATTCAAAGAGTTGCTTTTAAAAGGCTGTTTCCACCTCATGTCTTCCTGGTTATGTAAGGTATCCAGGCATTTCTGGTGTGATTGAGCAAATGAGATAAGTTATTTGGGTGTTGGGGACTCCTATATTCCCGTCCCACAGCAGGCTTTGCTTCCCCTTTCTTTATTTCTGCTTAAAGCCTGGAAGGTAAAACTATTTGCTGAGTCCCATTTACTAACTCTAGGAGTATCAAAATTATTTCTTGTTCTATAATAATAGTCTCTCTGTGTGTATTGCTTGTATACTTAAAGGCACAGTTCAGTGTTAACTCAGTTGACTCACAGGAATCCCATGGGGGATAGATAATTACTATCACCCAGCATACTGATGAGGAAACCAGGTCATGCAAATGTTAAGTAACTTGCCCAAGGGCAAGTGGGTGGAGCTGTGAGGTGGTAAAGCCAGATTCAACCTGGCAGTTGGTACTGCTCCTAAGCACTTGGCATAGCCCCTCTGGTAGCTAACCACTTGGATACCTATAAGTTTTTATCTCAAAGGTTATTTTTGTAAGATTTCAGAGTTTCCATAATTTGCTAAAATATTTTTTCCCCCAGGCTAAGTCCTTTAGTGAGTGTCTGGTCTGGGATGACCAAAATATTTGTTCCTATCCTTGTACTACAAGACATTGCTAGAGCCCAAGGTCACTGAATTTTTTTCTCATAAAAACTCTAAGTTCTATTAACCAGGAATATATGACATATTTAATCTCAATTTTTGAAAAATATATTTCAGGTCCCATTAATATTCAGTTTGTGACCCTATGACCTTTTTCTGCCTGTTTTGCTTTTTATTGCTAAATCTCAACTTGGCCTTTGGACATTGTGTGTGAGAGAGTGTGTGTGTGTGTGTGTGTGTGTGTGTATTCCCAAATAGGTATTTTTCAATTTTACTGAAGCACAGATTTGAGTTTTGACACCTGCAAGGCTGGTGTGGAGAACTAGGCATGTAGCAAGTCCCTGTCCTGTCCTTGCACTGCATCCCCATGGAGCTTTATACTTCTCTACTGTGGTATTTGAAAGTTTGGAGATTTTAGAAAGTCTCAGCACCCATCCCTTGATAATATTACAAGACACTATACTGTAAACATGATTTTCAAGTGTATTCTGTTTTTGATGGACTATATTTTAAATGGTTTAGGATTATTTTTGTTTTTGCTGTTTTGTTGTAAGTAAGATTTTTTACCCACTCTAGTGTGTTAGTTCACTTAGGATGCTATATACAGAATACCATAGACTGTGTGACTTAATCAACAGGTATTTATTTCTCATAGTTCTGGAGGCTGAGAAGTTCAAAATCAAGGTGCTGATTGATTTCACTCCTGATGAGGGTCCTACCCTGGTGTGGAGACTGTTTCCTTCATGCTATGTCTTTATATGACAAAGAGGGGTGAGGGGAAAGGAAAAAACAAGCTCTATAGTGTCCCTTTTTACAAGGGCATAAATCCCATCATGAGGGCCCCATCCCCGTGACTTCTAAGCCTAAGTACCTCTCAAAGATCCCATCTCTAAATATCATCACACTGGGGATTAGGACTTTGACGTAGGAGTTTTGAGGGGAGCAAAATTCAGTTCAAACTGAATTACTAGTAAAAGTACACAGCTCAATATATTTTCATAAATTAAACATGCATAACCAATGTATAAACATGTATAACCAATGTCTAGATCAATAAATGGAACATCAACTATACCCCAAAACCTTCTCTCCTCTCCCTAATAGTACCAGCATGCTTGTTTTTAGTATCATTGATTAGTTTGCCTGCTTCCAAATTTTGATTGTTTTATGAAAAATATTCATAGCAACTCTTCACAAATGCCTTAAAGTAAAAACAATTTGGTGAACATGTGTAACCATACCTGTTGGGTATAAACTTTGAAGTGGGATAATAGGATCAGGAACGTGTGTTTCGGCTTTCTAGATACTGCCAAATGGTTTTCCAAATTGGTTGGGCCAATTTACACCCCCATGAATTTGAAAGTTCTCACAGCTCTACAACTTCACCAGTACTTTGTATTGTCAGTCTTTTTCATTTTAGCCATTTTAGTGGCATGTAACGATATCACATGTGATTTTAATTTGTGCTTCTTTGATGACTAATAAGTTAAATTTACTTCCCTCCTTGTTTTCTTCACTTTATTTTATTTTTTATGTTTTTGTTATAGGCACCTTTGACTAGGATCCTATAGCTTTTAAACAGCTCCACTTGACTTTGCATCATCTGAAGGACTGAGGTATAAAATTTTAATCTAAGTCTTCAATTCAATGACATCCTATGGTGCCTGGACTGTCATCAAGCCCCTAATAATAATACTTTGGTCTGGTTTTTGAACCAAAATATGGTATTAAGTAATTGATAAGAATATCATGTACATTAGAATCAACTCTCTTGAGGAAATTAGCCCGAGTTCTGCCTTCTTTCTTTATACAACATGTAGATCAACCCTGTGGTAGGAGGAGAACTGTATAGATCCTCCCAGGCTGGTTCTTCATGGAGCTATGAAGGTTATTTGAACCTTGTGCTTCTCTGGGTTCCATCAAATAGTGTGATGATTTGTCCTTGTATCTCCTTAGGAATTAAAGTTGAAAAGATGAGTTTAAAATTGTTCTGCCTCTTCCTACATTCCCTGAAACTGTCAGGACAATGGGACTATACTCTGATAGGATTCTGGAGCATTAATTTATTTTAGCATTGTCATTTCCAGGGTCTTTTTCTCAAATAATCCTCCTCCTCTTCTTCTTTTTCAGTATCTGTTTGAATATATCAATCTTTGCTGTGGGTGTACCAACAGAGTTGATTATGAAATTCAAATTCAAGGCAAGGATCTGCAGCTGTGGCAGCAGGTATCTCTATGGTAATCCCATGCAATGAGGTATTAAAACTTCCTGCCCAAAACAAGCTACTCTGATAGCACATTGTCCAGAGAACTTTGAGTTCTTTTTGAAATGACACCCTAGAACTGCTGTGGACTTAAAAACTGTATGCTTTGGAAACTATCCATAGAATTGATCCTTTCCTTAAAAAATATGTTATTTGCAATGCTTTATGGTTGGTACATCTTTTCTTAAAAATATTTTTGTAACTTGTAGGCTTAAACTTCCCTTTGAATTTTGTCTTTAGATTTGCCATCATGCTGTCCTTGTTTTTAACTTGCAGGAGAAAATAACATTGAGCGACTCAATCTCTTCCTGCCAGGTAGTTTTTGGACACCTGGGACTTAAAAAGGTGCTTCACTTTGATTAGAAGTATGACCTGTCATTCTCTATTAGCCAAGCACCAGATAATTATTAGGAACATCTTCTAGGGGTGGGTGAGCCTTTCAGGGGTGGCTGATTCACTTTGGGATCCCTGCCGAGATGGTCATTAAGAAATGTCAGTCAATGAGCAAATGGGTGCTTGTTCCTCTTGGCATAGAATCAACACCACTTTATTTCTCTTGGGTCAAAAAAAATCAAACAAAAATCTTCCCCAATCTCCTGCAAAAGCCAACAACCATGAGGAGAAAAGTTTGCCTGTCAAGCAGTCTAGGTTTGAACCACCTGCAGCTCAGTAAACACCATTCCCCAGGAAGCCCATTCCACCCACTTTTCATTCTCTTGTCCTCATTGTAGTTACCTGGTAGACGACAGGTCTGCTATTGGATCTCTGTTTGATCTACTGTCACTCACTTATACCTGTGGTTAATTTTGATTGTCCTGCTGGTTGAGGTACTGGCACTCAGCGTGGATGTCACATGCTTGTCAGAGGTATGGAAAAACACAGCATTTAGTTTTTTCACTGTGTACTTAGAGATCTGAGACTTTTTAGGTAAATAACTCTAAAACAACAATCAACTCTTGTGAGATGAATAAATGTGGTAATTTAGATGTTTATGAGCTACTGTAAATCTTTTCTTCATGGTGCTTTGCAAAGATGTTTTTAGATTTTTTCCCCCTTTCATTTAGCTCCTAAATTCTTGAAAATAATTGATTTTGGATTATCAAACATAGCTTCTCCAACTTATTTATTTAGAGACTGTCATCTCAAATGACATTTTTTTTAATTTTAAAGAAATGAAACAAAATTTACATTTTAAAGTCATTTGACATTAGCTAAGACAATAATCTGCTTGGGTTTCTTTATTTCTCTCCTTCCATAGATCACATTGGGAATTTCCATTTGGAATTTCATACATTGTTTTTTCTCAGAGGCAGCAGGTAAGAAGACAAGTCAGTTTGCTTTGTGTGTTTCTCTCAGTTACTACAGGGAGAGAAGGGAGCAGGCAGGCTAACCCGCTGCCTCTTGAAAGTCGTTCTTAAACTTCAGTGTGTATCAGAGGGACCTGGGACTCTTATCATAAAACACAATTAATCCTCAGATCCCACCTCCAGAGAGTCTAAATTAATAGGTTTGGCATGAGCCTTGGGGAGTCTACATTTTTTAGTAAGACCATAGTATCTCCAAAGTGCACAGTCCAGAACCACATGTATGAAATACTGATCTGGGGCCTCTTATTCTACCATACGATAAGGTTCTTGGAGTAGGAATGGAGACTGGCCATTTTGAACTATGTTAATATTGTAAACAAGAGAAAGGATGTCTCTTTAAATCTAAAGTTCTAAACTCTCTGTCTTAACTGGGTTCTCTAGAAGCAGAACCTCAGATGGGCATTTAGGTGCAACTGATTTTTCAAAGTGATTTCAAGAGAAAGAGTAAGAAAAATAGGATAGGGCAAGACAAAAGGCAAAATAGGCAGTGATCCCAGCTTGTGGCCAGCTTTGGCCTGATACCACCGGGAACACTGGGAAACAGATTGTACCACTTAGTTGGTCTTATCTTGAAGAAAGGAAGCCAGACTTTTGTAGCCCAGGTCAGTCAATCACTGGTTCTGGGTTTCCCTGGAATGGGTGGGAGATGTAACCTCCTGGGTAAGGTGACTAATTCCATAAGGTGATTCCCTTGGGAGAAAGCTTTGGAATCTCCAACAACCAACACTCATGGCAGGTGAGGGATGAGTGCACCGTTCAGGTAAAGGGAATGCAAGAGGGATACCAGCAGCATCTAATGACAGCACAGAGTCCCTCCGGAGACTTCTCTCAACACTGCTCCTGTTCTTGGTCACTCTGACCACTCTTGCTGAAGTACTTGACTTAATAAGCTTGCTACTCTTATGATGCTTTTTCTAATTACAAGGGTAAATAGGTACAGTATCTGTACCTGGTGTTTTGTTTTTAAATATTTTCCTTCCTTTGCTTCAGTAGAACTTGTCACCCTGCAGCAAAGTATAGAAAATATGGCATTTTCCTTTGTCAATTCTGTTTCCTGTTGTTCCTCGATAAGAGGGACAATGATTTCAAATATTGAATCATGAATCCTCATGCTGCGGTGAAATCTTAATGTGTTTTACTCAAAACTTCATTTGCAGATGATTCTGTTTCCTGCTTCTCGTAATGATATTGTTTGTGGGGGGAAGTTCCCTTGTTTAGGATTTTCAATGAGAAATACAATGTTCTGGAAACTATCAAGCTGGTTGTCATTGGTTACTTGGCTTTATTAAATAAAACAGCCTCTTGTAAACTGTGTGCTGTGGAACATTAGTGTTCTTTGAACTGTGTTCTACAAAAAGCAAGTTCTATGTTCAGATAATTTTGGTGGCAGTCTTAGTCCTCTTGGAGATGCACAGAGCACTTTGGCTTATTAAAGTCTCTGAATATTCTGCAGGAAAGAAAACTGCTAATCTTTGGTGAACTGATTGTTTCCCAAACCTATTTGATCACAGAAGAGCCTGTCACAGATCCTTTCTGTTTTTCATGACATGTTATATTACAGAACTAATGTTCCATAGGACACAGTTTGGGGAACAATGAAATAAAACTTTTTTCCGTGTAATGTGTTATCAGTACCCTGGTAAGCAGCAAACAACTAGTTCCACTCTTTTACTTTGTAAAATCAGCCCCACAATCTTATCTACACTGCAAGATAAGACTGAGGCAGATTTGGGAATGGGGCAGTCTCTGGGGGATAAGGATGGGTTATTTGTTTTTTTGTGCTGAAGGGGCCATAAAAACAGTAATATATTTAATGAGGCCTCACCATGGATATATTAACTTCCATAAAACATTTTATTCGGCCTAACCTACAATTACTTAATGGACAGCAAGCTTCACAAACTGCTAGTCCCCAGCCTCAAACGTTTATTAAGCGTCTGGTCTTTTTGGAGTGACTCTGCCAAGTAGAATCATGAAAGATTAAAAAGACAGAATATTAAAAATTCAGCCAAGACACACCAGGGCTGCCCTGGTGATAACAACTGCAGTGCAATGTTTCTGAATTCATATGGATCCCCATGTTCTCAGGAAAATATACCCTGCCATTTCCCAACATTCTCTTACTAAAAAATTCTTTGGATTGTCATGGGTATGTGGCATTTCCTTTTTTGCATAAGACAGAACCTCTGTGAGTTGTGTTCTTTTAAGGAATTTTGAATTATAAAAGAGCAATGAATGAATATTTATTTAGAAGAAAAACTTTCTTTACATTTTTGTATAGCACTCTGCCCCTCCACTCACATTTTTGTACCTACAGAAATCCCTGTGAGAATGGTAGCATTATAAATACCCCCAAAGTGGCCAAGGACTCTTGGAGGGCTGGTCAGAGCAGCCTTATAGACCCATTGCCCTGTGTACATGCATGAACGCACAGATGGTGTGACTCTACTTTGTGTACAACCAGTGAAACAATAGCTGTACTCCATTTGTGTTCAATGAATCAATAAGTAAATAAAAAAAAATAGACCCTGGGAGCCTAATTGTTACTTGCTTTGACCTTTATCCTTTTTTGCAGAAGTAGGGATTTCCACATGTTAGGCAAGGGTTCTACCACTAAGCTGAGGCCCCAGTCCTCACTTTGACCTTTATTCTAATGACAAGCTCTCTAGAGTTTTTAAAAAAAAATTTTTTTTTTGGTGCCATAAGAAAATTCTAGAAGGAAATCATGAGATTTTTTTCCTCCCCCTATCTTCCTTCCTTCCTTCATGCTTATTTATTTTCTGCCAGTTCATCATCCAGACCTCATCAGAGCTTCCTGATTTCCTGAACCGCTGCTTAGCTATAGTCACTCTTGGATCATGGAAGGGTGGCAAAACTCTGTGCGTGTATGTGTGTGTACAATATGGACTTTCTCTATTAGGAATCCAGAAGAACTGAGGACCTTGGATGCCTTGGTCAGGAAGGGAGAGATTCCGATAATGCAATGCTAGAGAGGAAGCTGTTAAATGAATATAGGAAGCAGATAATGAGGGTCTGGAAAGTGGCTATGTCAGAGGCAGTGGAGAGGACAGGCTGCATTTGACCAAGACTCCTGAGGTAAAGTTGATTGGTTTGGGTAGGAAAGTATCAGTCAAGCTGGGTTCAGATGAAGCCCCCTCTATCCTGGGCCATATAACATGTTTTCCTACTCTTATTTCTCTTATATGTTTTTCCAGTGGCTTCTAATTTAGGTGGACTCTAATGTTATTAGAGAAGAGAAGAGAGGGAGAGAATTGGGTTGGTAAAGTAGGGTAGAAGAGAGTCAGTCGAAAAGAAGTCAATTTAGCACAAGACAAATTCGAAGTGAAATATTTAGAAAACAATTTGAAATATCAGCCTGAATTTCAGAGAAAGAGAACTGAGATTGAGATCTGGAACTAAATAGTATAAAAAGACCTGGGAATGAATGAGAGCATTAATGATAGAATGAATCAGCCCACACAACTCAGGTGTGTTAGATTTCACAGGTTTTTTAGCACCTATAAGTTAATTTAAATTCCCATTGAACACCCTTCCTTTTAGTCTGGAAAGAAATGTAATGCCATTTATTTGACTTTACCCTGCTCTTATGCAGTACCGATCCCTGTAGATTACTTCCAAGGCTACTGTTCTTTTCCTCTGCCACACCATGCCATGTGATGTTGTCCATGGCTTTGTCTGCCTGGCTTAAGCTCCACCAGGCCTTCTGCTTGGGGTTTTGCTATCAACACTGTGAGCCTTATGGAAGCCTGGCTGGTCTAAGTCCTTGACCTGTCTCTTCCCCTTCCTTTTGCCTCTGGGAAGGATCAGAAAGGAAATGAAGGATGAAGCCCATACTACATTGCTTCTCACATTCTCTCCCATCTTCTCCCCTGAACACAAAGTTCTCTTAAGGACTTAAACATGGTTTTATTGGGGGGGGAAAAGGTGATATGAACTTGTTGGCTATTTGTTTTTGGCTATGATGCATGCCTGCCTGAGGTTATGATGTTTCAAGACTGGTACCAGCTTGAATTGGGCGAAGGAAAAAAACATACAAGGAGGAAAAAAACAAAATGATCTCTCAGTCTACAGAGTGGGCTACAGAGTGTGGAGCCAAGAGAGAAGAGAAAGATGGCATCCAGGGAAGATGCCAGTAGATTGCCAGAGGATACATATTGAAAAAAAAAAAAAAAAAAAAACACACCATGGAAGGGCCCCCCCTGTGTTGCAAATAAATGGTGAGGGGACAGCTCATTCAAGAGGAGGGCAGGTGGGTTCCAAGGCCAGTGTCTTACAGTGTGCCCATGGCCCAGCCTGTGGTTAGGAGGAAGCATTGATCAGATTGGGTTCTGGTGGAGCTACCTGCACCTTGTTCAAGACTATGTTGTGTCACGTTTCCCCCCCTTACCTGTTTCTCTGAGCGTTTCCCATCTTGAACAGCAAGTTCCTTGGGGGCAGAAAAGTGCATCTTACATTCTTATGACCTCAGTGCCTAGCACAATGTCTGACACAGAGTGAATTTGTAACTTAGGTTTAATTGATGACTAAGAGCCAAGCTTGGGCTGGGGATGTAGCTCAATTGGTGGAGTGCTTGCCTCACATGCATAAGGCCCTGGGTTCAATCCCTAGCAACACACACCCACACACACACACACAAACCCCCAAGCTTTTTCAAGAAGATCAGCATTTTATCTGCCCAGAAGTTGGCTGAAATTATTCAAGATCTCTGAGGAATTCCATTCTCATGGTACAGGGACTACAGCAAGAGTGCTGGGACCTTTGTTCTTAGGTCAAGTTAGTTTGGTTCCTTGGTCCCAATTCTAAGTATGGTTAGCACTGTGGGTTTGGACATTTGCTCTTCTTCCCCTTAATTGCACCCTAATGCAGACATGAGGTCATAACATATTCTGGAAACATTTTAATTCCAGGACACAATTCAGAAATAAATCAATTCTTCACAGATCTATATATTATCAGCATAAGACACCATGAGAAAAACTGGTGTATAAAGAGAAGAAGCACCAATACACGAGTTTTATTTTTAAATACTTCCAGTCTAGGAGAGGAGAATAACAAGTTGAGAAATAGATATAATTCATGGAAAAATAAAAGTGCAAGTGTTAAAAAAAATAAAGGAATGGGAGGGAGGCAGGATTTTTATTTAACTAAAAGATTACGCAAATTTTCCCATTTCTTAAACATTCCAATTAAAAATTATTTTACTGAATCTTGCAAAATAGAAAGACAATTTTTATAGCATACTTACACTTTGCAAAAATAAAAAGTTTTCAAAGAAAAAAATAATACAATTTAGGTTGGGGGTCTATGTTATTTTGATGATTTATTTCTCAACAACAAAGAAAGGTTTAAAGAGAGGAGAAGATTTTTGAAGAACTAGGATTCACTGTTTCCATTTATGGAGAAGTGTGTGATTTTTGCCAAGGAATTACACACAGCAGACTGAGTCCTTTTTTAGCTTCTAAATCAAAGTTGGAGAGATACATGGTTTGGAACCATCTCAGCTGTGTTTGAAGTTGTTCAGGGACCCTTAGGTGGAAGGTGGGGTGTAAATCCAAATAAATATTCTTGTTGTTTCATTATTGTTGTGGTGAGTTAGGTTGTCAGGAACACAGACTGCTGGATGGAATCAGATTGGGAGCAGGAAGGGGAATGCACAGTCACCTGAAGATTGTATTTCACAGCTGTAAACATCCAAAAGAACTTCTGGCAGAGAATTGTCAGCTATAAATTTACACCCTGCACAGGAAGCCAAGCTTTGTTGGGGGGAAAAAAAGAAAATAAAAAAACCTCTTGAAAATGTTATTCTTAATGTTTGGTTTCTAACAGAATCTTATGTATATATTTTTAGTAAGCATGGGGGTAGAGAAGGGGTTGGAAAGAAAGAGGGGCATATCAAAATGCTTTGAAGAACCTGTAGATTTTTCTTGGCTTTGTTTTCTCCTCCTAACATGATAAATTTCAGCTTCTTTATAAAACTAGCCATTTGGGCGAAGTCATTTATTGAGTGCTGTGTACTTGAGCTCGGGTTGGTGTTTTGGGTATTGCAGAATAGATGTTTAAGGCTTGGTCCTTGACATTTTGGAATGTCTATGAAAAACAATAGGGGACTTTCCTTAGAGGTGAATTGATCATTAAATGTTGGACCATGTGGGCTAGAGGGGAGGGCAGGGCAGGTACAACAGTGAGGTCTCTGAGAGGATTCCTGCTGTTTCAGAAGTAAAAAGAAATGATCCTTAGGAGAAAGTCCCCCTCTGTCCTTTGAAACAACAGAACCGCCGGAGGGAAGAAGAGGCTCAGAAGTTCGGTTTTGCCCCCTGGGAAGTGATGGGAGTTTTCTTCTAGGTATCCAGGCACCAGGAGCACACCTTGGCTTTGGCTGCTCAAGGTGAAGATGTGCCCAGAGGCCCCCAAATGGAGAGAAGCAGGCACCAAAGCTGAGAACTCACTGCATCAGGATCCTTGGTTCTTTTCAAGTTTTGAAACTCGGGCCAAGTTCCTGCAACTAATGGCTGTGATCTTGCCCTGTGATCACAGTCCTTTCCTCAGACTTGGTGGAGCTGTCTCAGGTGGAGGTGGAAGTTACAAATGATGCCTCAGAATTTCTGGAGGGCCTGGGCAATTGCTCAGCATTCTGTTCTCTCTGACAGAGAGTCAGCATTCTGTCCTGTCTTCCAGATCCAGAGGATCTTGAGGATTTCTCCAGCAGAGGCTGCCCTTGCAAGAGCACCCTGAATGGGCCAGGTGAGACTCTCTGTCTGAACTAGGTGCCTGAATTGGCACGTGGGAGCCCACTCAGGGAGTTCTGCTTCTCCAGATTCCTGGCCCTTGAAGACAATGGGGACATGTAAGCAAAAAGATCTTGAACTTACCTGTCTCTCCCCATCTCCTCACATAGGCTATTAGGTGACTATAAAAAGCCCCATGGGAATTTGTGTGTCCCCCAGGGATGGCTAATGTGCTCATAAGCAAGTTTAGTCAGCAATAATATCATTCAGTTCATCCTCATACACACCTGCCCTGCTCTGAGCTGTCTCTGAAGGTTTGTCCACTTTTAGTATCTCAGTCTCCCTCTGGGCACTGTTCCACTGTGCTGGTATCCTCAAGGTGCCGAGTTGACAAAAGGAAACATCTCCCCACTCTGGGCACACTCTGCTGGAGGGATTCTAAGACATGACTGTTTGGGTTGAGCACGCCTGCAGAGTTCTGAGCAAATTAACTCTTCTGATTTTTGCTGGTTACCTCCACCTCCATAGCCCTCAGGCTAGAGTCTATTGAGAAGTTGGGGTGAGAACAGTTCTGAGGAACAGCCTGTGTGCTGCACATGGTGAACTCTCCTTATTTTTGGAGGACTAAGGCTCTGCCATTGGGTCTAGTTAACTGTATTTGACTCCCTTTTGGTTAGGATGCCCTGACTGGGGGGTTCCTTACCCCTGTATGTATCTATATCACTAGTTAGTTCTGCTGAGAAAGATGCAGCTGGGGACCACCCTCCCCTTTGAAAGAGGCAAACTATTATTTTTGAAAATTATTTAAAAATTAATATTTTAATCAAAATGTACATTAAGGCTTAAAATGAAAAATTATAGTAACCTCTCCCATATTGTCCAATCCTAAATCCTAGCCCTAGAGTCAACCACTTTCGAGTCTAGCTCTTTCTTCTGGTATTTTAAAGTCATATTTCTAAGTAATACGATTTTAGTTGTTGGTTTGGGGGTGATCTTTTAGTTTCTTGTTGCAGTAAATGAAGACATACTCTTACATAAACACGTTCACTTCATAGTCCCCAGGTCCCCCAAATAGTACTATCATAAATATCGTTGATGTCATTCATTAATGCTTAGAGTATTATGACTGTGGAAATATTGTTCACTGCACAGTAATACATCACACCGTGCCTCTTATCTTATACAACCCTTTTGGAGTTCATACTTCTCTTGTTTTCATTTGTTTCCTTTCTGCGTGTCCATTGTCATTTTTCTCCAAATTCTTCCATGTCCCTGTCACACATACTCATCAATATTTTCTATATCTTCCAACAAATCAGTCCCACCTTTTCTCTTTCAAAATGTTCCTCTTGGAGCTCTTTGTCCTTTTTTTCTAGTCTGCACGTATGGCTCTGTTTTTGGACTTTACTTAGAGCTGTTGGAGGATGGATCATCCATCTTTCTTTTTTTAATTCTTTTTGGAACCAGGGATTGAACTCAGGGACACTCAGCCTCTGAGCCACATCCCCAGCCGTATTTTTGTATTTTATTTAGAGACAGCGTCTCACTGAGTTGCTTAGGGCCTCGCTAAGTTGCTGAGGCTGGCTTTGAACTCGCGATCCTCCTGACTCAGCCTCCCAAGTCTCTTGGATTACAGGCATGCGCCACCACGCCTGGCTCATCCGTCTTTCTTTGTGAAGGTTTTTCCAGAGACTTCCCTTCTTCATTTCCTAGAGTGTGCCTTCAATAGCCCCCTGATAAGTGGTAGGAAGAAAGTATAAATTCTGAGATCTGAACATCTGAAAATGTCTTTATTTTACACTCAAACTTCATTGATAGTTTGGAATAGAGTTTCATTTTGTTTTTTTTTTTAATTTTTTAAAAAAATTTTATAGACCATTTTATTTCACGTACACAAATTGGGTACTACTTTTCATTTCTATGGTTGTGCATGATGTACATTCATACCATTCATGTAATCATACATGTACATAGGGTAATGATGTCTGTCTCATTCCACCATTTTTCATACCCCCATTCTCTCCCCCTCTCATTTTCCTCTTTGTAATCTGAAGTTCCTCCATTCTTCTCTCACCCTCCAACCCCCCAACCTGATTATATATCATCATCCACTTATCAGGGAAAACGTTTAGCCTTTGTTTTTTTGGGATTGGCTTATTTCACTTAGCATGATGTTCTCCAATTCCATCCATTTATCTGCAAATGCCATATTATTCTTTTTTATGGCTGAGTAGTATTCCATGGCCTATATATACCACAACTTCTTTATCCATTCATCTGTTGAAGGGCATCTAGGTTGGTTCCACAGTCTAGCTATTGTGAATTGAGCTGCTATAAATACTGATGTGGCTGTGTTACTGTAGTATGCTAATTTTAAGTCCTTTGGTTATAAACCAAGGAGTGGGATAACTGGGTCAAAATGTGGGTTCATTCCAAGTGTGAATTATGAAGTCACTGCTGCATTTTCTTCTATTTTGCATAGTTGCTATAGAGAAGTCTCAGTATTGAGATGCCATTCCGGTTTATAACTTTTTGTGAGTGACTATTCTTCCTTTCTGAAACTTAACTTTTTTCCCTTTATACCTGATGCTTTAATATTTCACAACAATGTGCTCTAGGAGTGGAACAGTATGATACCATTCTTCACCCTTCACTGGTTTCAAGGTCACCAGTGCTGTAGCAAAAGACAGGATAACAAAGAAGAAAGCATAGGAAATTTATTTAATCAAGATTTTCCATATTTTTTAGTTGGTGCACTACAATTATACATAATATTGGGATTCACTGTTACATAGTCATATATTTGTTCAGGTTTCATATGACATGGGAGCTTTCAGACATGAAGACCCAATGACTAGAGAAAACTGCCTATTTTTATGCTTAAGTTTGGTGAAGAATGGACAGTCATGCAGAAGTGCGATTGGACAAATGAGTATGATGTAATGGCAACAGACCAAGTGGGGGAAACCCAGCAGGGCTTGTCTGTTCAAGCTTGTCTGTTCCTGGCATGCAGTAGGAACCCTCTGAAATGAGGGATAAGGAGACAGTGACCTTCCTAGGTTTTATGCTTGATTTTGGCGAGAGGAATTCTGGTTTCTAGGAGTCACTTTGGGCAAGGAGGAAGGGTGGCAGGTGGAAGGGCAGAGGAAGACCAGAGAGACCCTGCTCTGAGCTCCTTCAGTTCTAAGTAAGAGTAGGAACCAGAGACATGCTAAATGAAGGGTGGGGACCTCGATGGCAACAATTCTGTTTCTTGTCCTGCAATGCCCCACTTCACATATAAAGCATCTAATGAGCCAGACAGCATATGATCAATATCCTAGATGATCAGCACATGATCCATATCCTAGTTGGACAGTTTCTTACTCTGATTGGATGTAGCAGCTCCCCCTAAAGACATTAGTAGCGTTAAAGCTCACCTCCAGCAACACCCTATAAACTCCTAGACAGTAGCCACCCTGTGGCAACCCTCTCTTGGGACCTCCCCCCCACATGGGAGCTGCAGTTTCTTTTTGTTTCAAAAATAAATTCTGTTACTTTGCTCTCACCTTCCATTGTCTTTGGATCTGTGAAACTAAGAATCTACCCCTCACTGCATCTCCTCAGTACTCAGAATGTTAGGTATCATGTTCTGAGTCCCAACAGTGCCTAGATATAGGTCTTTTTCTCCTTTATTGAAATCAAACATTTTAGTTTAGAGACATATATTTTTTTTTTAGTTCAGGAGAACTTTGTTATGAGAAAATGAAATCTTTCATAATTTCCTCTCCACTCTTCATTCTGTTCTCTCTTTCAAGAGTTCCTGTTAAACACAAGGTCCTTGGATTATCCTCTAACTTTTCTCATCCTTGTTCTGCATTTGTCTATCTCTTCATCTATTTGCTCCATCCCCCCTCCATCTCTTCACTTTATTTATGAACTCTTTCATTTTGCTATTTTACTTTTTTTCCCCACATTTTTAATTGGAACATTTAGGTTGTACACACTGATGGGATTTGTTGTACATATTCATGTATGCACACAATACACAATATAACAACATAATTTGGCCAATATCACTCCATAGGATGTTTTTAATTTCTAAGAATTTCTTCATATTGTCCTAATTCCCCACCATGCCCCCACCCCAACACACACTTTAATTTTTTTTCTGCAACAGCAATAATTGAAGGTTTTTTCTTATCTTTCTGAGGATATTATTCATAGTTTCTGTGTATATTGTTTCTCTATTCTCTTTGCCTGTTTTTGTCCCTCTCATATTGAAGGCACTCCTCCAATGTCAGGTCACCCTAGACTGTCCCTTCAGATTTAGAGCAAGACACTTAAAGGAGATTGAAATCTCTCTGTGGGTTGGGGTATGTGTGGGGGTAGGCTTGTGGGCTTATAGGATTCCTGTGTAGGGTGGCCAAATGGCAAGTCAGCCTTGACCCTGGAAACCTGAGGTTCCCCTCTTACCCTTCTTGCCAATATTTGAGGACACGTTTTGTTTTTATTGCTTTTGTTGATGCTGTTTTGGTTTTGTTTTTAGCTGTTCAGTTTTTTTTAGAGAGGGATCCTTGTCTTCTCTGCCTGAGGAGTATAGACTGTCTGCTGGGTTTTTTTTTGGAATCAGAGTCAGGAAAAGAGACTAAGAAGTCCCACCTTTCACAATACAGATTGTCACTTAATCTCCTTATTTTTACTTCATGTCTGCCCTCCTCCACTGACACATACTGTGGTGGCCACTGAGACTTGGGATCAATTTTACCAGAAAAGAATCCTGTAGTGGACTGGGGTTATGACTCAGAGGTAGAGCACTCACCTAGCACACATGAGGCCCTGGGTTCGATCCTCAGCACCACATAAAAATGAAATAAAGGTATTGTGTCCACCTACAACTAAAAAAATAGACTAAAAAAAAAAAAAAAAAAGAATCCTGTGGTCTCAGTATGGAGTGAGGTAGTGGTGCTGGGAAAACTGCGAATGGATTTGTTACCATGCCTTGTGGACTGCCCTGAGGTGCCCTACTGCCTTCTTTGGCTGCTTGTGCTTTCGTGACACAGATTTACTGTGGTTTTGTGCACCAATGACCCTCATTTCTTTCCAGAATTCTCCTACTTTCAGTGGCTTAGCTGTACTTTCCTCCTTCCTGCTGTATCAGAACCATACTTCCATCCCTTTACCATTGCTTAAAGATTGGTTGAAATTTCTGGTCTCCTGATAGCTCCATAACCAGTCATTTGAAATCTTTTCAATCCCTTTACTGTCTTTTGATGGAGTTCAGGACACAATCCCATGGATGCATCACTCTGCCATTTTTAACCTGCTATACCACATTTTGAACCTGCTATACCTTATCTTATTTATGTTCTACTAAAGACCAAAGTCCTGCTCACTTTCAAACTAGCTGTGTGACCGTGAGTTAAGTACTCAAACTCTCTGGGCTTCAGTTTATCCCTTGTAAAGGCAGCAATAAAAACTTATAAATAGCAAAGCAAGTGCCTGTCTTGTCAATTTAATGTTACTCTATGGTCAAAATGCAGTTGGGTGTATGTGAATGCTCTGGGAGAAAAAAAGTAGATAGAAATAGAAAACATCATGAGCAAAACTAAGAAACAAACATGACCTTATTTTATAAATGGAGACGAGCCCTTTCTCTCTGATATTTCGCCTTCCCCTATGTTGGTGTGTCCAGCATAGGGATAAAGGTGTCCAGTAATAACCTTCTCCTTGTTTTGATCCAAATTCCTTTTCTCTCATTTCCGCACAGCATGACTCTTGGTTTCATTCCCAACTTCACCCTTGGATACTTTAAGGAAAGTATAGGCTGTCTCTAGTGTTTTTGGTCTCAGTTTGAGACCTCTCTTAGAATTTTTCTATTTAATTGCAAATTTATGTTCTAACATTGTAAATCCACACCCTCCTGCATTGTCTGTTGGGCTATATTGCTTGTATAAATCTAGAACAACAGTAGGAAAATGAAATGAAATGCTAAGCACAGTCATAATTTTGCAACATAAATTGCGACTTGCTGGAATCTGTGACATTATAAGGCACACAATTGATTACTTTGAGGGCAAAATATGCATCCCCCTCCCCATCTGCTTTCTGACTTTGCCTTGAGGGAAGCAGCTTCTCCCTGTCCTTCCCCCATGATGTGCTGCCTCACCTTGGGCCCAGAACAATGTAATGGGCCATCTATGAGGAAGAGCTTTGTCAACTATACAAAGGAATTGCTGTCATTCTTGTCTATCTCCCCAGGTCTTTTTGCTCATTTGTGAAGTGAGCTGTTGAGAGTTTTGGTTTTGCTATGGCAGCCTAAGTTCACCATAGCCTGTCACTCCCACTAATTGCAATTAAAACCTCAGGATGAAATTACCCGCCCTCCGCCAAAAAAACAAAACAAAAAAACCCAAAAGCTACTTAGGGACACTGCAAAACCTTATATGTCATTGAATTTGTCAACCAACCACATGGGGTGTCTGAGGGACCCCAAATGTAGGGCTCTACTGCCCTGATCTACATGTATTCTGTCCAGTGCCTGAAAATCTGACTTGGAGGTGAACCTCCAGATGAGAGCGATCAGTATAAGAAAACAAAATACATACAAATATTCCTTGGAATGTTAACACCCTTGAATGCCCTTATTAATATTTCATTACAAATTAGTTTAACAGAAGGGACTTGAATCTTGTGAATAAGGTCAGTGTTGTGGTTTGGCTGTGAGGTGTTCCCCCAAAGCTCCTGTTAATCTAGGAATATGCAGAGGTGAAATGATTAGATTGTGAGAGCTGTAACCTGATCAGTTCATCCTTGTTTGAATGGACTGACTAGGTGGTAACTGTAGGAAGGTGGGGGCCCCACGAGAGGAGGTGGGTCATTGGGGGTGTGCCCTGGAAGGGTTGTTCTTCCTGTAGCCCCTTCTCCCCCTCACCCGGCTTTCTGACCGTGCCGTGTGGGGAGCAGCTTCCTCCTGGCCCCCCACCCCACATGGTAGGCAGCTTCACTTGGGCCCAGAGTAATGGAATCGGCCATCTATGAACTGAGACCTCTGAAACCATAAGCCCCAAGGAAACTTTTTCTCCTCTAAGTTGTTCTTTTTTCTTTTTCTTTTTCTTTTTTTAACTTTTTTTTAGTTGTAGATGAACACAATACCTTTATTTTATTTAATTTTTATGTGGTGCTGAGAATCCAAATAAGTGCCTCACATGTGCTAGGCAAGTGCTCTACCACTGAGCTACATGCCCAGCCCCTCTAAGTTGTTCTTGTCAGATATTTTGATCACAGCAACAAAAAGCTAACTAAAATACTCAGATATGGGGTTCATTTTCTCTGTCTTTTGAGCAAACACCAAATACTATCCTGTTTATACTTCTAATTGAGAAATGCAGGAAGCTCTTTAAAATCTTGGAAGTAATAGTTTTTAAATTACAAATTGGTGATGATGTAACTCCATCAAAGTGGGCCATTTCCTGCTAAAAATGATAAATAAGTCAATGAATGAATAAATAAACAAAACTGTTTTTGTGGGTTTTAAAAAAAGTACTATTTTATACCCTTGATATGCTAAGGTAGGAATTTAGGGATTTTCTCCATGAAAAAAGAATTTAAAGAATCCTAGAGCTTTCATAGTTTAGGTAAGAGTTAAAATATTCTTTATAATAGAACCTAACTATTCTTTTTTGTCTTTGTAAGTGAAATGATTTTATGCCCTCTCACATTAAAGTAATATTAGTAAACATTTTCACTGGAAATGTCAGAAAATGTTGAGGTAGCTTTTCTTACTTATTGTACTTATTGAATATAGCTTTGTTTCCTTATTCATGTTTTAAAAAGCAAATGAGGGTTAGCCCAACATTAAAAAAATCCAAATATTTCACATCAACATGGTAAAAAGGAAAGACCATGTGATCATATCAACTGACACAGAAAAAGCATTTGACAAAATTCAACACCAATTCATGATAAAAACAAAACAAACAAAAAACTTCCAGCAAATTAGGAATAGAGGGGAAATTCTTCATTTTGATAAAGCATCTTCTGGAAACCTACAACAGTGGCTGGTGTGCTTCGAAGAGCAGCGCAGTTCCATGGGGGAATAGTGTATTGGCATGTCGTGGTGAGTAGTAGGAAAAACACCAAATATTGTTAGGAGGAAGACACTGAAAATGAAAAACAGCATTGAGATGGTGATTGTAACTGGTAAAATTCACACTAGCTTCGAAGTTTTACCTGGAGTCACCTGGATATAGGATGGTTGTGGTCTTGGTGCTGTCCTCTCATCTTCAGTCATGGCTGTGCTTACATCATGTGGAAAGGCCATTTAATCTCCGACTCTATCCAAACTGGCTTTTCAGGATTGATTTAACTTCAGAATTCTGCTTGTATTGTCAACATTTCTAAGCACTCAAATACATTGGAGATCTCATGTTCATTATGTAACACTGACATCAGTAGAGATCAGCCCAATGGTGTTTGATTATGACATGTCTGGCACAGTTAACCCTCCCCCTTTATGTTTCCACTACAGAAGCTGTTGCATGGTTTCCCTGGATGTTGCCACATATCTTAATGGTGTACCCTTCCAACTATTTCAGAAGTATGTTTCCAAGGTAGAAGCTCTTCTCATTTGGAACCACATCTTACATGAGAATAAAACTTCAAACCTTATTTTCCTTCTTTGGTGTGGCTTATATACTGGCTTCAATATACAACTGTGTGATGACTTGCCCCAAAGAAGGCTTTGTATAAATCAATTAGAATATGTTTAATAAAACATATAATAAATGGTAATCTCCTTTAATGTTTCTTGTTTGTAGTATTTCTTTAGGATACATAAAGGGTGTTGACATTACAAGAATTTTAGGAGATCTGTCAAAATAGACACTTCAAAACCATATGTGGAGCAAGTTTCTTGTTCTAGAAATCAATTATGCTTCAAGAAAAAAGAATAAATGGCTTTCCCCTGCCTCTTTCTAATCCAAGAAAACAGTCAATTCAACATACTCCTTGGGAATTCTCAACAAACCAAATTTCAGGGATTTGGTTTTATTCGTCCACCATAAGTCACTGTAAGATTTTCTTCTCTGTATCTTTCAGAGTAAGAAGTTAGAGCTGGGGTCTGGTTGCTTGTATTCTCAAAATGGCAAGCAAATTTGTTTTCTCTTTTTCCTTATTTTGCTATTAATTTTTTTTTTTTTATTTACGGCAACCTTTAAACTATATGTTAGTCTTACTTTAGCCTTCAAAAAGACAGGTACATAAACCAGAAACTCATTTTGCTACCAAATGGCCTATTTAACCAGAAGGGACATGGAAACTGCTGATTTAAAAATATGATACTCTCTCACAAACACACCAGATGTTTTATATACCAAATCATCCCTTGGTGCTGAAATCTAGATCTTACTGACATCCAAATATTGCTATTGCTAGTGTTGAAATACTCCCAAGTTTAACATGTGTAAAGAAACCAGACCTTTTCTCCAGATAAAACTATGCAATCTTGAATTATCCAAAGAGCTATGGTTTATTTCAGGGATGGCAAATGTGTGGTAAGGCATTAAAAAAACACCATATGACATAAGGTGTTCAGGTTATACTTAGCAAGTTTGCTTTCAGAGGTTCAAACACCAGTAATTCGTGACAGGTGTGGGGTCTATGATTTAAAATAATTATATTTCAAGCCATTCATATCACTGCTTAAGGGATGACTTCATTTTTCCCAGTTACCATATGTCTTAACCATGCAAATGAGAAGGAAAAGAACATCTGGTCGACCATTGTTGTCTCGCCTGTCATGCAGGACATGTGGTATTGCAAGTGCCTCTCATCAGGTTCCATTGGGACAGCAGCAGGGTGGATGTTTCATATTTTACACAGCTGGTACTTTTAGGACATAGCATCAATCTTAGCTCAGTGGCATCCTTACACCTTTGGGTTTTTACTGGGTCTTTGGTGATGAATTCCATTTTTGGATTATGCAAACATCTCTCCCAGAGCTTCAAGTGAGAGTAGCATATTTGTGTAACAGCATTTCTATAGAATTTGACAGTTTATGGTTAGAAATGTGGCCTACGGAGAGACTGTTCTCTGAAAATTCCTGTGAGGGTTTTTATATTTTACTGCTAATACTTCATTTTAGCAGTCTTGGAAAAAATCACTAAGCTCTCTTTATTTAATCCCTTGTAAAATGTAAAATGGGCATCAAATAATCATCCTGTCATTGTGTTCATCATTGGAAGAGGCTATAACCATGCAGGACATTGTTTACTAAGCAAGTCACCCTTTTGTAAGATATGTGTTTCAATGATAGCTTATTTTAAACTGCATGATTGGAGAATTGCCTCATAAAGCTGATTACTCATTCATTTACCCTCATACCTCCCATTTGGTGAACTTGATCATGGTGCCCAGACGTTTGATAGAAATCTGGGCATCATGAGAAGGTAACATTTCCTTGGGATCAGTGACCCACTCTTTGCTACTGCAAAGTCCATCTGTGAAGGAGTGTTTATTCAGATGGAAGAAGCCTTAGTCCTAATCTAAGTAAAGAACCTAGGTCAACAGGACACAATATCCCTGGGATTACTTATTTTTTGCTCTTATGAACTGAGCACAATTTTATCCCTCATTTTTTCTAATTCTGTGTTTCTTAAACAATGCCCAAGTGAAATCACTTTTACAATATGAGAAATAACTAAAGTGTGAGCTTTCATTTCAGATGCAGGTACAGACAGAAATGTGGATTCACATAAATATATATAAACCAGAAATTCAATTTAAAATGAGCAACACTCCAGACCTTTATGTTAATGACTCATAAATACAGATGCATTTTTGGTTATCTTTTTCCCACTAGCATCTACATAATGGAACAAAAAGGGGAGTTTTCTTTTCTTTTTTTCTCCCTACATAATCAATTCTTTAAGAAGCTGTGAGAGTGGACTGTATTTTCTTTGGCCTCTGAATGCCAACTGGCACACTGGGGACAGTTAAATAATAAATAATAACAAATACTGAGTTTATTGACTCTTGAGCCCTGAATCAATCAATTAATCATGATATTATGGCAAGATCAAAGGGATAAAATTCTAAAACTGACTGCAAGATGCAAATGGATAAATCTCTCAGCAGGAATAATTGCAAACCATTTTGATCAAATAAAAAAATGATTATCATTTGTGCTCTTTAGGGCCCAATATTTAGGTTTATTTTAATATTGTAAAGTACAGGATCTCCAGGATATAATGATTTCATAAACATCACTTGTTTGTATAAAGCATTGCAGTCCAATTACCCTAAAGATTGATGCCACAGATTTAGAGTGATGAGTATTGTCTAGGTTTTAAAGTTTATTTTTCCTTTAGGACACCCCTTTATGACATTTGCATATATCTTAAAATTGGTCCAATTTCTCCCATTTGCATTGAAATTGACTTCCTTTTCCAAGCACCTATTTGGCCAAGTACTAAAGTGAGAGATTTTATGTGAATGTTTTGATCAATCTACAAGAAACAGTGTTGTTGGTACTAAGAAAAAGAGTGAGTCACCAGATGGAGAAAGAAAACCCAGGTCAGAGCTTGAAATATACAGTAATAACACTCAACCATCATAGTGAGTACAAAGGTCTCCCCCACAACCACAGAGTAATCACAGTGGTGGCTGATGCTGGCTGTTATGGATTTGTTTTTTGGGTTCACTTGCTCATCCCTTGAGAAGTGTACCAGATATAGTCAGCACACAGGGAGGCTTCCCCAGGTTTCAGAAAACCCTTCTGAGTTTTACCAGTATTTGCTCTTTCTAATAGGCTGCCTAGAACACAATAGCAACTACAGAGTTTCTCTTGGATGATAGAGATGCTACCTCCACCAAATTTATTGTCTCTATGATTGTTAGGTTGTTAGGCTGTAAATCAGAACATATGGAAGTCTAATTTTCAAGGCCCCAAGAAGTTAGTATTCACAGTTGAGATCTGGACATTCAATGAATTCTATCTACTGCAGATTTCAAAAATGATAGGATTTTTTAAAAAAGTGGTAGGCTCTGATCATTGTACTTAGGATTCATAGAACCATCTCTTAGAGTCGAGTGGTACTTTTACATCCATTATCTCCTTTAATCAATCAAGCCTCCTTGTAAAGGATGCATCATATTTTAAGATAAGGATAGTGCAGCTCAGAGAGATGAAGTGGTTTTCCTAAGATCTTTAAATTAGTGTTAGAAAATGAACTTGAAAAAAGAGTTTTCCTGCCCCTTGATCTGGTGTTCTTTTTTCTAAATCATAGCATATGTGCCCTGTCTGGGTCTTGATTTTCTCTTTCATAAATTTTGATAGAGAGACCACTTGGTCAGATTCTTCTTTCTCTCTAAACAGTTATATTTCATGTACAACTGGAATTTGGATACAAAGAACCAGGCAGGACTTTCATTTCACTGACTCATTAACCCCATTCAAACACCTTGGGATTTAGGTGAACCGAGTGACATGATGTTTTTCCAAGGGGTCTCTCAGTTCCACTGGCACAGGTTCACAGTAATGAGGGGTTAATTGACAATATTTGCTAGTAATCACTAGCCTTTTTCTTCCTGAGCTCTTTCTCTGGTGATTCTTTCACAAACAGAACCAAAGTATTGTGAGAATAACATCTCTTGAGATGGACACCTTCTAACTCCTTGTTATGGATTGAAACATGCCTCAAAGCTTCATATTTTGAAGTTTTAACACCAAGGACCATAGAAGGTTGTTGGGGATTTTAGCCCCTTCGCCCCTCTCCACACGCGAAAAGGGGAAAGAAACGTGCCCCGACAAGGCCAGACCAGGAAAGGCAAATGCTGGCTGACCGCAGCACCCAGCCCTCCAGTAGAGGACAATCAGAGGCATCAGGGAGACCAGTCACAGCAGGAACTCGTTTATTGAGGAAGTCACACATCTCTTATGCAGGGTGAGGGCCAGGAGGGGACCAATCAGCTTAAAAATTAGCAGGCCATAAACGGTTCACGAAAGTAGCTCCCATATGAAGGTACAACAGGCATGAACTGATCACCTTCATGGAACTATTGTGGGCCAATCCCCAGTGGTGATCCGATTCGCCGTCATTACCTCTGGTAACGCCCCAAGGGCTCAGGTTGTGTCTGCACTCCAGGAAGTGAGGAGCAGCTTAAGAGTTAGGTGTCATTTTCCTAGGCTAAGCCTGCGAGTTAAGCTTTCTCTCTTAGCTGATGTGTCCTTCATGGCTCCCAACAGAAGGTGACATTATTTGGAAATAGGGTTGTTACAATTATAATTGGTTAAGCTAGGATGAAGTCATACTGGAATCATGTGAGCCTTTAATCCAACTTGACCAGCGTCCTTATAAAAAGGGGCGACTTGGATACACATACTTGCTCCTGGGGAAAGCCATGTGAAGATTTAGGCAAAGGTGCTGGTGAGGCAGCAGAAGGCAATGAATATCAAATGTTGTTTGCAAACCACCAGAAGCTAGGAGAGAGGTGTGTAATATTTTATCCTTCAGTGCTTCAACAAACTCACCCTGGTAACATCTTGATTTTGGACTTCTAGCACCCAGCACTGTGAGACAATACATTTCTGTTGGTTGAGCCATCCTGTTATAGTAGCCATAGCAAACAGATATACCACCCATGCAATAGAATTGGTTTGGAGAGAAAGGTACCTCTTTTAGCTCAGGATAACCTCCCCCTTAATTCTTACCTGTAATAGAAGAATGCCCACTCATACCTTTTCCCATGGAGCTATGAGTCTTCCTCAAGTCACCAAAGTTCCACAGGTTGCCCAAAACCTTATGCAAATGACCCGGACATTGACCATCACTTCCTCTCATATGCTTTTTTTTTTTTTTTAGTTGTTAACCACAAATTCCTTTTAATCACAGTTAAACACATTTTACTCACATTATCCAAATTGATTTTGCTACAGTGCAAACATCACATAAAACTTCTAAAATATTATTTTATAAGTTCATCATCCATGAGTTGCAGTAAATTTTGTTTAATCACAATCACTACTTCTGACATATTGAAGAATGTACTGTTTAATTTCTTTCAGCTAGACCACGTATGCTTTGGTTGTGAATTTTACCTCTAAAATTGGCTTACTCCAATTAATAAAGAAAAACACTAAAATATTAAATCAACAATGAGGAAATAAAACAATGTGATTCTTGGGGTCTGTTTACATCTTCAATCCATTATATTTAGATTCATCAAGAATTATATGCAATTCACCACATCAACAGACTTAAAGTCAAGAACCATATGATTATTTCAATAGATGCAGAGAAAGCATTTGATAAAATACAGCACCCCTTCATGCTCAAAATGCTACAAAAAATAGGGATAGTAGGCATGTTCCTTAACATTGTAAAGGCTATCTATGCTAAGCCCACAGCTAACATCATTCTAAATGGAGAAAAATTGAAGTCATTCCTCCTGAGAACTGGAAAAAGACAGGGATGCCCTCTTTCTCCACTTCTATTCAATATCATCCTTGAAACTCTAGCCAGAGCAATTAGACAGACCAAGAAAATTACAGGCATATGAATAGGAAAAGAAGAGCTCAAACTATCCCTATTTGCTGATGACATGATTCTCTATTTGGAAGACCATAAAAATTCCACCAGAGAACATCTGGAACTCATAAATGAATTCAGTAAAGTAGTAGGATATAAAATTAATGCTCATAAATCTAGTGCTTTATTTATTTATTTATTTTATTTGCTTATTGATTCATTGAGCACAAATGGAGTACAGCTATTGTTTCTCTGGTTGTACACAAAGTAGAGTCACACCATCTGTGCATTCACACATGCACACAGGGCAATGATGTCTGTTACACATTCTGTTATTATTCTTATCTCCCCACCCCGACCCCACCCCTCCCTTCCCTTTATGCTATCTATCCTTCCTTCGTTCTTGCCACCCTTCCCCCCCATATTATGCATCATCATTCATTTATCAGAGAGACCATTCGGCCTTTGGATTTTGGGGATTGGCTGATCTCACTTAGCATAACAGTCTCCAACATCATCCATTTACCTAAAAATGCCATAATTTTATTCTTCTTTATGGCTGAAGAATATTCCATTGTGTATATATACCACAGTTTCTTTATCCATTAATCTATTGAAGGACATCTAGGTTGGTTCCACAATCTAGCTATTGTGAATTGAGCAGCTATGAACATTGATGTGGCTGCATCACTGTAGTAATCTGATTTTAAGTCCTTTGGGTATAGGCCAAGGAGTGGGATAGCTGGGTCAAATGGT